>LR738709.1:142367107-142653621 GCA_902687465.1 Secale cereale
CAGGGGGTGGGCACGCCCCCACCCTCGTGGACAGGGTGTGGGGCCCCTGGTCTTATTCTTTCGCCAGTATTTTTTATATATTCCAAAAATATTCTCCCTTGATTTTCTGGTCATTTGGAGAACTTTTATTTCTGCACAAAAATAACACCATGGCAATTCTGCTGAAAATAGCGTCAGTCCGGGTTAGTTTCATTCAAATCATGCAAGTTAGAGTCCAAAACAAGGGCAAAAGTGTTTGGAAAAGTAGATATGTTGGAGACTTATCAACTCCCCCAAGCTTAAACCTTTGCTTGTCCTCAAGCAATTCAGTTGATACACTGAAAGTGATAAAGAAAAACTTTGACAAACTCTGTTTGCTCTTGTTTTTGCAAATATGTAAAGCCAGCATTCACGTTTTCAGCAAAGATTATGAACTAACCACATTCGCAATAAATTTCAGGTCTCATGTTTACTCATATCAATGACATAATCAACTAGCGAGTAATAATAATAAACCTCGGATGACAACACTTTCTCAAAACAATCATAATATGATATAACAAGATGGTGTATCGCTATCCCTTTCTGAGACCGCAAAACATAAATGCAGAGCACCTCTGAAGATCAAGGATTAACTAGACATTGTAATTCATGCTAAAAGAGATCCAATCACAATCATACTCAATGTAAATTAATAGCAATACATGCAAATGACAGTGGTGCTCTCCAACTTGTGCTTTTTAATAAGAGGATGATGACTCAACATAAAAGTAAATAGATAGGCCCTTCGCAGAGGGAAGCAGGGATTTGTAGAGTGCCAGAGCTCGAGTTTTGAAATAGAAATGAATAATATTTTGAGCGGTATACTTTCATTGTCAACATAACAACCAAGAGTTCTCGATATCTTCCATACTACACACATTATAGGTGGTTCCCAAACAGAATGGTAAAGTTTATACTCCCCCACCACCGACAAGCACACTACACGGCTGACCCGAAACAACGGCACCCTTCCATACCAACAACAGCCCTGGGGGAGTTTCATTTAATTATTTTGATTTGATTTGAGTTGTGACTGGGCATCCCGGTTACCGGCCATTTTCTCGTGAATGATGAGCAGAGTCCACTCATCATGAGAATAACCCACCTAGTATGGAAGATATAGACAACCCTAGTTGTTACATGAGCTGTTCGAGCATACAAAGCAGAATTTCATTTGAAGGTTTGTAGTTTGGCACATACAAATTTACTTGGAATAGCACGTAGATACCACATAGGAAGGTATGGTGGACTGATACGTCCAAAACGTATCTATAATTTCTGCTTGCTCCATGCCTCTTTTGTGTGATATTGCTATGATATTTATGCACTTCCATACACTTTTGATCATATTTGGACTAACCTTTTAACTCAGTGCACCCCAGTGTCAGTTTCTGTTTTCTGCTGTTTTTGTATTTCAGGTTTTCCCATTACGTAAACTGCCAGAAAAATTCCGGGAAAAATATATAAAAAATCAGCGTTCCGGAAGCTTCCATGCGGCCAAAGTAGGGCCAGAGGGAGGCCACCAGGGCTCAGGCGGCCAGAGGGCGCGCCCCCCTCCTGGCCGCGCCGCCAGGGCGCCTGGGCCCCCCAGGCCTCCTCTGACGCCCCCCTTTGGCATATATTTACACCGCGTCCCGAAACCCTCGAGGACGGAACCCTTTTTCGCGATCTCATCTTTGTTCCGCCGCCGCCGCGCTTCTAAGATCGGGAGCACCAGGAGAACTCTTCCCGGCACCCTGCCGGAGGGGAGGATCACCACCGGGAGCCTCTCCACCACCATGGACGCCTCCCGGATGAGTTGTGAGTAGTCTCCCTTGGACCATGGGTCCATGACCAGTAGCTATGTGATGTTCTCCTCCCCTCTTTGTCCTTCACCGATTAGACCTCGTGAGCTGCCCTACATGATCGAGGCACATATGTTATCCTTATGCTGTTGCTATGATGAGTTTGCTGGGATCCGATGGATTATGAGATTATGTTCAGATTGTGTTTGAGTAATATATTTGATTTACCTCTTTTATATTTATGTTCTTGAGTAATTTTTGCATGTTCTCCGTTGCTGTTTATTGCTTTGGCCAAGTAGTAGGTAGTAACTCCAAGAGGGAACGTTATGCTTGATTGTGGGTTCATGCCCCTCGATGACTAGCTTGAGTGACAGAAACATGAGTCTAGGGGATGTGCTGTTGCCACAAGGGGGAAAACAACGGTGCTTGTACTCGCGGGTGCAAGGATTGTTTACTTTACGCAAAGTTCTTTTAATGCAGTTGTCTGTTGCTTTGAGTTTACACTATGGGTGGGACTCGCAACTTAATACCAGCGAGATGTTCTGGATAGATATCTCAAGGTGGATGATTAGTAGTAGATGCAGATGGATTTCGGTCTACTTACCTTGGTGTACCGCCCATGCTTTCGAGCCTCTACCCTTCTTGCAGCATAGTTAGCATTGGTTTGCGCACATAATCCTGTCAATTGCCCAGCTGTAATTTGTTTACCTCGCTTAGCTGTTTTATCGTCTTTTGGGAGAGAGACATCACTAGTGAACATCATGGGACCCCGGTCCATATTACCATCACTGATCACATCCGCTATTTACTTTCTGTTTTTACTTACTAGTGGCAGTAATACCCATCACTATTATCTCTTGCGTTTGATCCTTTGTAAACGACAAGGCTGGAGGGATTGACAACCTCTCTGTACTCGTTGGGAGCAAAGTTATTTGTATCTGTGTGCAGGTCTGGTCGATCGCTAGTTGCGCCGCTAGCAGTTGACACCTTCTTGTTGAACCTTGGAGTCTCAGGGGAATTCGATCCTTGGTATCTTTGCCAAGGGAAAACTACCGCTACACTGCATCTCAAACCTTCCACTTGGGGTAACCAACGAGGGGCGAGAAGCCATCAAGCAAATTTTTCTGGCGCCGTTGCCGGGGACTCCACTCTTCAAGATAGGGAAGTTGCACGCTGTCTTTTACCTTTGCTTTTTAGTCTTGTTAGTTTACCTTTCAGTTTTTGCTTTAGTGTCTTCTATCAAAAATCACAAAAATAGTTATCTCATTTTTTAGTTGTCGTTATGTCTGGTCCTTTTGTCTTTGGTGAGGCAGAAGTTCTCACCTTTAAACAAAGAGGTGGGGAAAGTCTAAAAGATGCTTGGTATAGAATTAATGATTCTCAAAAAAGAGCCACCAAGAAACAATCTACTACTATCCTGCTTAGAAATTTTTATGTTGGAATTACTTCTTGGAATAGGTTTATTCTAGATTCTGCTACCAATGGAAATTTCCTAGAGGCCCCAGTTTGGGAATCTCTTAGTATTATTGAAAATCTTGTTGGAAATCCCCCTGTTGTTAGCATTCAAGAGGACATCACCCTAGCTCACATTATGAAAAAACTTGAAAAGATAGAGCTAGAGATGCAAAACATTAATAAGATAAATGAGTTGGATCGTAAGATCCATGGGAATTTGAATAGGCTTCATAGCTCCATGCATAAAATTCTCAAAACTTTGGGGACCATCAAATCCCATGACTTGGATTCTTCTAGGATAGACAAGATTGAGGAAATCTTTGATACTCTAGGAACTACTTTCTCCTCAATCAAAACCAAAAAGGTAGAAACTCCGGCAAGGAAGGAGCCTAAGTTCGTTTACGTTCCAAAGGCTCCCCGCTCTAAAAGTAATCCATCTATTGCCAAAGGGGTTGAAACTGTGAAGACTGTGGAAGAAACACCTCTCTTTGATAAATTTATAAGTGAATCTTCCCTTGACTTTTTTCCTTTTGGTCTTCTCCCTAGAAGTATCTCTATTAGGCCTTTATTAGAAAGTCCTCTTAAGACTAGTTGTACTATTGAAGAGCTTTTTGATGATCTTGATGATGGTTCAATTGATACAACTTGATCTCTTTGCATTATGCCTAGCTTAAAGGCATAAAAGAAAGCGCTTCTGGGAGGCAGCCCACAATGAATAAAATTTTATTTTGCTTTTGTTGTGTCTTGATGTTGTTACTACAGTAGCATCATCATTGTATCTTTAATTTTCAGCTTTGTGCCAAGTGTAGCCTCTGATTGCAAGAAAGTTCAAAAGTTGTGACATGCTGTCCAGGAAACAGATTCTGTCCTTGGACAGAAAAATTCGTATAAAATCACCAGATCATCTTTTTGGTCTGAATTTTTTCGACAGCGTGCTCTATAAAATTTTCTTTCGGGCGTCTGTTCTGAGTTTTTTGATTTGAGTTGCATAAGTGCCCCGAAATAATTATTTACTACCTGCTGGTCTGTTTTTCACAGATTCTGTCCTGTTTTGCCTTTCCTTCATTTTGCAAACCTTGAGCTTGCTTTTTCTTTGCAAAAACCTTTTGGAAATCTTGAGAAACAGTAGACCTTCAAGAATATCCTTATTTCCAGCAAGGAAAAATTATTTTATTAAGGGTACTAACCTCGCTAATCAGATTATGATGAGTTATGTATGAAGGGAGTTTTCAAGTGTGCGAGGGAAGATGATAAAAAGATTCAGGAGTGTCAAACGCTCAAGCTTGGGGATGCCCCCGTGCACCCTCAAAAAATATTCAAGAAGACTCAAGCGTCTAAGCTTGGGGATGCCCCCGTGCATCCCCTTCTCCATCAACAATTATCAGTTCGTCTTTCGTTCCATTATATTTTTATCACTTCATGTGTTATGTGCTATGCTTGGAGCGTCTTGCTTTTAGTTTTCCTTTTTAGTTTTCTTTAGCTTTGCTTGCTGTTCATAACGAGTTGGAACTCAGCTTTCTTTGTGTGGGAGAGAAAGACGCTCCACTTCAACCTAGAACATAACATTGAATTTTCATGTCTATCTTTGCTGTGTGTGTTCTTTGTCTTTCAATAGCTACTATCATGTTCAGCTCTTAGTTTTCATGCTTTACTTTTTAAAGAGCTTTTGTTTAGTTGGTCGCTGGAACTCTCTTTAGTTATAATGCTTATCTTGTTAAGAGAGTTGGCTTCTGTTGCACTGGTTGATATGTCTATGATAAAAATGCTATGTGCATAATGGTGCTTAGTAGTTCATGTTTTCTTATGGTTAGTCTCAAATAGCTGGGGGGTTCTCAATGTGTTATTGAAGTACCAACATGATTTGTTTGCCTATGATGTGGTATGGTTTAGTGATATCTTCCCCCAAGAATTTATTTTGATTGACTTGGCATATGCTCACGCATATTTAAGACTGTAAAGAAAGTCTATCAAGCCTTGATGATCTTTAATTTATGGGTAGCGATATAACTTCCATGCCCGATTCAATGTTGCTTTGTCGCTCTGCATGATTATGACCGTCATTGCTCTTTTAGTTGGTCGCTCCCAGTCTTTTGCTAACCTTCGCCTGTACTAAGCGGACTGACTGCTTGTGCATCCAAAATCCTTTAAACCAGTTATGCCATATGAGTCCACCATACCTTCCTATACATGGTATTTACCTGCCATTCCTAACGAAGACTTTCATGTACCATCTCGAAATTATTCAAAAAAAAGAATTTCCCTTTTGTGCCTCTGTTTTAGCTCATCAGGAAGTAGTAGTTAATTCATGATCTTTTTAAGTTGGACAAGCTTCACCCCGGGATTGCATGTCTAATGTGCAAACCCATAATACGAGAAGGAACTGGCAAAGAGCGCGCCCGGCTCATTAAAAAATATACAACAAACAAACCCTCCTTCACGCTTTGTTCATGAGAAATCAGAAAACTTTGGCAGTGATAAACAAAGGAGACTAAGAGGATGTGATCGTCCTCATTCGGGAGCCGTTCCTCGAAACTTGTCCAGCTCAAGAAGTGATTGAGTTATCTGCTAGCATTCATTGACGAAATATGCATATTCTAAAAAATAATTATTACCTCTGTTTTTAAAACCAAGAGCTCTGGTACATGTTTAGTTTTTGTTTCCGACCACGGGTTTTCAACCTTGCCATCAAAAGCCACGGTTCGAGAGTCTCCATCTTCTTTAAAGCACCAACTATTGAGAGCATGATTTTCATTCTGAGTGTAATGTGCATTGTCCCAAAGTACCATTGTCTTTTGCATGATTATGATATCGTTTATTCTGAAATCATTGTATCTAGTCATCACTTAAACTTTGGAGGTGCCCCTGCATTTATGTTTTGCTTCACTAAAGGGGGCAAGCGAGATATCACTTTGTCATATTTGCACACCATGCTCATGACAAATCTTTTGAGTATTTCAGTATCATATTGTAAAACTTTCAGTTCTTTGTGATTTTCTCATGAGGCAACTTAATTACTACAGATTCATTGTCTCAGTAAGCACTTGTCATGTGACTGTGAAAAGTTCTTATATGGTTAATAGCATGTCACCACAGAAATTATGCTTGTTATCATTTACCTACTCGAGGACGAGCAGGAATTAAGCTTGGGGATGTTGATACGTCCAAAACGTATCTATAATTTCTGCTTGCTCCATGCCTCTTTTGTGTGATATTGCTATGATATTTATGCACTTCCATACACTTTTGATCATATTTGGACTAACCTATTAACTAAGTGCACCCCAGTGCCAGTTTCTGTTTTCTGCTGTTTTTGTATTTCAGGTTTTCCCATTACGTAAACTGCCAGAAAAATTCCGGGAAAAATATATAAAAAATCAGCATTCCGGAAGCTTCCATGCGGCAAAAGTAGGGCCGGAGGGGGGCCACCAGAGCTCCAGGCGGCTAGAGGGCGCGCCCCCCTCCTGGCCGCGCCGCCTGGGCCCCCCAGGCCTCCTCTGACGCCCCCCCTTTGGCATATATTTACACCGCGTCCCAAAACCCTCGAGGACGGAACCCTTTTTCGCGATCTCATCTCTGTTCCGCCGCCGCCGCGCTTCCAAGATTGGGAGCACCAGGAGAACTCTTCCCGGCACCCTGCCGGAGGGGAGGATCACCACCGGGAGCCTCTCCACCACCATGGACACCTCCCGGATGAGTTGTGAGTAGTCTCCCTTGGACCATGGGTCCATGACCAGTAGCTATGTGATGTTCTCCTCCCCTCTTTGTCCTTCACCGATTAGACCTCGTGAGCTGCCCTACATGATCGAGGCACATATGTAATCCTTATGCTGTTGCTATGATGAGTTTGCTGGGATCCGATGGATTATGAGATTATGTTCAGATTGTGTTTGAGTAATATATTTGATTTACCTCTTTTATATTTATGTTCTTGAGTAATTTTTGCATGTTCTCCGTTGCTGTTTATTGCTTTGGCCAAGTAGTAGGTAGTAACTCCAAGAGGGAACGTTATGCTTGATTGTGGGTTCATGCCCCTCGATGACTAGCTTGAGTGACAGAAACATGAGTCTAGGGGATGTGCTGTTGCCTCAAGGGGGAAAACAACGGTGCTTGTACTCGCGGGTGCAAGGATTGTTTACTTTACGCAAAGTTCTTTTAATGCAGTTGTCTGTTGCTTTGAGTTTACACTATGGGTGGGACTCGCAACTTAATACCAGCGAGATGTTCTGGATATATATCTCAAGGTGGATGATTAGTAGTAGATGCAAATGGATTTCGGTCTACTTACCTTGGCGTACCGCCCATGCTTTTGAGCCTCTACCTTTCTTGCAGCATAGTTAGCATTGGTTTGCGCACATAATCCTGTCAATTGCCCAGCTGTAATTTGTTTACCTCGCTTAGCTGTTTTATCGTCTTTTGGGAGAGAGACATCACTAGTGAACATCATGGGACCCCGGTCCATATTACCATCACTGATCACATCCGCTATTTACTTTCTGTTTTTACTTACTAGTTGCAGTAATACCTATCACTATTATCTCTTGCGTTTGATCCTTTGTAAACGACAAGGCCGGAGGGATTGACAACCTCTCTGTACTCGTTGGGAGCAAAGTTATTTGTATCTGTGTGCAGGTCCGGTCGATCGCTAGTTGCGCCGCTAGCAGTTGACACCTTCTTGTTGAACCTTGGAGTCTCAGGGGAATTCGATCCTTGGTATCTTTGCCAAGGGAAAACTACCGCTACACTGCATCTCAAACCTTCCACTTGGGGTAACCAACGAGGGGCGAGAAGCCATCATGGACTCATATGGAATAACTTTGGGGTTTACGGAAGTGGATGCACAAGCGGTATTCCTTCTTAGTACAAGTGAAGGCTAGAAAGAAACTGGGAAGCGACCAGCTAGAGAGCGACAACAATCATGAACATGCATTAAGATTAATCAACAATGGGTGCAAGCATGAGTTGGATATAAATCACCATGAACATAAATATGGTGGAGGCTATGTCAATTTTGTTTCAACCACATGCGTGAACATGTGCCAAGTCAAACCACTTGAATCGTTCAAAGGAGGATACCACCCTATCATACCACATCACGACCATTTTAATTCCATGTTGGCACGCAAGGTAAACCATTATAAATCTCTAATTGTCATTGCAAGCATGTTTTATTCATAATAGGCCGAACCAGGAATGATGAACTATTCATATTAAAAAAAACAAGATAGGTCGAGTTCACACCAGCTTCTCTCATCTCAATCAGTTCATCATATATCGTCATTATTGTCTTTCACTCGCATGACTGAATAGTGTGGATAATAATAATAGTGCACGTGCATTGCACTAAGCTGGAATCTACAAGCATTTAATACAAGGGAGAAGACAGGGTAATATGGCTCTTTGTTAAATCAACTATAATGCATATTAGAGCCACTAAACATTTTCATCATGGTCTTCTCCTCTTGACCCCCAAAGAAAAGAAAAGAAATAAAACTATTTACACGGGAAAGCTCCCAACAAGCAAAAGAAGATTGAGAAATCTTTTGGGGTTTTCTTTTAATTACTACTACTACAAGCATGGAAAGTAAACTAGCTAAAATCTACACTAATTGTTTTTGTTTTTCTTAAGGTTTTTTTGACACACTAGAAGAAAGACTTAGAAAATAAAATAAACTAACATGGATAATACAATGAAAAAGTATGAGCACCAACTACTGGAATGTGTGTGTGAACATGAATGTAATGTCGGTGAGAAATACGTACTCCCCCAAGCTTAGACTTTTGGCCAAATTTGGTCTATGGCCACGGATCAAAGCTACTCTCTCCGGTACATGGAGGAGTGTCCTCTGGGTGCCACTGGTTGGCAATCTCCTCAGGATCCCACTGATAAACCGACTGTCGATAGGGGTGAAGTGATGGCTCCGGCTCAGACAACGAAACCCGTGCCAGGCTGCAGTACGCATAAACGGCATCAGGAAAGATGGGATACATGCCTGAAAGTATATCAAACAGAGAAGGTGCATGCAAGGTAATAATCTCACAGTACTTTTTATCAAATATAAATTTATACTTAAGAAACTTCTTCTTATCTTTAACAATAAAATCATGTGCTATCATACTCTTATAATTTATAAAAGTCGGGGCCTGCAACTTATCCTCCTTCTCATGATGCCTAATAGGTATCCTATAGTGTTCAGCAAGGCGTGAAGCAAATATACCTCTGAAGATGGGGCCCTTTGTACGATTCAGGCTTAATCGTTTAGCAATAATAGTGCCTAAGCTAAAATTGGTATCTCAGAACAATGCATGGCACAAAATAACAATATCAGGGGCACTAAGATTTCCACTGTTCCCGCGACCAATTAAGCATCTACTAGCAAATATAGCAAAGTAGCGTAGAACAAGAAAATGTATACTAGTAATTCTTGCCTCTGAAACGTTCCTTGTTTCCCCTACGGTGATTGTATCAATAAACCCCTCCACATCCTTACGATGCGGTTCCTCTAAGCTACCCGCAAAGGGTATCTTACAAACTTGGCAAAATTCATATAGTGACATCTCCGCAACCTCATCATATAAGTGAAACTCCACTGAAGGTGGTGATTTCTTAGCACGGAAATGGAAATTTTGCATGAAAATATTAGTGAGTAAGAGATACTGTTCGCGCTGGTCGTGGAGAAAGTCGGTGAAGCCTGCATTCTCAGCCAAGTAATAAAAGTCTTTATAAATCCCGGCGGCTCTCAAGAACTCATCATAAGGCCATTCACACGATCGAACTTCCGCAGTGCGAGGAACATTGTATTTGGGCTTTTTCTTCTCCTCCTTCTACTTATCCTTTAAGCTTTGGCTCGAACAGCCTCTCAATAATCTCCTCATCATTTTCTCCGTCTAAAAAATTTCTGAAATTTTTAGTGACTCAAAATAAAAGTGAACCAAACTCAACAAGATTGATAGGAACTACTCCCACAAGTGCCTAGAGACTATATCATGCATTGGAACTACTTGGGACCACATAAATTTGACATGCAAGCTCAAGAATAGGGTCACCTTCCCAGCAAAAATGTGCAATAAATAAAGCACTAGAACAAAAACTAATTGGACCATTGGAGGAGTCACATACCGAAGAACAATCTCTCCAAACAGTTTTGTCAATGGAGCTTTGAGCAAGGAGATCGAAAATGGCAGCAAGATGAGCTAAAACATGGGTTTGAGATATGGGTGGATTTTTTCTGGAGGAAGATGAAGTGTGTGGGTGCTGGAATAAGTGGAGGGGGCCACGTGGGGCCCATGAGGCAGGGGGCGCCCTGTACCCTCGTGGCCAGGTGGTGGCTCCCCCTGATCTGTTCTCAGTGCCAGATATTCTTAAACATTCTAGAAAAAAAATCATATTTCATTTTCGGGGCATTTGGAGAACTTTTATTTTCAGGGTATTTTTTATGGCAAGGATAACTCAGAAAACAAACAGAAAATAATATTTTTTGCTTTGTTTAATCTAAATAACAGAAAGTAAAAGGAGGGTACAGAGAGTTGTGCTTTCTAACTTCTTCCATCTCATGCTTGATAACCCACAAGTGTAGGGAATCGCAACCGTTTTCGAGGGTAGAGTATTCAACCCAAATTTATTGATTCGACACAAGGGGAGCCAAAGAATACTCTCAAGTATTAGCAGTTGAGTTGTCAATTCAAACCACACCTGGATGACTTAATATCTGCAGCAAGGTAATTTAGTAGCAAAGCAATATGGAAGTAACGGTAACCGTGGCAAAAGTAGCGATAGTAGTTTTGTAGTGATTGTAACAGTAGCAGCGCAAAAGTAAATAAGCAACAAGCAATATGTGAAAAGCTCGTAGGCTTGGATCAGTGATGGATAATTATGTCGGATGCAATTCCTCATGTAATAGTTATAACATAGGGTGACACAGAACTAGCTCCAGTTCATCAATGTAATGTAGGCATGTATGCCGAATATAGTCATACATGCTTATGGAAAAGAACTTGCATGACATCTTTTGTCCTACCCTCCCGTGGAAGCGCGCTCCTATTGGAAACTAAGAGATATTAAGGCCTCCTTTTAATAGAGTACCGGACCAAAGCATTAACACATAGTGAATACATGAACTCCTCAAACTACGGTCATCACCAGGAGTGGCCCCGATTATTGTCACTTTGGGTTGCCGGTTCATAAGACATAGTAGGTGACTATTGACTTGCAAGATAGGATCAAGAACACGCATATATATTCATGAAAACATAATAGGTTTAGATCTGAAATCATGGCACTCGGGCCCTAGTGACAAGCATTAAGCATGCCAAAGTCATAGCAACATCAATCTCAGAACATATTGGATACTAGGGATCAAACCCTAACAAAACTAACTCGATTACATGGTAAATCACATCCAACCTATCACCGTCCAGCAAGCCTACGATGGTATTCTCACGCACGGCGGTGAGCATCATGGAATTGGTGATGGAGGAAGTTTGATGATGACGACGACGACGATCTCCACTCTCCGGAGCCCCGAACGGACTCCAGATCAGCCCTCCCGAGAGAGATTAGGGCTTGGCGGCAACTCCGTATCGTAAAATGCGATGAATCCTTCTCTCTGATTTTTTTTCTCCCGAAAGTGATTATATGGAGTCAGGGGTGACGTCGGTAGAGCCTCAGGGGGCCCGCGAGGCAGGGGCGCGCGCCTCCCACCCTCGTGGACAGGGTGTGGGCCCGCTGGTCTGGTTCTTTCCACTGGTATTTTTTATATATTCCAAAATAAATTTCCGTTGATTTCCAGGTCATTCCGAGAACTTTTATTTCTGCACAAAAATAACACCATGGCAGTTTTGCTGAAAACAACGTCAGTCCGGGTTAGCTCCGTTCAAATCATGCAAGTTAGAGTCCAAAACAAGGGCAAAAGTGTTTGGAAAAGTAGATACGTTGGAGACGTATCAACGCCCCCAAGCTTAAACCTTTGCTTGTCCTCAAGCAATTCAGTTGATAAACTTAAATTGATAAAGAAAAACTTTGACAAACTCTGTTTGCTCTTGTTGTTGTAAATATGTAAAGCCAACATTCAAGTTTTTAGCAAAGATCATGAACTAACCATAGTCACAATAATTTTTAGGTCTCATGTCTACTCATATCAATGGCATAATCAACTAGCGAGCAATAATAATAAACCTTGGATGACAACACTTTCTCAAAACAATCATAATATGATATGACAGGATGGTATCTCGCTAGCTCTTTCTGAGACCGCAAAACATAAATGCAGAGCACCTCTGAAGATCAAGGACTGACTAGACATTGTAATTCATGGTAAAAGAGATCCAGTCACAATCATACTCAATGTAAATTAATAGCAATACATGCTAATGACAGCGGTGCTCTCCAACTGGTGCTCTTTTAATTATAGGATGAAGACTCAACATAAAAGTAAATAGATAGGCCCTTCGCTGAGGGAAGCATGGATTTGTAGAGGTGCCAGAGCTCGATTTTGAAATAGAGATGAATAATATTTTTAGCGGTATACTTTCGTTGTCAACATAACAACCAAGAGATCTCGATATCTTCCATGCTACACACATTATAGGCGGTTCCCAAATTGAATGGTAAAGTTTATACTCCCCCAACCACCAACAAGCACACTCCACGGCTGACCCGAAACAACGGGTACCGTCCATACCAACAACAGCCCTGGGGGAGTTTTGTTTAATTCTTATGATTTGAGCATGGGACTGGGCATCCCGGTTACCAGCCATTTTCTCATGAATGATGAGTGGAGTCCACTCATCATGAGAATAACCCACCTAGCATGGAAGATATAGACAACCCTAGTTGATACATGAGCTGTTCGAGCATACAAAACAAAATTTCATTTGAAGGTTTGGAGTTTGGCACATACAAATTTACTTGGAACGGAAGGTAGATACCGCATATAGGAAGGTATGGTGGACTCATATGGAATTACTTTGGGGTTTATGGAAGTGGATGCAGAAGCAGTATTCCCGCTTAGAACAAGTGAAGGCTAGAAAGAGATTGAGAAGCGACCCGCTAGAGAGCGACAATAGTCATGAACCTGCATTAAAATTAATCAACAATGAATGCAAGCATTAGTAGGATATAAATCACCATGAACATAAATATCGTGGAGGCTATGTTGATTTTGTTTCAACTACATGCGTGAATATGTGCCAAGTCAAACCACTTGAATCGTTCAAAGGAGGATACCACCCTATCATACCACATCACAACCATTTTAATATCATGTTGGCACGCAAGGTAAACCATTATAAACTCTTAGCTAATTAAGCATGGCATGAACAACTATGATCTCTAATTTTCATTGCAAGCATGTTTCATTCATAATAGGCTGAATCAGGACGATGAACTTTCATATTTAGAAAAACAAGAGAGATCGAGTTCATACCAGCTTTTCTCATCTCAATCAATTCATCATATATCGTCATTACTGCCTTTCACTCGCATGACCGAACGGTGTGGATAATAATAATAGTGCACGTGCATTGGACTAAGCTGGAATCTGCAAGCATTTAATACAAGGGAGAAGACAAGGTAATATGGCTCATGGTTAAATCAACAACAATGCATATGAGAGCCACTAAGCATTTTCATCATGGTCTTCTCCTCTTGACCCCCAAAGAAAAGAAAAGAAACTATTTACACGGGAAAACTCCCAACAAGCAAAAGAAGAATGAGAAATCTTTTTGGGTTTTCTTTTAGTTACTACTACCACAGGCATGGAAAGTACAATGAAAAAGTAGGAGCACCGACTATTGGAATAAGTGTGTGAACATGAATGTAATGTCGGTGAGAAATGTATACTCCCCCAAGCTTAGGCTTTTGGCCTAAGTTGGTCTATTGCCACAGATCAAAGCCACTCTCTCCGGTGCAGGGAGGAGCGTCCTCTGGGTGCCACTGATTGGCAATCTCATCCGGATCCCACCGATAAACCGACTGCGGATAAGGGTCAAGTGGTGGTTCCGGCTCCGGCTATGAAGCTTGTGCTTGGCTCCAGTACGCATAAACGACATCCGGCAAAACAAGGTACGTGCGTGAATGTAAATCAAATAAAGATGGTGCAGGCAAGGTAATGATCTCACAATAATTTTCATCAACCATCAATTTATACTTAAGCAATTTCTTCTTATCTTTAACAATAAAATCATGTGCTATCATACTCTTATAATTTATAAAAGCCGGGGCCAGCAACTTTTTTCCTTCTCATGATGCCTAATAGGTATTCTAATGTGTTCAGCAAGGAGTGAAGAAAAGATGCCTCCGAAGATGGGACCCTTTGTATGGTTCAGGCTTAATCGTTTAGCAACGACAACACCCAAGCTAAAAGGTGTATCTTCAAGCAAATCATGGCGCAAAATTACAATATTAGGGGCACTAAGATTCCCATAGTTCCCGCGACCAATTAAGCATCTACTAGAAAATATCGCAAAGTAGTGTAGAACAGGAAAATGTATACTAGTAATTCTTGCCCCTGAAACTTGCCTCATTTCCCCTACAGATATCATACTGATAAACCCCTCAACATCCTTATGATGTGGTTCCCGAAGACTACCAGCAAAGGGTATCTTACATACTTGACAAAATTCATAGAACGACATCTCCTTAACCTCATCATATAAATAAAACTCCACTGAAGGTGGTGATTTCTTAGCATGAAAATGAAAGTTTTGCGGGAAAATATTAGTGAGTAAGAGATATTGTTCACGCTGGTCGTGGAGGAAGTCGGTGATGTCTGCATTCTCCGCCAAATAATAAAAGTCTTTATGAATCCCGACGGCTTCCAAGAACTCATTGCAAGGCCATTCACACGGTCGAGCTTCCGCAGTGCGAGGAAGATTGTATTTGGGCTTCTTATTCTCTTCCTTCTGCTTATCCTTTGAGCTTTGACTTGAAGAGCCTCTCAACAATCTCCTCATCATTTTCTTCCTCTGAAAATTTCTGAAAATTTTAGTGAATCATAATAAAATTGAACCAAACTCAACAAGATTGATAGCAACTACCCCAACAAGTGCCTAGAGACTATATCATGCATTAGAACTACTTGGAACCACATAAATTTGACATGCAAGCTCAAGAACAGGGTCACCTAAGCAGCAAAAATTTGCAATAAATAAATCACTAGAACAAAAACTAATTGGACCATTGGAGGAGTCACATACCGAAGAACAATCTCCCCAAATAGTTTTGTGAATGGAGCATTGAGCAAGGAGATTGAAAATGGCAGCAAGATGAGCTAGAACTCGTGCTTGAGCTGGTTGGTCATTTTTTTGGGAGGAAGAAGGAGTGTGTGGGTGCTGGAGTAAGTGGAGGGGGTCCACATGGGGCCCAAGAGGTAGGGGGTGCGCCAGGGAGTGGGCGCGCCTGTACCCTCCTGGCCAGGTGCTGGCTCACCCTGCTGTGTTCTCAGTGCCAAATATTCTTAAATATTCTGGAAAAAATCATATTTCATTTTCGGGGCATTTGGAGAACTTTTATTTTCGGGGTATTTTTTATTGCACGGATAACTCTGAAGACAGACAGAAAATAATATTTTTTTCTTTATTTAATCTAATTAACAGAAAGTAAAAGGAAGGTACACAAAGTTGTGCTATCTAAATTCAACCATCTCATGCTCATCAAAAGGAATCCATTAGCAAGGTTGATCAGGTCTTGTTAATAAACTCTTTCCGAATGACATGAAACTGGAGAATTTTCAAATGACACTAGGTTACCTCAATGGGGATATGTATGTCCCCAACAATAAGAATATCATATTTCTTCTTGACAGCAGGAAGAGGAAATTCAAAACCTCCAATACTAATCGTTGAAAATTTTCCAATAGAATTGATATTGTTGACCTGAGGTTGTTTCCTCGAAAAGTGTACCGCATGCTCATTACCATTGACATGAAAACTGACATTGCCTTTGTTGCAATCAATAACAGCCCCTGCAGTATTCAAAAAGGGTCTACCAAGGATAATTGACCTACTATCGTCCTCGAGAATATCAAGGATAACAAAGTCCGTTAGAATAGTAACATTTGCAGCCACAACAGGCAAATCCTCACAAATACCGAAAGGTATAGCAGTTGATTTATCGGCCATTTGCAAATATATTTTAGTAGGTGTCAACTTATTCAAATCAAGTCTATGATATAAAGAGAGAGGCATAACACTAACACCGGCTCCAAGATCACATAAAGCAGTTTTAACATAGTTCCTTTTAATGGAGTATGGCATAGTTGGTACTCCTGGATCTCCTAGTTTCTTTGGTATTCCACCTTGAAAAGTATAATTGGCAAGCATGGTGGAAATTTCAAGTTCAAGTATTTTTCTTTTATTTGTGATAATGTCTTTCATATACTTAGCATACAGATTTGTTTTGAGCATATCAGTCAAACGCATACGCAAAAAGATAGGTCTAATCATTTCAGCAAAGCGCTCAAAAATCCTCATCCTCCTTTTTCTTGGATGGTTTAGGAGGGAAAGGCATGGGTTTCTGAACCCATGGTTCTCTTTCCTTACCGTGCTTCCGAGCAGAAAAAGTCTCTCTTATCATAACGTTGATTCTTTGATTGTGGCTTATCAAGATCAATAGCAGGTTCAATCTGTACATCATTGTCATTGCTAGGTTGAGCATCATCATGAACATCATCATTAAAATTATCACTAGGTTCATGTTCATTAACAGATTGTGTTTCAGCATCAGAGATAGAGATATCATTGGGATTCTCAGGTGTGTCAGCAAAAGGTTCACTAGAAGCATGCAAAGTCCTATCATTTTTCCTTTTCTTCTTCTTAGAAGAACTAGGTGCCTCTACATTAGCTCTGTAGGAATCTTGCTGAATTCTCTTAGGGTGGCCTTTAGGATACAGAGGTTCTTGAGTCATTCTTCCACCTCTAGTCACAACTCTAATAACATTATAATTTTTCTTACTATTTATTTCATTGAGTAAATCATTTTGTGCTTTAAGTACTTGTTCTACTTGAGTGGTAACCATGGAAGCATGTTTACTAATGAGTTTTAGTTCACCTTTAACTCTAGACATATAATTAATCACTCAAGCGTTCGATCATATAAGCATTACGTCGCAATTGTCTACCAACATAAGCATTGAAGTTTTCTTGTTTCACAATAAAATTGTCAAACTCATCCAAGCATTGGCTAGCAGACTTATAACTAGGAATATCACCTTCATCAAATCTATAAAGAGAATTTACCTTTACTACCTGTGTGTGGGGACCCCGACTCATAAGTCGTGATCACCGAATGCACGTGTACAGTGATCCCAGAGATCAATGCTCACTGAACACACAGAAGCTGAATAACAAGAGTCTTACATCCATACATACCGTATTAAACAAAGAGGACCATTATGGTCAAGTCTTGAGTATATCACTGCAGCAGAAATCTTCAATAACAACTTGGACCCATGCCATCTGCCTTAACCCTACAGGCATTCTGACTGGGAAGCGTCCTAGCTCGCATGCTCGTCACCAAGAAATCTTCAACATATCCTGATCTTTCATGCCTGGCCAATAAAATAACCAGTGGCAAGCCAATGAGTACATTGAATGTACTCGCAAGCAACCCAAGTGTGATGACAGAATAATTATGCAAGGCTCTACTGCTAATTGGCAGTTTTGCGGAAAGCTAGTTTTCATATGCAAGTATGATCAACATATAACAAGGGCATGCATGTGCCTGCAACAAGTATCAGGAGGTTACAGACATCATTATCGAGAAAGAGTTGTAATCAACTCATGCTCAAGCTCATTGTGACTTCCTCAAGAATCACATCATCAATATCACTGAACCGTGTTGTTTCCTCACACACACAGACACACCAGGTTTCGCAAACTTTGGACGTAGCCCAAGAGCGGTTACCCAACTGTCCTTGACCATGGACACGGCTATTCGAATAGTTGTACACTCTGCAGAGGTTGCACACTTTACCCACTAGATCCGGGGAACTTCCGTGTCATCCACGACCCGCGGTACCTCAAGTACCCAGGGTAAGCACCCAGTCACTATCTTTCCCTAGGCGACACTAATATGGAGTCCACTCGATTGGTAGCAACCCCCGTGCCCCACATTTCACATCTTAAGATTTTGGAGCCTCGCTCCCATATTCATCACATACCACAAGCACGGGGTACCAACGGTGTGTCCGGTGCCCTGTAAAGACAGTCATGGCCGCCTATCAAAGCGCGACGCCGTCCCGAGAGTGACCTCATGTCACCCCCGTCACTAGTAATGCGGGCACCATGCTAGTATCGGCCTAGGTAATCAATAATGCCCTTTCCCATATAAGGGTGGAGTGGTTGCGCATGTAAGGTTGGAATAATGGTCGCAACTTAAACCAATCCGTTTTCAAAACAACACACACACTTGCCTCGGTACACCACTTCATCATCAAGTGGTTACCCATCTCACCATCTCCCTCGGGCATAAGTGGCACCCGACGGGGTTTTCGAAAAGTCTTTTGAAAGTATTCTGCCTCCGTCACCATGCATATACCCGTCCCATTTGCGTAGCCACTACTATAGCAACCTACCTACTCCCACCCACATAACCCTCATGGGAAGGTAGGGTCATGCTTGATGAAAGTTCCAATAGTAAAGTAACAAAGGTAGCAACCAAAGTGGTCTCCACCTCAACATGATTCCGATGCATTGATAATAAGGTGCTATGAGACATGCATAAAAAGGTTTCTCGAACATGGTCAAAGGGCTGCTTGCCTTGTCCTTCTGAGTCTTCAAACCTTCTGGTCCATCTCCGAGTACTCCGTTTATTTCGTCAACTAACGATGGAAACAATCATAATAAGCAACACAACAAGGCAAAATAAAAGTGCTCTAAAAATAGGAGTTGGACTTTTCTAGGATACCTCTGGTCATATGAAAAATAACCAAGGTGGTCTCTTAGGTATTGGATCAATGGATAGTTTGAAATATTTCAATATGATGGAATCAAGGGGTTTATGGATTTGAAAGAAGTGTACATAAATATATTTTTGAAAAATGAGCAAAGACACCCATTTAAAAAAACAAGATTTTAGAAGCATCTAGGAGTTGGTTTCACTGGATTTGGAGTTTAAATGAATTTCCTAGGACTTTGCAAAGTTGACAAATATGAAGAAATGACTCATTATTTGGTGGGGTACAGAAAGTATTAGGAATTTTTTTCCAAAACTAAGTTTTGATATTACAAGCATCTAGGAATTTGAACCATTGCATTTGGATCAACTTTGAGCTCTCTGTGATTTTCTAAAGTGCATCACAGAAATAGAAAAAATGGCATTTGATAGATATTAGTGAAGAAAAAGTCTCTGGAAAAATGTGCATGTTGCACCATGTGATATAGCATGATTTTAGAAACTACCAGAAATTTGAATCATCAAATTTGGAGTTTATTTGAATCATTTAAGGATTTTTGAAGTTGACTGGAAAAGAAAAAGAAAAGGGAAAGGAGGGGGGGGGGGTTATACCTATACTGCGTTTTGGGCGCAGTATAGCGCTGCAGCGCCCTGGGCCGGCCCAGCAGCACGGCCATACGCAGAGGGCCAGGCAACGTCGAAGGCGCCTTTGGGCCAGGCGTCTTCACCGCAGGGACGCGGCTTCCACGGATGTCGTCTCCACTTATGTGCGGGCCCAGCCTTTGGGTCGCTTACAAGCGGTCCCCGCTTGGAAGGCTCGTCTTCCTCCTCCCGCTCGAATAGAGGTGAGGCAGGGGAGGCAGGGCCGAGCGCTCGCCGGCGTTGCCCCGTCGACTCGGGCCATCTCCGGCGATGCCCCGGCCACCGGAATGACCAGCACGGAGAGGCGCATCCAGCCATGGGTAACACGCCTGCCGGGGTGGACCTAGTCAAGGAGAGCGTCGCCCTCGGCGGATGTGGCTGGCGGCGAAGGCTGGCACGACGCTCAGGCCGCCGAGGGGAGTAACAGGAGAACGGGGAAGCTCCATGGTGGCCATGGGGTTCGCCTAGTGGAGAAAGGAGGGGAGAAGGAGGCCTCATCCGTGGGGATTCGAGAGGGGGCCGGCGGCTTAGCTTCAGCCATGGAGGGGCAAGGAGGGCACGGGAAGGGCAGTAGGCAGGTCGGGGAGGTACACTGGAGGGAGAGGGGGCAAATGGAGCCGCGAGGAGGGTCTGGGGTGGCCTATAAATAGGTGGGCGACGGTCCACCGAGGACTCATGCGCCGGCGAGCTAGTTCCCGTCGCTGCAAATCACGGGGGCGCCCGTGGTTGTGTCTGGGGTGTTTGTGGGGTTGGTCTAGGTCGAGGGGAAGGGAGAGAAGGAGCAGGGGAGCGTCAGGGAAGCGCGCGTGCGAGGTTGCCCATTGGAGTGCTCGGGCGGCCAGCGCGCGTGCGAGAGGAGGCTGGAGGAGGAAGAAATAGAAGGGGCCGACAAGCGAGGCATGTCCCGGACGTCAAGGTGGTCCTGCTGGCGTGCAAGGAACAGCCAGGGCGGTCGGGGCATCGGGATGGGGGCAGCTACAGTGCGCCAGAGAACTGTAGCACGCTCTAGAGCGCCGTTTTGGCATGCCAGGGCATGCCATTGGCAGTTGGGCGTGCCCAAGCTTGTCTACTGGCTTTAGGGAGGTGTAAAGAACGGGGAAGATGCATTGGATGCTTTAGGAATCCTCTAGAGGGAAGGAGGGGTTGAGAGACAGGGTGAATGGTGCTGTCCAGAGGGGTAAAGTGAGGTTTTACCCCCCCCCCCCCTCAATCATTGATCTGATGAGGGGAAGGAGTTCCTGGAGGTAGAGGGTGACAAGGAGCAGCTGTGGTAAAAAGTTGAGCTCAAGTAGAATAGTGAAAGGGGGCAAAACAGTTGTTTTGGTAAAATGGCAGAAGGTGTTTGATGTAGTTTTGGGCAAGCAAATGACTTCCAATTGACATGGGACTTAACAGGATGAAATGGCGCATAGATTTAGGCCCTTCCACCAAATTTGGGCTCATTTGAGAAAAGTTGCCAATGTAACTTTGGTGAACCCTAGAATTCAACAGAAATGGATTTTCCAAGATTAAGTTAAGCAAATAATCTCTCCTTGATGCACCACTTGGTGTAGTGTCATCATTTGGGGTTGTGAGCATGTCCACAAAATTTCAGGCCCCAAGTAAAAATTTGGCAATGTAGAGTTGTTCAAATTTGGATCTGGTCAGAAAGGGTTTTGGGGCACTTAGATCAAGTTATGGTTCTCCAATACTTGTGCCGTTTGGTGTAAATGCATATTTAGACCATTCTAGCATGTGCACCAAGTTTGAGAGCATTTGGACAAGTTTGGCAATGTAAAGTTGCTCAAACTTCAAAATGGACAGAAATGGTTTTGAGGGGATTAGATGATGTTTTCTTGATCTTCAAGGCATGAGGCTTTGTAAGATCATCAAATATGTCATATATGACATGATATAATTTCCCTGGAATTTTTAGGGAATATTTCCTTTGTAAATATTTCAAAAGCTTGAAATATCCAGAAGGGGTTTTGGAAGGATTTGTCCAATATTTTGAACATGACCATGTGTTGAAACTCTTATATATGGACAATATATGTCCTATGAGTTCCCTGAATATAGGCAAATATTTTTGAAATAGTTAAATAATTTTTACCTATTAAAGACCATTTCTTGTCTAAAGAAAAAGCATTTAAATGAAATATAAAAACACTTTTAAAATTATAATTTTATGGTTTATGGGAGTCCTATACCTAATAGGATTCAAATATACTTTTTGAAAGATTTTTCAGACCCTAAATAAGGTACTTGTAGTGCAAACCTCAATTCAGGGGTTTTTGGAAAAACTAATTTTAGAAAATACTATTTGGCAGAGACGGTGAATGGTGCTGTCCAGAGGGGTAAAGTGAGGTTTTACCCCCCCCCCCTCAATCATTGATCTGATGAGGGGAAGGAGTTCCTGGAAGTAGAGGGTGACTAGGAGCAGCTGTGGTAAAAAGTTGAGCTCAAGTAGAATAGTGAAAGGGGGCAAAACAATGGTTTTGGTAAAATGGCAGAAGGTGTTTGATGTAGTTTTGGGCAAGCAAATGACTTCCAATTGACATGTGACTTAACAGGATGAAATGGCACATAGATTTAGGCCCTTCCAAGAAATTTGAGCTCATTCGGGAAAAGTTGCCAATGTAACTTTGGTGAACCCTAGAAATCAACAAAAATGGATTTTCGAAGATTAAGTTAAGCAAATAATCTCTCCTTGATGCACCACTTGGTGTAGTGTCATCATTTGGGGTTGTGAGCATGTCCACAAAATTTCAGGCCCCAAGTAAAAATTTGGCAATGTAGAGTTGTTCAAATTTGGATCTGGTCAGAAAGGGTTTTGGGGCACTTAGATCAAGTTATGCTTCTCCAATACTTGTGCCATTTGGTCTAGATGCATAATTAGACCATTCTAGCATGTGCACCAAGTTTGAGAGCATGTGGACAAGTTTGGCAATGTAAAGTTGCTCAAACTTCAAAATGGACAGAAATGGTTTTGAGGGGATTAGATGATGTTTTCTTGATCTTCAAGGCATGAGGCTTTGTAAGATCATCAAATATGTCATATATGACATGATAGAATTTCCCTGGAATTTTTAGGGAATATTTCCTTTGCAAATATTTCAAAAGCTTGAAATATCTAGAAGGGGTTTTGGAAGGATTTGTCCAATATTTTGAACATGACCATGTGTTGAAACTCTTATATATGGACAATATATGTCCTATGATTTTCCCTGAATTTTGGCAAATATTTTTGAAATAGTTAAAAAAAATACCTATTAAAGACCACCTAAAGAAAAAGCATTTAAAAAAATATAAAAAAAACTTTTAAAATTATAATTTTATGGTTTATGGGAGTCCTATACCTAATAGGATTCAAATATACTTTTTGAAAGATTTTTCACACCCTAAATAAGGTAGTTGTAGTGCAAAACTCAATTAAAGGGTTTTTGGAAAAATTAATTTTAGAAAATACTATTTGGCCAAAAATATTTTTATAAGGAAATACTATACTGTTCTATACACATGGCATGATCATTGGGAAAAGGTTTTGGATCAAGGAGATGAAGTATAAGAGTTGGAGGATTTATTTGATTTTTAGAGCACTAGCAAGCAGCAAACAGAAACAAGCAAAGTCAAAAACACTCAAAAGTTTTTGTTAAACCATATTTTAGCATGATCATTAGCTTAAGTGTTGTGGCATGAAAATCAGGGTGTGACAGACCTACCCCCCTTACAAGAATCTCGTCCCCGAGATTCCCAGACTAGGCGTGGAAAGGAATACGGAGACTTGGATACGGGGTAGTCTTTACTCCTTCTTGTTGGTTCTGCTTCCGAGTGGTGCTCCATGGAATCTTGAAGTACTTGGTGGTGTGGCTTCTCGCTTGCTACCCTTGATGCAGGTTGCTGAGGGGCCTCTTGCATAGGTTAGGTTGGGTTAGTTATCAAAGGCTCGGTGATCGATGTCCTTGCGGGGACTGGGCCAGTCAGGAAGTAAGAAGTACTTCAAGAGTGGTGACTCGTGGAATATTTGGTGCACGGTGGGTATCTCAGGTGGTAAACCTAGCTGGTAGCCGTCTACTATTTGTCTTGCACTGGTCTTGAAGAAAGTCGATAAATCTTGGTGTGAGCGTCCCTTCGACACGGAAATGCTTGGTCCCTTCGAGAGGAGTGGTTTGCGGATACGCCCGGTCTTTGACGCGGAAGTTTACATCTTGAGGATGGTGGTCGGTGTAGTTCTTCCTTCTTGGCATGTCGGTCTTCAAATGTCTTCTAACCAGCTGCGCAGCTCTTCCTCCGTCTTCGGGTAGTCAAGTGTGTTGCCAGATAAAGATGACAACTAATTTTTCCAAGTACCCCATGAAGTCTATGGGGTACGCAAGGTAGGCTGGGGGTATTGGTGGTGGCCTCCGTTGAGTATTTGCAAAGGTCTTCCTGACTTAGAGCCAAGGCCCGTGGTCGGGATCTGACCATGTTGTGGCTTGGTGGGTCTTAAGGGTTTCAAGGATTCTAGTGAGTGGGTGAATGTTTTATCATCTTATCCTTGAGCACAATTTCTGAGATGCCAATAGTTCTTCCTAGTCCTGCAATCCTTATACCGCCAAAAGCATCATCTCGCATACGTCAACTCCGATCACCAGTCATGCCATACATACCTTCATGACTCCCAAAAGGAGATCTAGCAAAATTATACATGTCTACGGTCCGCGAAAAATCATATGTATGGCTACCCCTAAGAATCCATGGGTAAGGCATACAAGCTGCTAAGCTTGAATTAAACACGACAATCCAAGCGCTCAGCCTATTCTTGCAAGGTTCAAGATAATGCATCTCTATTCTAAGGAAACACGTCATATGCCACTCCAAGATCTTGTTTCCTTCCTATAGATCAACTCCAATAGGCCATTTCTTCCATCAATCGCCACATAATCCAACAATTCTACAAATCCGATGTCTATGGTGTCCCACAAGATCTCAAGTCCCTATAATACCCAAATACTTGGAAGGGCTATGCATTACGATAGTAAGTCCACCAAATTCCCAGCATCGGGGTCAAGTAAACTCCAAGGTCATGATTATATAGATCCCTAAATCAACTCTGACAAATAATCCAATCTCCTAGTTTATTGTCCACCGAGAAACATGGAATCAAGATCAACGGTCTAAATCCAATTGACTCCAGACCATGTAGACACATTTAGCATCTATACCCAACCGGATTCACCTACATAAATCCAAATCTCATGTCCGCCGGAAATTCCTACATTTTCCCCAAAGTCATTATCGTAATGTCAACTATCTCCTATCAATATCATTTGCTCAAGTCAAATCCTTATACCTCCAAGAATTTCAATTTGCGATCACAATAGCCCTGCAAATCCAAGTTACTCCAGGGTGATGAAAGTTACGCTATTCCATTAATCATGATCCCACCAACATGAAAACCTCACAATCCATCAAGGTCTCAGATAATTCCTCGAAGTCACTGATATAAAGCCACCAAGTCATCTGTCTTATATCCTCAAATTGGTCTATCTATGGCATTGTCAGTTCTTGTGCTATATTAGGATGAAAATGTGCTCACTCACTGTGTCCACTAGTTCCATTACGAATCCAGTGTTGTGCAAGGTTATAGAGGCTTAACTGGTTCCTTGTAATACTATGGGTTAAGCACATGGTTAAGGATTCGAGCTGGGGTATCTCGTGAAGTCTCCAAGGGTCCAGGAATGGGTTTCTAGTCTCGAGGGTTAAACATAACTTCACGGGGTTGCACTTGGTCGTGGAGGTTGTAGCAGAAGTCTTCAGTTGAGGAGAGAGAAGAGAGGGAAAAAGTAGCATAGAGGAGGGGAATGCCTAAAGGGGGTTCTATAGCGCAGGTGCAAACAAACAGGTGCAAAAAGGCCGAAACAAAAGAAACAAGGCAAGGAAGATGATATAGCCATGCACTTGTTGCCTAGGGCAAAAGTGCGACTTATATCAAAACACAAACAAATAAAAGCAAGCAACACACAATCATGGTTCTATTCGAACCATCATACGGACTCGACTGCGCATAGGGGGTACACGACTCATCCTACCCTAGGGGTTCTTGGACTCAGCAGTCGTGACTTGTGCCTCGTGCAGTCTTCTGAGTTTCCTCAGGTGTTGCTATGTACCTTGTAGTTGTTTGATGAACGATCCGGGTTGAGCCTGAAGAATCTTCAACAACTTCTCGCCTGATGAGATGATGTGCTGATGGTGTCTCCTTGTAGCTGGCGTTGACTTGGTCTTCTCTTGTCTCTTTAATCATGACGATCCCTTGTGCCTTCTGGGACGTCGAGGGTACCAGGTAGGCAATCCTTTATGCAATGATATTAATCAAGGCATAGTAGAGGTTCAACATGTCGGTTACGTTGATGACAACATTGACACCAAGAGCGGGGGATGAAGAGAACCGTTTTCCTGCTCACTAATGTGAGGCGGACCAAATGGTGAGGTTCTCATCCACCGGTGGTTGCCGATACAACAACGGTAGTGACAAGGTTACTCTATTAGCGATGTATATCATGATCTTGCACAACTTATGCCATGTTCATCATAGTCCAAGGTTGCATCATCTTGGGGCAATGTCAAGAGTGTCACCATCTTCTAGGTCTTCGTGTCCTCATTCCTCGAGGAAGTGTCTTATGTTGGCATCATCTTGTTGCGGTGTCGCCAATCTTGTGTTCAGAAGAAGTGGGTGAGTGTTTGGCAAGGTGTACTCCACGAGGATTACAGAAAATCCAGTGGTCAGGGGCATAAGGGTTCTAACGACCAAAAGTTTTGAAGGGGAGGAGTTCAATAAGGAAAGTATAGCCTAGTTTCTAAAAATATGAGAAGGGAAGAGAAGTATAGATAGTTTTGAAAACTAGTAATAGTTTTGAAAATAGTTTTACCCTAACTAACGACCATGCTAACTAAGGCTTCCTACAGTCAGGATGGCTCTGATACCAGCTCTGTGGGGACCCCTACTCATAAGTCGTGATCACCGAATGCACGTGTAAAGTGATCCTAGAGATCAATGCTCACTGAACACACAGAAGCTGAATAACAAGAGTCTTACATCCATACATACCGTATTACACAAATAGGACCATTATGGTCAAGTCTTGAGTATATCACTGCAGCGGAAATCTTCAATAACAACTTGGACCCATGCCATCTGCCTTAACCCTACAGGCATTCTGACTGGGAAGCGTCCTAGCTCGCATGCTCATCAGCAAGAAATCTTCAACATATCCTGATATTTCATGCCTGGCCAATAAAATAACCAGTGGCAAGCCAATGAGTACTTTGAATGTACTCGCAAGCAACCCAAGTGTGATGACAGAATAATTATGCAAGGCTCTACTGCTAATTGGCAGTTTTGCGGAAAGCTAGTTTTTCATATGCAAGTATGATCAATATATAACAAGGGCATGCATGTGCCTGCAACAAGTATCAGGAGGTTACAGACATCATTATCGAGAAAGAGTTGTAATCAACTCATGCTCAAGCTCATTGTGACTTCCTCAAGAATCACATCATCAATATCACTGAACCGTGTTGTTTCCTCACACACACAGACACACCAGGTTTCGCAAACTTTGGACGTAGCCCAAGAGCGGTTACCCAACTGTCCTTGACCGTGGACACAGCTATTCGAAGAGTTTTACACTTTGCAGAGGTTGCACACTTTACCCACTAGATCCGGGGAACTTCCGTGTCATCCACGACCCGCGGTACCTCAAGTACCTGGGGTAAGCACCCGATCACTATCTTTCCCTAGGCGACACTAATATGGAGTCCACTCGATTGGTAGAAACCCCCGTGCCCCACATTTCATATCTTAAGATTTTGGAGCCTCGCTCCCATATTCATCACATACCACAAGCACGGGGTACCAACGGTGTGTCCGGCGCCCTGTAAAGATAGTCATGGCCGCCTATCCAAGCGCGACCCCGTCCCGAGAGTGACCTCATGTCACCCCCGTCACTTGTAATGCGGGCACCATGCTAGTATTGGCCTAGGTAATCAATAATGCCCTTTCCCATATAAGGGTAGAGTGGTTGCGCAATTAAGGTTGGAATAACGGTCGCAACTTAAACCAATCCGTTTTCAAAACAACACACACACTTGCCTCGGTACACCACTTCATCATCAAGTGGTTACCCATCTCACCATCTCCCTCGGGCATAAGTGGCACCCGACGGGGTTTTCGAAAAGTCTTTTGAAAGTATTCTGCCTCCGTCACCATGCATATACCCGTCCCATTTGCGTAGCCACTACTATAGCAACCTAACTACTCCCACCCACATAACCCTCATAGGAAGCTAGGGTCATGCTTGATGCAAGTTCCAGTAGTAAAGTAACAAAGGTAGCAACCAAAGTGGTCTCCACCTCAACATGATTCCGATGCATTGATAATAAGGTGCTATGTGACATGCATAAAAAGGTTTCTCGAACATGGTCAAAGGGCTGCTTGGCTTGTCCTTCCGAGTCTTCAAACCTTCTGGTCCATCTCCGAGTACTCCGTTTATTTTGTCAACTAACGATGGAAACAATCATAATAAGCAACACAACAAGGCAAAAATAAAAGTGCTCTAAAAATAGGAGTTGGACTTTTCTAGGATACCTCTGGTCATATGAAAAATAACCAAGGTGGTTTCTTAGGTATTGGATCAATGGATAGTTTGGAACATTTCAATATGATGGAATCAAGGGGTTTATGGATTTGAAAGAAGTGTGCAGAAATATATTTTTGAAAAATGAGCAAAGACACCCATTTAACAAATCATGATTTTAGAAGCATCTAGGAGTTGGTTTCACTGTATTTGTAGTTTAAATGAATTTCCTAGGACTTTGTAAAGTTGACAAATATGAAGAAATGGCTCATTATTTGGTGGGGTACAGAAAGTATTAGGAAAAATGTTCCAAAACTAAGTTTTGATATTACAAGCATCTAGGAATTTGAACCATTGCATTTGGATCAACTTTCAGCTCTCTGTGATTTTCTAAAGTGTATCACAGAAATAGAAAAAATGGCATTTGATAAATATTAGTGAAGAAAAAGTCTCTGTAAAAATGTGCATGTTGCACCATGTGATAGAGCATGATTTTAGAAACTACCAGAAATTTGAATCATCAAATTTGGAGTTTATTTGAATCATTTAAGGATTTTTGAAGTTGACTGGAAAAGAAAAAGAAAAGGGAAAGGAGGGGGGGGGGGTTATAACTATACTGCGTTTTGGGCGTAGTATAGCACCGCAGCGCCCTGGGCCGGCCCAGCAGCACGGCCATACGCAGAGGGCCAGGCAACGTCGAAGGCGCCTTTGGGCCAGGCGTCTTCACCGCAGGGACGCGGCTTCCACGGATGCCGTCTCCACTTATGCACGGGCCCAGCCTCTGGGTCGCTTACAAGCGGGCCCCGCCTGGCAGGCTCGTCTTCCTCCTCCCGCTCGAACAGAGGCGAGGCAGGGGAGGCAGGACCGAGCGCTCGTCGGCGTTGCCCCGTCGACTCGGGACGTCTCCGGCGACGCCCCGGCCACCGGAATGACCAGCGCGGAAAGGCGCATCCAGCCATGGGTAACACGCCTGCCGGGGAGGACCTGGTCGAGGAGAGCGTCGCCCGCGGCGGATGTGGCTGACGGCAAAGGCTGGCACGACGCTCAGGCCGCCGAGGGGAGTAACAGGAGAACGGAGAAGCTCCGTGGTGGCCATGGGGTTCGCCCAGTGGAGAAAGGAGGGGAGAAGGAGGCCTCATCCGCGGGGATTCAAGAGGGGGCCGGTGGCTCGGCTTCAGCCATGGAGGGGCAAGGAGGGCACGGGAAGGGCAGTAGGCAGGTCGGGGAGGTACACTAGAGGGAGAGGGGGTAAATGGAGCCGCGAGGAGGGCCTGGGGTGGCCTATAAATAGGTGGGCGACGGTCCACCGAGGACTCGTGCGCCGGCGAGCTAGTTCCCGTCGCTGCAAGCCACGGGGGCGCCCGTGGGTGTGTCCGGGGTGTTTGTGGGGTTGGTCCAGGTCGAGTGGAAGGGAGAGAAGGAGCGGGGGAGCGTCAGTGTAGAGCGCGTGCGAGGTTGCCCATTGGAGTGCTTGGGCGGCCAGCGCGCATGCGAGAGGAGGCTGGAGGAGGAAGAAATCGAAGGGGGCGACCAGCCAAACGTGTCCGAGACGTCGAGGTGGTCCTTCTGGCGTGCGGGGAACAGCCAGGGCGGTCGGGGCATCGGGATGGGGGGCGGCTACAGTGCGCTAGAGCACTGTAGCATGCTCCAAAGCGCCGTTTTGGCTTGCCAGGGCATGCCATTGGCAGTTGGGCATGCCCAAGCTTGTCTACTGGCTTTAGGGAGGTGTAAAGAATGGGGAAGATGCATTGGATGCTCTAGGAATCCTCTGGAGGGAAGGAGGGGTTGACAGAGACGGTGAATGGTGTTGTCCAGAGGGGTAAAGTGAGGTTTTACCCCCCCCTCAATCATTGATCTAATGAGGGGAAGGAGTTCCTGGAGGTAGAGGGTGACTAGGAGCAGCTGTGGTAAAAAGTTGAGCTCAAGTAGAATAGTGAAAGGGGGCAAAACAGTTGTTTTGGTAAAATGGCAAAAGGTGTTTGATGTAGTTTTGGGCAAGCAAATGACTTCCAATTGACATGGGACTTAACAGGATGAAATGGCGCATAGATTTAGGCCCTTCCACCAAATTTGAGTTCATTTGAGAAAAGTTGCCAATGTAACTTTGGTGAACCCTAGAATTCAACAGAAATGGATTTTCCAAGATTAAGTTAAGCAAATAATCTCTCCTTGATGCACCACTTGGTGTAGTGTCATCATTTGGGGTTGTGAGCATGTCCACAAAATTTCAGGCCCCAAGTAAAAATTTGGCAATGTAGAGTTGTTCAAATTTGGATCTGGTCAGAAAGGGTTTTGGGGCACTTAGATCAAGTTATGCTTCTCCAATACTTGTGCCATTTGGTTTAGATGCATATTTAGACCATTCTAGCATGTGCACCAAGTTTGAGAGCATTTGGACAAGTTTGGCAATGTAAAGTTGCTCAAACTTCAAAATGGACAGAAATGGTTTTGAGGGGATTAGATGATGTTTTCTTGATCTTCAAGGCATGAGGCTTTGTAAGATCATCAAATATGTCATATATGACATGATAGAATTTCCCTGAAATTTTTAGGGAATATTTCCTTTGTAAATATTTCAAAAGCTTGAAATATCTAGAAGGGGTTTTGGAAGGATTTTGTCGGGGAAACTGGTCGCCCACGAACACCTATGGGACCGGAGCCCCTTCTACGGTACGGCAAGGGTGCGCAGGGAGCACAAAGAGCGGATCGAGGGGCACATGCGGGCAGTTTACCCAGGTTCGGGCCGCATGGATGCGTAAAACCCTACTCCTGCCTTGGTTGTATTGAGTTCGTGAGCTCGGGAGCTTGAAGATCTACAGTACCAGCTATACTGAGCGTAGGAGTGATCGAGTTTCTAGAGTCGAACCCCCTCTACGTTGTGCATGGGTCTCCTTTTATAGCTCGAAGGGGTCTCCGACAGGTGCCAACGTAGAGGAGGGTAAAAATGTAAAACTGGTGGTGGTTGTAACAGTGCATGAACAGTGTGTGAACAGTGGTCTTCGCCTAACTCTGACGGTGGGGGACAAGGGCATTGAATGCCCATCGCCGTCGCCCCAAAAGCGCCCGTCCATGCGTCTCCGTTCGCCACGGCGATAGCCTCGTCACCGCGGCTCGCCACCGTGTACCCCAGGCTGCACAACCATCTGCCACGTGCCCCCGGAAGGGCCCCAGGGCGACGCGTGGCCAGATGATCTGGAGCGCAGGCACACAGCGTAAGCTTCCCCCGGCAAGCACCTTGCCGGGGTCGCAATCTTGCCGGGCCCGGAAGCTTGTCGCTCTCCGGGTCCTGCCGGGGCGCATGATGCGCCACGATATACCTTCTTGAGGTGCCGTTCTTTGGCCTTCCTGGCAAGCTCCTCTTGCCAGGGTCTTGTGCTGGAATGATAACCTTGAGCCTGGTGCGGCCTTCCCGGCAAGCTCCTCTTGCCGGGGTCTTGTCTCTTAACTTGAATACTTTGTTCTTGGATGGCTTCAAGGGGTCTAGAGTGGGCTTTGGCGGGCGCGTGGTGAGCCAGACCATGGGACGCTGCTACTGCCCGTGCACAAGTCGGGATACTAAGGTACCCCTACTTTAGTACACCGACAGGAGCCCCCGGGCCTGGGCCACACACGGTGCCGAGCGCTGTTGGGCCAGGCCCAGAACAGTGCACGGGCACACGCGGCCCACGGCGCGCCGTTTCCCACTCCAGATTCGCCGCATCCCTCCCTAACGGCACGTGTCGATTGCGGCGTCGTGGGAGAGATCGTGGCTTGTTTCTTTAATGGGGAAATGCGGAACGTCCCCCACTTCCCCCCTTAAAAGCAGAGGAAGCAGGGGCAGTTTCCCCCATTGCTTTCATTGTGTATTGAATCTCCAGAAACCCCCGCCGCTCTCTGCCTCCCCAAAGGTCGACAGAGAGCCGAGCTCTGCCCTTCCTCCGCCGTCTTCACCACCCGCAGCACCGTCGACCTCCCTCGCCGTCCCCGCCATGGCCCCGAAGAACGACAAGGCGAAGAGCGACAAGGCGAAGAGCGACCAGGCGAAGAAGGAGAAGTCCGACAAGACGGCGAAGCTGGCAGCCATGCGGAGAAGGATGGTGGTCTTCCCGCCGAGGCTCGGCGCGAGGGAGCTATGGGACAAGTACTACTTGGTCTGGGCGAGGGAGACGAAGGCTCACCCGCGCACCAGAGTCCTCCCCGCCGCAGCCATCGACCTGTACCCGGGAGGTTACCACTACTTCGCTTCGTTTTTCCATTGCGGCCTGTGTCCTCCGTATTCAGAGTTCTTCTGCGATGTGATGAACACATACGGATTCCACCTCTTAGATTTCACCCCGAACGCCGTCCTCACTTTGGCCGTTTTCGCACATCTGTGTGAAAACTACGTCGGGGTCCACCCAAATGTAGCTCTCTTCCGCCACTTCTTCACGCCTAGAGTAGAGTCCGGATCTCCACTCTCCGGCGGCATCTCCTGGATCTTCAGGCTCGGCAAGAAGGAGGCGTACTTGATTGGGGAGCTCCGCGGCAAGTGGGAGGAGTGGAGGGCTGATTGGTGCTGGGTCATGGAAGATGAGCCCGAGCAGTTTACCTCGCCGCGCCAGACTACAATAGTGCGCGGCAAGGATTGGAGCGACTTGGCCCCGGAGGACGACAAGCTGCAGATTTCCCTTACTAGGATCCTTCGTCTCCGGGCCGCCAATCTTACTGTCGTGAAGTCGGGGCCGATTTCCTTCGCCGCCGCATTGCTCCTCTGCAGGAAAGGAAGAGACCTGCCTGGGAGTTCGGCAACGCGGCAGACCGCATGAGGCTGCGCCCCGGGTTGAATTACAACTTCACTGTCTTGAAACTCAAGGGGATGGTCCGGGAGCTGTTCAAACATGACCCCAAGCACAAGGAGTGGTTCACCCCGTCCCGGGGAGTAGTTTCGTTGTGCAATAACACTGCTCTTAGTGCCATCCGCGCGGCAATGCCTGAGTGTGATTCCCACGGGGTTGTCCCCACTTGGCTGATGCCTTCAGAGGAGACCGTGCAGGCCTTCTTCGACAGCCTGGTCGAACGGCCACGCAACCCCGAGGAGAGAAAGGGCCTCACCCGGGAGACCACCGAGCGGGATGTGGCATATATAGCCAACAGGATGGAGGAGGCCGCCGCAGCGGCGGCCGTAGGGGAGTTTGGGTACACCGTGGAAGAAGCGGAAGCGGCGGACGCGGTGAGCCAGGCCGAGGAGGAGGAAATCCTCAGGCTGTTGAAGATTGCGCCCGAGGAGTTTGCCGGGGAGCCTGCCAGGGAGCCTGCCGGGATGAGTGAGGCCGCCGGGCAAGGCACTGAGTCCAGTGAGTCCGCCGAGGAGGATGCCGAATCCGGCGATTCTGACGAAGACTCCGGCGGGTCACTGAACCTCGACGACGCCTCTTCATCCTCGGAAAACTCTCCGCCACCACCAAGTCCTCCACCGCCGCAGAAGAAGCGCCTCCGCAAGACCGCTGAGACGGCGAGGCCACCGGCGCCCCAACAGCAGCCGAAGCGTCGTGCGACGCGCGCCACCACGACGAGCAAGGTCGTCAATGAGGCGCCCCGTGTCCCAGCGGCAAGCGGAGGGGGGTCTTCTCGGAGCGGCTCTGGTGTTCCTCCCGCCCCTCGGTCCTCGGGGACGACCGGAGCGGGGTCTTCACAACCCACGGCTCCGGAGCCCGCCAAGCGCCCGAGGGAGCCTTCTCCTCCAGCTCCTCGCGCTGGAGCACGCGAGGCGGAGTTCGACTTCTCCGCCCTCAGCTCCGACGAAGAGGAGGAAGAGTAAGCGCTTGCAATTTCTATTTCCTTTGATTCTTGTTTTTCTTGTCTTGATTTCTTTTGCTTGGTTCTGATCTTGTTTGGCTTCCAGGACGTTGACCCAGAGGATGGCGAAGAGGGCCAAAATCCCTATGGTTGACCTCGAGGACGACGAGCCTGTCGCAGCGACGGGGGATACGCCAGTGACAAACTTGCCGGACCAGCCTGCTGCTCCGGAGAGCAGCCCCCGACGCAGCCCCTAGCGTAAGCCTTGCGTTCACTTTTCTGCTTGAGGGGCGCGCTTGAGCTTGTTACCCTTATTGATGTCTTGTTGTCTTGTGCAGAAGTGGAGCCGCAGCCGCAGGAGCACCAAGAGGCCGCCCCCGACGAGCCGCTTGTTCCACCCTCTCCGCCAAGGATGAGCTCCCCGGCAAGGGACAGCGCTCCGCCAAGGATGGGTACCCCGCCAAGGGCGAGTACCCCGCCAAGGGCGAGCACTCCGACAAGGGTGAGCACCCCGCCAAGGGAAGGCGCAGGCGGCACTCCGCCAGCAGGGGCCACTACTACGCCGCCAAGGGAGAACTCCCCGGTGAGGGACCCCGTTACCGAAGAGGCCCGCGCAGGTAACCCTTGTAATTTCTTCTTCTTAGATTCTTCTTTTTGGATCTTTGCTTGATGGTTCTTTCTTTTCTTTTTCTTCTGTCAGATCCGCCCGCCCCAGAGCCGATGGAGACGGAGACCATCGCCGAAGAGGACGTGCGCGGCAATGCTGGCGACGCCACCACCGCAGAAGGAATGGCTAGTGTTGACGAGCCAGCCACCGAGGAGACCGCCCCGACCGCTGACGCTGCAACAGGGGAAGGGACCGGCGACCGCACTGCTGGCCCTGAGGCCGCAGGAGCGCCGGACGCTGCGCCGGCCGCCGACCCCTCCGCCCCCGCGGCTGGATCGGGCGTCTATCTGGAGGCCGCCAATGGGGTCTTTATCCAAGTCCCGTGGGCGTCCTCATCAAGGGCACCCGCGGAGGAGGAGACCTTCAACGGAGAAGTTCTCGCCTCCGCCGGGCTGAAGATTGTCGACGCGCCCGGCTGCAGCGACGAGCCCGAAGAGGAGCAACTCCTACGCCGGCTTCTGGCCTTGTACCGGGCCAGGCAGGCTAAGTTGGAGTCCCGGGAGCCTCTGGCTGCCAAGGCTGGTGCTGATCTGGAGAAGCGTGCCGCGGAGCTCCGTGCCGCCAACCAGGCGGCCCTCCGGAACTTGGCGGAGGAGCGCGAAGAGCTTGCCGGGGCACACCAAGCGTTCCTCCTCGAGAAGGCCGAGGTGGAGGAGCAGCAGCGACTGGCCGCCGAGGATCTATCTCGGCGGGAGGAAGAGCTCAACCAGCGGAAGGTCGACCTCGATAGCCACGAGGACGACCTCACCGCTCGTGAGCAGGCCATTGGCGGGGCTCTGCAGGAGGCGAGGGACGCCGCTGCTGCCGCAGAGACCGCCAAGAGGGATCTGGAGGCCCGGGTGGCGCAGATGGAGACGAACTTGAAGGCGAGTGAGGACAGGGTTGCCGCGCTCAACGTGGCGCGGGAGAAGGACGCCCACACCAACTCGGAGCTGCAAGTCCGCCTCTCCGAGAAAGGCAAAGAGCTCAACGATGCCAAGGACTTCATCGCAGACTTGGAGCTGAAGGTCTCCACCCTCAACGACTCACTTGACGCCGCCCGGGACCGTGAAACGAAGCTGAAAGAAGATCTCCGGTCTGAAAGGGCGCTGTTGGACAGCGCCGCCCTGTCGCAGAACAACTTCCAGCGGACGGTGGAGCAGTGGACCGAGGAGCTCGTCACCTCCGCCGCCAACATCGACAAGGAGATGGTGGGGCTGAGGGCGGAGCACCTCGTGTACTCCCCCGACGAGAGCCTCCCCCACAGCGCCAAGCTGAGCCTGTTCTTCAGGGGAGTGGCGCCGGCTCTCGCGCGGCTACGGGAGAGGATCCCCGCGCAGCTGGCTGACGAGGCACGCCGGCTTTGCACGGGTACTATGGAGCGGGTGTTGTCGAAGATCGTCTACCGCAACCCCGGGATCAACCTCGTCAACGTCCTCCGGACCCTGCCGCCCGAAGCTGACCAGGAGGCGTTGAAGGCACAAGTTGCCCACATCGTAGCCAAGGCGGGCAAGATCAAGAGGGTCGACGGAGACCGAAGAGACTAGGTTCCCTTCTTTCTGCTTCCTTTGTCGCTGTCGATTAAGTCATGGGTAGTAGTCGGTTAGAATAGCGGCAAGCTATCTTGTAATATAACTTTATTTTGGATAATCAATGCAGTGTTATCTCCCTTGTTTAGTCCCTTCACTTTGTATGCTTTCCACCCTATGCTTTTAGGGAACTTGCTGGCAAAGGGACCCTTGCCGCGAGCGCTGAGTGCGGGACTCTTAGCAGCCTGCTAGCAATGCCCTTACCGGCAAGAAACCTTGCCGCAGCTAGTCGCATCACACTTAGATTGCTGAGCGAACTCGAAAACGAAGTAAGGGCGCGACACTTGTCGCAGCTCACTTAAGTCGTTGAGCGTGCTCGAAACAAAGTAAGGGCGCGGCCAGCCACGGGTAGGTTCCTCCGCGCACAGGTTTTCCATACAAAGTGTGGTCGTTCAAGGAAGACAACTAATTTTTTTTTAAAATTTGAATTGCTCAAACTCTGGCAACTTAGCTTTTATGGATTGTTTGCTTCCCGGCAAGGCTTCCCCTTCTTGAACAGCACTTGGTCCATACCAGCACTTGGTCCATACCTCCATCATCCTCCCTCCCCGGCAAACTTGTGCGCGAGGAACACTTCTTCTGTTTAAGAGAAAAAAGGAAAGAGGAGGGAACACAAGTATGGAGCCTCGTGGCTTGTTACTGCTTACCGGGAATGTGCGCTGCACAAAGTGTCAGATGATTCATGCAAGTAAAAGGAAAGACATGAAATGACAAATGGTGCGAAGCACAAAGGTTTTACTGATGCACGGGGTCTGCGCCCGGCTTTGTACAAAGGTTTACATGCAACAGCGGCAAGACTTGTACAAAAGGTGGTTGCCGGAGCGGATCACGGCAACCGCGCCTTATGGGTGAAACTTGCGAAGATGCTCTATGTTCCAGGAGTTGCTCACCAGTAAGCCTTCTTCGGTCTCAAGGCGGACAGCGCCGGGCCTTGTGACTTGTCTCACCCGATAAGGGCCTTCCCACTTCGGCGTCAACTTGTTGGAGTTCTTGGCGGACTGAACGCGCCGAAGAACAAGGTCGCCTTCCTCGAGACTCCTGGCCCTGACCTTGCGGCTGTGGTAGCGACGCAAGGCTTGCTGGTATCGAGCAGCTCGTACAGCAGCCTGGAGACGGTCCTCCTCGAGGAGCAATGCATCATCTTGCCGCAACTGCTCTTGCTCAAGCTCATCATAAGCGAGCACTCGAGGAGACCCGTATACGAGTTCCGTGGGGAGAACTGCCTCTGCTCCATAGACGAGAGCAAAGGGTGTCTGTCCGGTGGCTCGATTTGGTGTCGTCCTGATTGACCAAAGAACCGCCGGCAACTCCTCGATCCAGTTTCTTTCGCACTTGTGTGGCCTGTCGAAGGTTCTTGTCTTGAGTCCGCGCAGCACTTCAGCGTTTGCCCTCTCCGCTTGACCATTGCTCCTCGGGTGAGCAACAGAAGCGAAGCAGACCTTGGCGCCAAGGTCTTGGACGTATTGCATGAAGGTGCGACTTGTGAACTATGTGCCGTTGTCGGTGATGATCCTGTTAGGGATTCCGAAACGGCAAACAATTGATCTAAAGAACTTCACTGCTGACTGTGCGGTCACCTTTCTCACAGGTTCCACTTCTGGGCACTTTGTGAACTTGTCGATTGCAACGTACAAGTACTCAAAGCCCCCGACAGCGCGGGGAAAGGGGCCGAGGATGTTGAGCCCCCAGACCGAGAAGGGCCAGGACAAAGGGATCGTCTGGAGAGCTTGAGCTGGCAGGTGTATTTGTTTGGCATGGAACTGGCACGCTTCACACTTGGTTACTTGTGCAGTCGCATCTTGGAGGGCTTCTGGCCAAAAGAAACCTTGCCGGAACGCCTTCCCGGCAAGTGCTCTTGCGCCAATGTGGCGTCCACATATGCCTCCATGTATTTCTGCCAACAGCTTCTGTCCATCTTCCCGAGAAATGCACTTCAATCTGACACCATTGAGTCTTCTTCTGTATAGCTCGTTGCCGACGAACTGATACATACTTGACTGCCTGGTAATCCTCTCTATCTCCTCTGGTTCTTCGGGAAGTTCTCCAACTTGAAGAAAACAGACGATTTGCTGTGCCCACGCTGGAGCCTGAGGCTCAACAACGAGGACTAAAGGCATCAGTGCTGCTGTGGGAACGTCGGCTTCTACGACAAAGTCTTGCGGCTCTGCCGGAGCTGAACGTCCCCCGGCAAGTCTGCCGGGGCAAGACTTGTCGGGAATGCCTGCTTCAACTGTACAGACCCTTGGGTCTGCAGGAGCAGACTGTTCCTCAGCAACTTGGTCGTTGATCTTGGGGACCTTGGCGGCGGTTTTGGGAAGGTCCGCCGGCAAGTAGTCGCCGGAGATCAACTTCCTCTTCTTGCTTTGCCCGACTGATGGTGTAACGGATGGTTGAGTTAGCTTGAGCATGAAGGTCCCTGGTTCCACAGGCAACTTCATTGCAGCACACTTTGAGAGGCCATCTGCGATATCATTCTGAGCTCTTGGGACATGCTCCATCTGCAGGCCCTCAAAGTGTTCTTCAAGCTTCCTCACTTCATTGACATAAGCTTCCATCAAAGGACTCTGGCAACTCTTGTTTACTTGTCGGACCACCAATTGCGAATCTCCCCGCACAACCAGCTTCTTGATCCCAAGTTCGGCCGCAATTCTGAGGCCGGCAAGCAAACCTTCATACTCAGCAGTATTGTTTGTCGATTGCTCCTTGGGAAAGTGCATTTGGACAACATACTTGAGGTGTTCCCCGGTGGGTGCGACAAGTAGCACACCGGCACCGGCGCCTTGCAGCGAGAAGGCACCATCGAAGTGCATTATCCATTCCTTGCTTGCTTCTTGGACGGGGATGTTTGTCTCTGGGACTTCTTCGTCTGGTGTTGGGGTCCATTCTGCTATGAACTCTGCCAAAGCTCTGCTCTGGATAGTTGAGGTACTCTCAAACTTGAGACCAAAGCTTGACAGCTCTAGTGCCCACTCGACGATCCTGCCTGTTGCTTCTGGATTCTGCAATATCCTCTTCAATGGAAAGCGAGTGACCACCGTTATCTCGAGTGCTTGGAAGTAATGGCGCAGCTTCCTTGAGGCCATGAGGAGGCCGAAAAGCAACTTCTGCACCCCAGAGTATCTTGACCTAGCCCCCTGCAAGAGGGAACTTACAAAATAAACTGGGCGCTGCACCATCTTCTTTCGCACTTCTCCTTGTTCCTGTGCAGACTTGTCCTTGTCAGGGCCAGAGCTTGTCGGGGAAGCCCCCTGCTTGTCGCTGGATGTGCTTGCCGGGGCTGTGGACTCCTCCTATGCCTCCCTTTCCTCTACCAACGCAGCACTAACCACTTGATTGGTTGCTGCTAAGTATAGCAACAACTTCTCTTGTGGCCTAGGTGCGACAAGTATTGGAGTAGAGGACAGGTATCCTTTCAAGTCTTGCAGCGCTGCCTCCGCTTCCGGGGTCCATTTCATAGGACCTGCCTTTTTCAAGATTTTGAAGAAAGGCAGGGCGCGTTCTGCAGACTTTGAAATAAACCTGCTAAGAGCAGCCACACAACCCGCAAGCCTCCGTACATCCTTGACGCGCTTCGGGGCTTCGATCTGCTCGATGGCTTTGATCTTGTCGGGATTGGCTTCAATGCCCCTCTGGGACACAAAGAACCCGAGAAGCTTGCCGGAGGGGACTCCGAAAACGCACTTCTCGGGGTTCAACTTGAGCTGTATCTTGCGCAGATTCTCAAAGGTTTCTTCTAGGTCTTGAACTAAGGTATTCTTGTCCTTGGTCTTGACCACTATATCATCCATGTAGGCTTCTACGTTCCTGTGTATCTGTGGCTCAAAAGCAGTGTGGACCACCCTTGCAAATGTTGAGCCCGCATTCTTCAATCCAATGGGCATGCATACGAAGCAATATGTGCCACATGGAGTAATAAATGCGGTCTTCTCTTCATCTTCCTCGGCCATGAATATCTGGTGGTATCCCGAGTATGCATCAAGAAATGAAAGCAACTCACATCCGGCCGTGGAGTCAACGATCTAGTCAATGCGCAGCAAGGGAAATGGATCCTTGGGACAAGCTTTATTCACATCAGTGAAGTCTATACAGAGTCTCCACTTCCCATTAGCCTTACGCACGACAACTGGATTAGCCAACCACGTGGGATGTAGTACACCTCTAACAAGGCCTGCTGCTTCCAACTTCTTGATTTCTTCGGCTATGAACTCTTGGCGCTCCACCGCTTGCTTCCTGACCTTCTGTTTGACGGGCCGCGCGTGAGGACAAACAGCAAGCTTGTGCTCAATTACCTTCCTGGGAACGCCGGGGATGTCAGATGGTTGCCATGCAAACACATCGATATTCGCCCGCAGGAAGGCAACGAGCGCGCTTTCCTATTTGGGGTCGAGCGTAGCACTGACGGTGAAAGTACCACCAGTGCCGTCCTCCTTGGCGGACACCTTCTTGGTTGCCGGTGGAGCTGCCATTCCTCTCTTGCACTTGCCGGTGGAGCTCGATGGTGTGTCCTCAACGGCAGCGCAGCACTCCGAAGAGGTGCGTTTGCCGGAGTGGGCCCCAGAGCTCTTGCCGGACTTGGTCTTGGTCTTCCCCCCGGGAGCTTCAGCGGCAAGTGTGTTGCTGTCTGCCGCGGCTGCTGCGTCCCGGTAAATCTTGTCGGCGCAGATGAGCGCGTCCTTCTTGTCGCCGGGGACAGAGATGACGCTGATTGGCCCCGGCATCTTGGGCATCTTGTAAGCATAGTGGGAGGCTTCCATGAACTTGGCGAGCGCAGGACGGCCAAGTATCCCATTGTACGGCAATGGGATATCGGCAACGTCGAAGGTGATCCTCTCCGTCCTGAAGTTAAGCTCTCCGCCAAAGGTCACCGGCAGCGTGATCTTCCCCTTCGGCTTGCTCCTTCCCGGGTTGATCCCTTGGAACGTCCCGGTTTCCTCGAGCTCGCTGTCGGTTATTTGCAGCTTCTTGATCACAGCGGAGGAGATCAAGTTGAGGCCGGCCCCGCCGTCAACCAACATCTTGGTGACCTTGAGGTTGCGGATAGTTGGTGAAACCAACATCGGCAAGCACCCGACCGCAGTTGTGCGGTCAGGGTGGTCCTCAAGATCGAAGATGATGGGCGTGCCGGACCATTTCAGCAGCTTGCGCGACTCGACAGGTGGCTCAGCTGCATTTACTTCCCGCACCCATTGTTTGAGTTGGCGGTGGGAAGTGTGCAGGGAGGCACCTCCATCGACGCACAGAACTTCTGTGGCCTTCTGGAACTCCTGGTCGCTGTTATCTCCGTCATCCATGTCCTCGTCATCGTCTTCGTCTTCATCCTTGTCGCGGCCCCGGGGAGGTCTGTCTCCTTGCCGCTGCTTGGCCTTGCCGCGGTGTCCTCCCCGGCCATTGAACGGCCGCTTCTTGCTAGGCTCTCCCCGCCTCCTTGGGCCTTCTCCTTGTCGCGACGCACGTATTCAGCCTTCTGCTGTTCTACGAGGTATTCTACCCTTTTGCAGTTCTGGAGATCGTGGCCCTTGGTGCGGTGGATCTTACAGTACTGCTTGTCGAAGCAGTCCTGCTTGTCGGCTGCCGCTACAGGGGCGGCCTCCTTGCTGGAGCCACCAGGCTGTGTCTCCTTGGCGGCAGCCTCCTTGCCGGACTGCTCGACAACTAGTACCTCCTTGTTCTTCTTCATCTTGTTGTTCCGCCGCCGGTTTTTCCTTGCCGGGGCGGCATCCTCGCTATCCGTTCCTCCTGCTCCAGTATCCTCTCCGGGGAGTCTCCTCCCCTCTTCGGCACGCGCACCCTTATCAGCCAGAGCGTAAAGCTCGCTGACGTCCCGGATCTTGGTCATCGCCATCTCCTCCCTCATCCGGCGGTTACGCACGTTCTGGTGGAACGCGCTGATAACCGCGGCAGGGTGGACATCGGGGATATTGTGCTGAACGCGGCTGAACCTTTGGATATACTTGCGCAGGGACTCTCCCTCCTTCTGGGCAAGAATGTGGAGATCGCTCTCCTGGCCGTGGGGTTTGTGGCCGCCCGTGAAGGCGCCGACAAACTGGTGGTACAGATCTGCCCAAGAGGAGATGGAGTTCTCCGGCAAGTGCATAAGCCAAGACCTGACGTTTGGCTTAAGCACGAGCGGGAAGTAGTTTGCTAAGATCTTCTCGTCGCGTCCCCCGGCAGCCTGCACCGCAATGGTGTAGATGCTGAGGAACTCCGAGGGGTGTGTCTTGCCGTCGTACTTCTCGGGTACGTCGGGCTTAAAGTTCTTCATGCTGGGCCACTGGACTTGCCGCAGCTCTCGGGTGAACGCAGGGCAGCCTGCCGCGTACGGCAAGTCGCCTGGTTCACCGGGCACGTGCATGTCAACAGCGGTCCCAGCGCGCTGGTCAGACTGTCTTCGGGCTTCTCTTCGACGCTCGATACGAGTTCGAGCGTCCTCTTGTCGCATGTCATCGAGGACTTGGCGCTGATCGCGGCGAGCCCGCGGATCCGATGACGCTGTGGAGTCATCGTCGACGTTGATCCGGCGGGTCGGCGATTTCTGCTTCCGCGGCGGGGAGTGCACGGTAGTTGCACCCCCGGCGGTCTTGTCTCCATCGGCCTTCGCTTGGTCGACTTGTCGCGGCCGTGATGTTGCCGGCTGCTGCGGCGTGTCGTTGTTGGCGAAGGCAATGAGGCTCTGGATCGTAGCCCTCCAATCTTCGGCCTTGTCTGCCGCTGGAGGGAAGTCGAGGAGCAGTTGAGCTCTGGCGAGAGCTTCTGCTGGAGAGGAGGGGAGCGGTGGCGAGTGGTGCGAGGAGCGAGATATGCTCGGACTTCTAACAATGTTAGAAGGAGCAGGTTCTCGTCCCGGCGACCGCGCCTTGCTCGTGCCAGGACGCTGGCCTTGAGCGTCCCGCGACCCGCCAGTTTGGCCTTGTCCCAGCAGGCGGATGGTACCGTGGGTACCACGCCGCTGCTGGCCCGGCACCTCCTGAGAGGGACGGGGAGCGTGCACGGACGCCGAGGCCTTGGAGTTCGCCCGGTCATCCGTCTTGTCCTTGGACTTGGCGGCGCCGTGAGTGTCCTCACCGGCGTCCACCCTTCCGCCAGCGTCTACCCCACCAACCGTTGGTTCTGGTGGTGGTGGGATTGACGCGGACGGGCCTCCGACCTCCGAAGCCTTCTTCTTCGGAGGCATGTTGATGTAGTCGATGAGGTTGATGAAGCTGGAAAGGTTGCTGAAGATAGCGCCCGCGTGAGCGCCGGATCAGGTTCGCACAACCTCGATGCCCCCTACCTGGCGCGCCAAAGATGTCGGGGAAACTGGTCGCATAGGAGTGATCGAGTTTCTAGAGTCGAACCCCCTCTACGTTGTGCATGGGCCTCCTTTTATAGCTCGAAGGGGTCTCCGACAGGTGCCAACGTAGAGGAGGGTAAAAATGTAAAACTGGTGGTGGTTGTAGCAGTGCATGAACAGTGTGTGAACAGTGGTCTTCACCTAACTCTGACGGTGGGGGACAAGGGCATTGAATGCCGTCGCCGTGGCCCCAAAAGCGTCCGTCCATGCGTCTCCGTTCGCCACGGCGATAGCCTCGTCACCGCGGCTCGCCACCGTGTACCCCAGGCTGCACAACCATCTGCCACGTGCCCCCGGAAGGGCCCCAGGGCGACGCGTGGCCAGATGAGCTGGAGCGCAGGCACACAGCGTAAGCTTCCCCCGGCAAGCACCTTGCCGGGGTCGCAATCTTGCCGGGCCCGGAAGCTTGTCGCTCTCCGGGTCCTGCCGGGGCGCATGATGCGCCACGATATACCTTCTTGAGGTCCCGTTCTTTGGCCTTCCTGGCAAGCTCCTCTTGCCAGGGTCTTGTGCTGGAATGATAACCTTGAGCCTGGTGCAGCCTTCCCGGCAAGCTCCTCTTGCCGGGGTCTTGTCTCTTAACTTGAATACTTTGTTCTTGAATGGCTTCAAGGGGTCTAGAGTGGGCTTTGGCGGGCGCGTGGTGAGCCAGACCATGGGACGCTGCTACTGCCCGTGCACAAGTCAGGATACTAAGGTACCCCTACTTTAGTACACCGACAGATTTGTCCAATATTTTGAACATGACCATGTGTTGAAACTCTTATATATGGACAATATATGTCCTATGAGTTTCCCTGAATATTGGCAAATATTTTTGAAATAGTTAAATAATTTTTACCTATTAAAGACCATTTCTGGTCTAAAGAAAAAGCATTTAAATAAAATATAAAAACACTTTTAAAATTATAATTTTATGGTTTATGGGAGTCCTATACCTAATAGGATTCAAATATACTTTTTGAAAGATTTTTCACACCCTAAATAAGGTACTTGTAGTGCAAACCTCAATTCAGGGGTTTTTGGAAAAACTAATTTTAGAAAATACTATTTGGCCAAAAATATTTTTATAAGGAAATACTATACTGTTCTATACACATGGCATGATTATTGGGAAAAGGTTTTGGATCAAGGAGATGAAGCATAAGAGTTGGAGGATTTATTTGATTTTTAGAGCACTAGCAAGCAGCAAACAGAAAACCAATCAAGCAAAGTCAAAAACACTCAAAAGTTTTTGTTAAACCATATTTTAGCATGATTATTAGCTTAATTGTTGTGGCATGAAAATCAGGGTGTGACACTGTGTCGGGTTATCAAGACCATGTATTTCTTCAATAGGTGGTAAATTCTTAACATCTTCAGCTTTAATACCTTTTTCTTTCAAAGATTTCTTTGCTTCTTGCATATCTTCAGGAATAAGAAACAGAACACCCCTTTTCTTCGGAGTTGGCTTAGGAGTTGGTTCAGGAAGTTCCCAATTATTTTCATTACTCAACAAATTATTCAATAGCAATTCAGCTTGATCGACAGTTCTTTCCCTGAAAACACAACCAGCACAACTATCCAGGTGATCTTTGGAAGCATCGGTTAGTCCATTGTAAAAGATATCAAGTATTTCATTTTTCTTGAGAGGATGATCAGGAAAAGCATTAAGTAATCGGAGAAGCCTCCCCCAAGCTTGTGGGAGAGTCTCTTCTTCAATTTGCACAAAATTATATATTTCCCGTAAGGCAGCTTGTTTCTTATAATCGGGAAAATATTTAGCAGAGAAGTAATAAATCATATCCTGGGGACTACGCACACAACCAGGATCAAGAGAATTAAACCATGTCTTAGCATCACCCTTCAAAAAGAATGGAAATAACTTAAGGATATAGTAGTAACGAATTTGTTCCTCGTTGGTGAATAGGGTGGCTATATCATTCAACATAGTAAGATGTGCCACAATAGTTTCAGATTCATAGCCATGGAAAGGATCAGATTCAACCAAAGTAATTAACTCAGGATCGATAGAGAAATCATAATCCTTATCAGGAACACAGATAGGTGAAGTAGCAAAAGGAGGGTCATATTTGATTCTAGCATTCAAAGACTTTTCTTTCAGCTTAGCTAATAATTTCTTAAGATCATATCTATCATTGCAAGCAAGAAAGTCTCTAGCAGTTTCTTCATCCATAACATAACCCTCAGGAACAACATGCAATTCATATCTAGGAGTAGAATCTTAATCATCACTTTCATAAATATTATCAGTTTCAATAATTTCATTCTCTCTAACCTTAGCAATTTGTTCATCAAGAAATTCACCTAGTGGCACAGTATTATCAAGCATAGAAGTAGTTTCATCATACATAGAAGAAGTGGCATCATCAAGAACATGTGACATATCAAATTCAATAGCAGGAGTAGGTGTCACAAATTTACTCATAACAGAGGGTGAATCAAGTGCAGAGCAAGATGGTAGTTCCTTACCTCCCCTCGTAGTTGAAGGAAAGATCTTGGTTTTTGTGTCTTTGAAGTTCTTCATAGTGATCAACAGATATAAATCCCAAGCAACTTAAAGAATATAGCTATGCTCCCCAGCAATGGCGCCAGAAAATAGTCTTGATAACCCACAAGCGTAGGGGATCGCAACGGTTTTCGAGGGTAGAGTATTCAACCCAAATTTGTTGATTCGACACAAGGGGAGCCAAAGAATACTCTCAAGTATTAGCAGCTGAGTTGTCAATTCAACCACACCTGGAAGACTTAATATCTGCAGCAAGGTAATTTAGTAGCAAAGTAATATGGAAGTAACGTTAACAGTGGCAAAAGTAGCGACAGTAGTTTTGTAGTGATTGTAATAGTAGCAGCGGAAAAGTAAATAAGCAACAAGCAATATGTGAAAATCTCGTAGGCATTGGATTAGTGATGGATAATTATGTCAGATGCGATTCCTCATGTAATAGTTATAACATCGGGTGACACAGAACTAGCTCCAGTTCATCAATGTAATGTAGGCATGTATTTCGAATATAGTCATACGTGCTTATGGAAAAGAACTTGCATGACATCTTTTGTCCTACCCTCCCGTGGCAGCGGGGTCCTATTGGAAACTAAGGGATATTAAGGCCTTCTTTTAATAGAGTACCGGACCAAAGCATTAACACATAGTGAATACATGAACTCCTCAAACTACGGTCATCACCGGGAGTGGTCCCGATTATTGTCACTTCGGGGTTGCCAGATCATAACACATAGTAGGTGACTATTGACCTGCAAGATAGGATCAAGAACACACATATATTCATGAAAACATAATAGGTTCAGATCTGAAATCATGGCACTCGGGCCTAGTGACAAGCATTAAGCATGGCAAAGTCATAGGAACATCAATCTTAGAACATAATGGATACTAGGGATCGAACCCTAACAAAATAAACTCGATTACATGGTAAATCTCATCCAACCCATCACCGTCCAGCAAGCCTACGATGGGATTACTCACGCACGATGGTGACCATCATGGAATTGGTGATGGAGGAAGGTTGATGATGACGAGGACGATGATCTCCACTCTCCGGAGCCCCGAACGGACTCCAGATCAGCCCTCCCGAGAGAGATTAGGGCTTGGCGGCGGCTCCGTGTCGTAAAACGCGATGAATCCTTCTCTCTAATTTTTTTCCCTGAACATGAATATATGGAGTCGGGGGTGAAGTCGGTGGAGCCTCATGGGGCCCACGAGGCAGGGGCGCGCCCCCACCCTCGTGGACATGGTGTGGGCCCCCTGGTCTGGTTCTTTCCGCAGGTAATTTTTATATATTCCAAAATAAATCTCCGTTGATTTTCAGGCCATTCCGTGAACTTTTATTTCCGCACAAAAATAACAACATGTCAGTTCTGCTGAAAACAGCGTCAGTCCGGGTTAGTTTCGTTCAAATCATGCAAGTTAGAGTCCAAACAAGGGCAAAAGTGTTTGCAAAAGTAGATACGTTGGAGATGTATCAATGCTCATCAAAAGGAATCTATTAACAAGGTTGATCAAGTCGTGTTAACAAACTCTTTCCGAATAACATGAAACCATAGAATTTTTGAATAACACTAGGTTACCTCAATGGGGATATGTATGTCCCCAACAATAAGAATATCAAATTTCTTCTTGACAGTAGGAAGAGGGAATTCAAAACCTCCAATAGTGATCGTTGAAATTTTTCCAATTTAATTGATACTATGGACTTGAGGTTGTTTCCTCGGAAAGTGTACCGTATGATCATTGCCATCGACATGAAAAGTGACATTGCCTTTGTTGCAATCAATAACAACCCTTGCATTATTCAAAAAGGGTCTACCAAGGATAATTGACCTACTATCATCCTCGGGAATATCAAGAATAACAAAGTCCGTTAAAATAGTAATGTTTGCAACCACAATAGGCACATACTCACAAATACCGACAGGTATAACAGTTGATTTATCGACCATTTGCAAAGATATTTCAGTAGGTGTCAACTTATTCAAATCAAGTCTACGGTATAAAGAGAGAGGCATAACACTAACACCGGCTCCAAGGTCACATAAAACAGTTTTAACATAGTTTCTTTCAATGGAGCAAGGTATAGTGGGTACTGCTAGATCTCCTAGTTTCTTTGGTATTCCACCTTTGAAAGTATAATTCGCAAGAATGGTGGAAATTTCAACTTCCGGTATTGATGGCTTCTCGCCCCTCGTTGGTTACCCCAAGTGGAAGGTTGAGATGTAGCATAGCGGCAAATTTCCCTTGGCAAAGATACCAAGGATCGAATCCCGTGAGACTCCGAGGGTCGACAAGTAGGTGTCAACGGCGCCAGAAACTTAGCGGTTGACGGGACCTGCACACAGATACAGATAACTTTGCTCCCAACGAGTACAGAGAGGTTGTCAATCCCACCGGCCTTGTTGTTTACAAAGGATCAAACACAAGAGATAATAATGATAGCTATGACTGCAACTAGGAAATAAAAACAGGAAGTAAATAGAAGGTGTGATTAGCGGTGGTAATATGGACCGGGGTCCCATGATGTTCACTAGTGATGTCTCTCTCCCAAAAGACGATAAAACAACAAAGCGAGGTAAACAAATTATGGCTGGGCAATTGACAGGATTATGTGCGCAAACCAATGCTAACTATGCTGCAAAGAAAGGTAGAGGCTCAAAAGCATGGGCGGTACGCCAAGGAAAGTAGACCGAAATCCATCTGCATCTACTACTAATCATCCACCTTGAGATATCTATCCAGAACATCTCGCTGGTATTAAGTTGCGAATCCCACCCAAAGTGTAAACTCAAAACAACAGACAATCGCATTAAAAGAACTTTGCGTAAAGTAAACAATCCTTGCACCCGCAAGTACAAGCACCGTTGTTTTCTCCCTTGTGGCAATAGCACATCCCCTAGACTCATGTTTCTGTCACTAAAGCTAGTCATCAGGGGGCATGAACCCACAAGCAAGCATAACGCTCCCTCTTGGAGTTACTACCTACTACTTGGCCAAAGCAATAAAAAGCAACGGAGAACATGCAAGAATTACTCAAGAACAAAGATATAAAAGAGGTGAATCAAATATATTACTCAAACACAATCTGAACATAGTCTCATAATCCATCAGATCCCAGCAAACTCAGCAAAGCAACAACAGAAAGATTACATATGTGCGTCGATCATGTAGGGCAGCTCACGAGGTCTAAACCATGAAGAGCAAAGAGGGGAGGAGAACATCACATAGCTAGTGATCATGGACCCATGGTCCAAGGTGGACTACTCACGACTCATCCGGGAAGCGTCCATGGTGGTGGAGAAGCTCCTGGTGGTGGTTCTCCCCTCCGGCAGGGTGCCGGGAAGAGTTCTCCTGATGCTCCCGATCTTGGAAGCGCTGCGGCGGCGGAACAGAGGCGAGATCGCGAAAAAGGGTTCTGTCCTCGAGGGTTTCGGGACGAGAGGAATATATAGGCGAAAGGGGGCAGCCAGAGGCGGAGCAGGGGCCCCAGGCGCCCCCCTGGCGCGGCCAGGGGTGGGGCCGCGCCAGGTGGCCGCCTGGGCCTCCCCTGGCTCCCCTCTGGCCCATCTTTGGTTCTTCGCGAAGCTTCCTGTATGCTGATATGGGGGAAACCTGAAATAGAAAAACAGCAGAAAACAGGAACTGGCACTGTGGTGCATTGAGTTAATAGGTTAGTCCAAATATGATCAAAAGTGTATGGAAGTGCATCAATATCATAGCAATATCACACAAAAGAAGCATGGAGCAAGCAGAAAATATAGATACGTTTTGGACGTATCAACATCCCCAACCTTAATTCCTGCTCGTCCTCGAGTAGGTAAATGATAACAAGCATAATTTCTGTGGTGACATGCTACCAACCATATAAGAACTTTTTAAGTAAAGCAATCAAGGCATGTAATTCAATTCAAGTCATAACAAGCAAGAGTCTATATTAGCATTGTAACAAGCAACATAAGAACATAAAGGTGCAAGAGCTCTCGCTGTCCGTGACTCGAATGTCTCCAAATGGTGTTTGCGTGCAAGAAAGGGGATAGGGATATACGAGAGAGTAAAACATAGTTTTTGTATTGTTGAGAACTTAATCTACTAAAGTTTCACACTTGGTATTCTTTGGAATCTTATCTTGACTCATCCCCAGACCACTAGCCAGGTACAAGTCAAAATGATCCACTCCCTTTTGATATTTTGAGCACTAATGCAATGGATGAGCGTAAGCAAGAAAGTTGACACTTAGGATGGCAAAGAGAGAAAAATGATAAGGGGGAAGACAAAAAAGGTGTGAAAGGCTCACATCAATGAGGACAATCATAGGCGAGAGAAAGCCAAATGATAGATATGATGTGAGGAGTAGGGATTGCCATGCAACGGATGCACATATGAGCTAAGGTAAGCTCTCCAATGGAACTAGTGGGGTGCATCCAACTTGCTCGCTCAAGAAGACCTAGAGCTCTTTTGAGGAGGCTCATCAGTGGAATATACAAGCCAAGTTCTATAGTGTGAAGGTCCCCACATAGCTATATGCATGAATGATAATGTCTATGGAGTACAAGGTATAAGATGAAGTACGAGTGTGGATCTCTCAAAAGGAATAGTAGTCTGCCCCCTTCTCTCTTTTTATTTCTTTTTCTCCTTTTTGTATTTTTTTTATTTTTTATTTTTTTTGTGGCCTCAATGGCTCTTTCTATTTAACTCTCATTTGTCCTCTTTGGGATCTTTTGATTTTGTCCTCTTTGGGATCTTTTCCTCACTTTAGGGGCAACACTCTATGTATTACAAGAAGTATAGAAGATCTTTCACACTTTACAAAAGTACTCAACATAAAGAAAATGAAACTATCATGATGTATGCAAATGTATGCCTCTGCCGGTGTAGCAGGATATGCAATGATACTAGCGCGTCATGTAGCAATGATTAGGGCAAGGCCCAACTAGCAAGCGGCTCATCGATCAAGCAAAAAGCATGTATGACATGAAGATCAAGTCATGAGAAGATGGATGTTGCATGGCAATGTATCTCGGAAAGGCTATGGAAATGCCTTGATAGGTAGGTATGGTGGCTGTTTTGAGGAAGGATATAATGAGGCTTATGATGACAGAGCGTATCGTGCCAAGGATTTGGATGCACCAGCGAAGTATGCGCCAACTCTCGAGGTGAGAAAGGGCAATGCACGGTACCGAAGAGGCTAGAAAAATATGGCTAGGTGGAAGTGTCAACTTTCGAATACTCACATTAGTCCGAAGAACTCATGCACTTATTATCGGTAACTCTTAATCTAATTAGGAGGTTCACAAAGAGACAAGTACCCCGAGGAGGAGTGTATGGGGGTTTGGTTATCCTTGCGCATCCTCGACTCATGGTACGTGAGTGTACTCTAATATTCGATCCCTCCAAAGATTAGTGATCCATCTAGTAGCTAAAGTTCTCAACTATTTTGTAGGTTTTCGAAAATAAACACGGATTGCCCAAAATACGACATCTATCACTAATAGGCTAAAGCTCTTGACACCAAAAGTTCAGACATTACTCATGGCAATACCTCAAAACTATTGCAAGTTACTACTAAAATTAAATAGCAACCTCAGTTACCTACTTTAAGTTAAGGCACACAACTCAGTGCAACAGGCAAACTCTCTTAACAAGATAAACATGAAAACTCAAGAGAGTTCAGCAACCAACTAAACAAAAGCTCTTTAAAAAGAAAAGCATGAAAACTAAGAGCTAATCATGACAACAGCTATGGAAAGACAAAGAACACACACACCAAAGATAAGCATGAAAATCCTATGTTGTGTTCTAGGTTGAAGTGGAGCGTGTTTATCTCCCACACAAAGAAAGCTGGGTTCTAACTTGTTATGAACAGCAAGCAAAGCTAAAGAAAACTAAAAAAGAAACTAAGAGCAAGACGCTCCAAGCATAGCACATAACGCATGAAGTGATAAAATTATAGTGGAATGAAAGACGAACTGATAATTGTTGATGGAGAAGGGGATGCATGGGGGCATCCCCAAGCTTAGACGCTTGAGTCTTCTTGAATATTTCTTGGGGGTGCACGGGGGCATCCCCAAGCTTGAGCGTTTGACCCTCCTGAATCTTCTTTTATCATCTTCCCTCGCACACTTGAAAACTCCCTTCATACATAACTCATCATAATCTGATTAGCGAGGTTAGTACCCACAATAAAATAATTTTTCCCTACTGGAAATAAAGATAATCTTGAAGAGCTACTATTTCTCAAGATTGCCAAAAGGTTTTTGCAAAGAAAAAGCAAGCTCAAGGTTTGCAAAACGAAGAAAAGGCAAAACAGGACAGAATCTGTGAAAAACAGACCAGCAGGTAGTAAATAATTTTTTCGGGGCACTTCTGCAACTCAAATCAAAAAACTCAGAACAGACGCTCGAAAGCCAATTGTATAGAGCACGCTGTCAAAACAATTTAGATCAAAAAGATGATCTGGTGATTTTATTCGAATTTTTCTGTCCAAGGACAGAATCTGTTTTCTGGACAGCACGTCACAACTTTTGAACTTTCTTGCAATCGGAGGCTAAACTTGGAACAAAGCTGAAAAGAAAAGATACAATGATGATGCTACTGTAGTAACAAACATCAAGACACAACAAAAGCAAAATAAAACCTAATTCGTTGTGGGCTGCCTCCCAAAAGCGCTTTCTTTTATGCCTTTAAGCTAGGCATGATGCAAAAAGATCAAGTTGTATCAATTGAACCATCATCAAGATCATCAAAAAGCTCTTCAATAGTACAACTAGTCTTAAGAGGACTTTCAAATAAAGGCCTAATAAAGATACTTCTAGGGAGAAAACCAAAAGGTGGAAAGTCAATGGGAGATTCATTTATAAATTTATCAAAGAGAGGTATTTCTTTCAAAGTCTTCATAGTTTCAACCCCTTTGGCAATAGATGGATTACTTTTGGAACGAGGAGCCTTTGGAACGTAAACGAACTTAGGTTCCTTCTTTGCCGGAGTTTCTACCTTTTTGGCTTTGATTGAGGAGAAAGTAGTTCCTAAAGTGTCAAAGATTTCCTCAATCTTGTCTATCCTAGAAGAATCCAAGTCATGGGATTTGATGGTCTCCAAAGTTTTGAGAATTTTATGCATGGAGCTATCAAGCCTATTCAAATTCCCTTGGATCTTACGGTCCAACTCATTTATCTTATTAATGCTTGGCATCTCTAGCTCTATCTTTTCAAGTTTTTTCATAATGTGAGCTAGGGTAATGTCCTCTTGAATGCTAACAACAGGGGGATTTCCAACAAGATTTTCCATAATACTAAGAGATTCCCAAACTGGGGCTTCTAGGAAATTTCCATTGATAGCAGAATCTAGAATAAACCTATTCCAAGAAGTAATTCCAACATAAAAATTTCTAAGCAGGATAGTAGTAGATTGCTTCTTGGTGGCTCTTTTTTGAGAATCGTTAATTCTATACCAAGCATCTTTTAGACTTTCACCACCTCTTTGTTTAAAGGTGAGCACTTCTGCCTCACCAAAGGCAAAAGGACCAGACATAATGCCAACTAAAAGCAAGATAACTATTTTTGTGATTTTTGGTAAGGGACACTAAAGCAAAAACTGAAAGGTAAACTAACAAGACTAAAAAGCAAAGATAAAAGATAGCGTGCAACTCCCCTATCTTGAAGAGTGGAGTCCCCGGCAACGGCGCCAGAAACTTGCTTGATGGCTTCTCGCCCCTCGTTGGTTACCCCAAGTGGAAGGTTGAGATGTAGCGTAGCAGCAAATTTCCCTTGGCAAAGATACCAAGGATCGAATCCCGTGAGACTCCGAGGGTCGACAAGTAGGTGTCAACGGCGCCAGAAACATAGCGGTTGACGGGACCTGCACACAGATACAGATAACTTTGCTCCCAACGAGCACAGAGAGCTTGTCAATCCCTCCGGCCTTGTTGTTTACAAAGGATCAAACACAAGAGATAATAATGATAGCTATGACTGCAACTAGGAAATAAAAACAGGAAGTAAATAGAAGGTGTGATCAGCGGTGGTAATATGGACCGGGGTCCCATGATGTTCACTAGTGATGTCTCTCTCCCAAAAGACGATAAAACAGCAAAGCGAGGTAAACAAATTACAGCTAGGCAATTGATAGGATTATGTGCGCAAACCAATGCTAATTATGCTGCAAAGAAAGGTAGAGGCTCAAAAGCATCGGCGGTACGCCAAGGCAAGTAGACCGAAATCCATCTGCATCTACTACTAATCATCCACCTTGAGATATCTATCCAGAACATCTCGCTGGTATTAAGTTGCGAATCCCACCCAAAGTGTAAACTCAAAGCAACAGACAATTGCATTAAAAGAACTTTGCGTAAAGTAAACAATCCTTGCACCCGCAAGTACAAGCACCGTTGTTTTCTCCCTTGTGGCAATAGCACATCCCCTAGACTCATGTTTCTGTCACTCAAGCTAGTCATCAGGGGGCATGAACCCACAATCAAGCATAACGCTCCCTCTTGGAGTTACTACCTACTACTTGGCCAAAGCAATAAACAGCAATGGAGAACATGCAAGAATTACTCAAGAACAAAGATATAAAAGAGGTGAATCAAATATATTACTCAAACACAATCTGAACATAGTCTCATAATCCATCAGATCCCAGCAAACTCAGCAAAGTAACAGCAGAAAGATTACATATGTGCCTCGATCATGTAGGGCAGCTCACGAGGTCTAAACCATGAAGAGCAAAGAGGGGAGGAGAACATCACATAGCTACTGATCATGGACCCATGGTCCAAGGTGGACTACTCACGACTCATCCGGGAAGCGTCCATGGTGGTGGAGAAGCTCCCGGTGGTGGTTCTCCCCTCCGGCAGGGTGCCGGGAAGAGTTCTCCTGATGCTCCCGATCTTGGAAGCGCTGCGGCAGCGGAACAGAGGCGAGATCGCGAAAAAGGGTTCTGTCCTCGAGGGTTTCGGGACGAGAGGGATATATAGGCGAAGGGGGGCAGCTAGAGGCGGAGCAGGGGCACCAGGCGCCCCCCCTGGCGCGGCCAGGGGTGGGGCCGCGCCAGGTGGCCACCTGGGCCTCCCCTGTCTCCCCTCTGGCCCATCTTTGGTTCTTCACGAAGCTTCCTGTACACTGATTTTTCCTATATTTTTCCTGGAATTTTTGGAGCACTTTAAATATGGGGGAAACCTGAAATAGAAAAACAGCAGAAAACAGGAACTGGCACTGTGGTGCACTGAGTTAATAGGTTAGTCCAAATATGATCAAAAGTGTATGGAAGTGCATCAATATCATAGCAATATCACACAAAAGAAGCATGGAGCAAGCAGAAATTATAGATACGTTTTGGACGTATCAGGTATCTTCCTTTTACTTGTAATAATATCTTTCATATACTTGGCATAAGGATTCTTTTTAAGCACATTAGTCAAATGCATATGCAAAAAGATAGGTCTAATCATTTCAGCAAAGCGCTCAAAATCCTCATCATCCTTTTTCTTGGATGGCTTAGGAGGAAAATGCGTGGGTTTCTGAATCCATGGTTCTCTTTCCTTACCGTGCTCCCTAGCAATGAAGTCTCTCTTATCATGACGTTGATTCTTTGATTGTGGGTTATCAAGATCAACAACAGGTTCAATCTCTACATCATTGTTATTGATAGGTTGAGCATCAACATGAACATAATCATTAACATTATCACTAGGTTCATTTTCATTACCAGATTGTGTTTCAGCATCAGAAATAGAAATATCATTGGGATTCTCAGGTGTGTCAACAACAGGTTCACTAGAAGCATGCAAAGCCCTATCATTTTTCTTTTTCTTCTTCTTAGAAGGACTAGGTGCATGAACATTAGTTTTTTCTGAGAATCTTGCTCAATTCTCTTAGGGTGACCCTCGGGATGCAGAGGTTCCTGAGTCATTCTACCCCCTCTAGTCATAACTCTAACAACATTACCATTTTTACTATTTAATTCATTGAGCGAATCATTTTGTGCTTTAAGTACTTGTTCTACTTGAGTGGTAACCATAGAAGCATGTTTACTAATGAGTTTAAGTTCACCTTTAACTCTATACATATAATCACTCAAGTGTTCAATCATATAGGCATTACGTTTCAATTGTCTACCAACATAAACATTGAAGTTTTCCTGTTTAACAATAAAATTATCAAACTCATCTAAGCATTGGCTAGCAGACTTATAACGAGGAATATCACCTTCATCAAATCTATAGAGAGAATTTACCTTTACTACCTGTGTCGGGTTATCAATACCATGTATTTCTTCAATAGGTGGTAAATTCTTAACATCTTCAGCTTTAATACCTTTTTCTTTCATAGATTTCTTTTCCTCTTGCATATCGTCAGGACTGAGAAATAGAATACCCCTTTTCTTCGGAGTTGGCTTAGGAGTTGGTTTAGGAAGTGTCCAATTATTTTCATTACTCAACATATTATTCAATAGCAATTCAGCTTGATCAATAGTTCTTTCCCTGAAAAGACAACCAGCACAACTATCTAGGTGGTCTCTAGAAGCATCGGCTAGTCCATCATAAAAGATATCAAGTATTTCATTTTTCTGAAGAGGATAATCAGGAAAAGCATTAAGTAATCGAAGAAGCCTCCCCCAAGCTTGTGGGAGACTCTCTTCTTCAATTTGCACAAAATTATATATTTCCCTTAAGGCAGCTTGTTTCTTATGAGCGGGAAATACTTAGCAGAGAAGTAATAAATCATCTCCTTGGGACTACGCACACAACCAGGATCAAGAGAATTAAACCAAGTTTTAGCATCACCCTTTAAGGCGAACGAAAATAACTTGAGTATATAGTAGTAACGATTTTTTTCCTCACTGGTGAATAGGGTGGCTATATCATTTAGTTTAGTAATATGTGCCACAACAGTTTCAGATTCATAGCCATGGAAAGGATCAGATTAGACCAAAGTAATTAACTCAGGATTGGTAGAAAAATCATAATCCTTATCAGAAATGTAGATAGGTGAAGTAGCAAAAGCAGGGTCATATTTGATTCTAGCATTCAAAGACTTTTCCTTCAGCTTAGCTAATAGTTTCTTAAGATCATACCTATCCTTGCAAGCTAAAAGATCTCTAGCAGTTTCTTCATCCATGTCATACCCCTCAGGCACAACAGGCAATTCATATCTAGGGGGAGAATCTTCATCATCACATTCATCAATATCATCAGTTTCAATAATTTCATTCTCTCTAGCCCTAGCAATTTGTTCATCAAGAAATTCACCTAGTGGCACAGTATTATCAAGCATAGAAGTAGTTTCATCATAAGTATCATGCATAGCAGAAGTGGCATCATCAAGAACATGCGACATATCAGATTCAATAGCAGGTGTAGGTGTCGCAAATTTACTCATAACAAAAGGTGAATCAAGTGCACAGCTAGATGCCAGTTCCTTACCTCCCCTCGTAGTTGAGGGATAAATCTTGGTTTTTTCGTATTTCAAGTTCTTCATAGTGATCAATAGATATAAATCCCAAGTGACTCAAATAATATAGCTATGGTCCCTGGCAACGGCGCCACAAAATAGTCTTGATAACCCACACGTATAGGGGGTCGCAACAATTTTCGAGGGTAGAGTATTCAACCCAAATTTATTGATTCGACACAAGGGGAGCCAAAGAATACTCTCAAGTATTAGCAGTTGAGTTGCCAATTCAAACACACCTGGAAGACTTAATATCTGCAGCAAAGTATTTAGTAGCAAAGTAGTATGGAAGTAACGGTAAGAGTGGCAAAAGTAACGGTAACAGTTTTGTAGTGATTGTAACAGTGGCAGTGGAAAAGTACTAAGCAAGGAGTAATATGTGAAATGCTCGCAGGCATTGGAATAGTGATGGATAATTATGTCAGATGTGACTCCTGATGTAATAGTTATAACATAGGGTGACACAGAACTAGCTCCAGTTCGTCAATGTAATGTAGGCATGTATTTCGAATATAGTCATACGTGCTTATGGGAAAGAACTTGCATGACATCTTTTGTCCTACCCTCCCGTGGCAGCAGGGTCCTATTGGAAACTAAGGAATATTCAGGCCTCCTTTCAATAGAGTACCAGACCAAAGCATTAACACTTAGTGAATACATGAACTCCTAAAACTACGGTTATCACCGAGAGTGGTCCCGATTATTGTCACTTCAGGGTTGCCGGATCATAACACATAGTAGGTGACTATTGACTTGCAAGATAGGATCAAGAACTCACATATATTCATGAAAACATAATAGGTTCAGATTTGAAATCATGGCACTCAGGCCCTAGTGACAATCATTAAGCATGGCAAAGTCATAGCAACATCAATCTTAGAACATAATGGATACTAGGGATCAAACCCTAACAAAACTAACTCGATTACATGGTAAATCTTATGCAACCTATCACCATCCAGCAAGCCTACGACGGAATTACTCACGCACGACGGTGAGCATCATGAAATTGGTGATGGATGAAGGTTGATGATGACGACGACGACGATCTCCACTCTCCGGAGCCTTGAACGGACTCCAGATCAGCCATCCCGAGAGTGATTAGGGCTTGGCTGCGGATCCGTATTGTAAAACATGATGAATCCTTCTCTCTGATTTTTTTCTCCCCGAAAGTGAATATACGGAGTTGGAGTCGAGGTCGGTGGAGCCTCAGGGGGCCCACGAGACAGGGGCGTGCCCAGGGGGGTGGGCGCGCCCCCACCCTCGTGGACAGGGTGTGGGCCCCTGGTCTTGATTCTTTCGCCAGTATTTTTTATATATTCCAAAAATATTCTCCATTGATTTTCATGTCATTCCGAGAACTTTTATTTCTGCACAAAAATAACACCATGGCAATTCTGCTGAAAACATCGCCAGTCCGGGTTAGTTCCATTCAAATCATGCAAGTTAGAGTCCAAAACAAGGGCAAAAGTGTTTGGAAAAGTAGATACGTTGGAGACGTATCACCCCGCAGACGCCAACCCTGATCGTATAAATTCCTATTTTTGGAGAAAAAATGAGGGAGAAAGAATTATCGCGATCCACGAGACGGAGCCGCCATCACCTCCTATTCTTCCTCGGGAGGCCAGATCTGGAGTCCGTTTGGGGCTCCGGAGAGGGGGGCCTTCGTTCTTCGTCATCACCAACTCTTCTCCATCGCCAATTCCATGATGCTCCCCACCGGTAGTGAGTAATTCCTTCGTAGGCTTGCTGGTCGGTGAGGAATTGGATGAGATTCATCATGTAATTGAGTTAGTTTTGTTAGGGCCCGCTCCCTAGTATCCACTATGTTCTTAGATTGATGTTGCTATGACTTTTCTATGCTTAATGCTTGTCACTTTGGGCCCGGGTGACATGATCTCGGATCTGAACCGTTTATGTTATCATTATTATATCCATGTTCTAGATCCAATCTTGCAAGTTATAGTCACCTACTACGGTTATGATCCGACAACCCCGGAGTGACGACAACCGGGCCAACTCTCGGTGATGACCGTAGTTTGAGGAGTTCATGTATTCACTATGTGTTAATGCCTTGTTCTGGTTCTCTATTAAAAGGAGGCCTTAATATCCCTTAGTTTCCAATATGGACCCCGCCGCCACGGGAGGGTAGGACAAAAGATGTCATGCAAGTTCTTTTAATAAAGCACATATGACTATTTACGGAATACATGCCTACATTATATCTTTGAACTGGAGCTAGTGCCGTATCGCCCTAGGTTATAACTGTCACATGATGAATATCATCAAACAAATCACCGATCCAATGCCTACAAATTTGTCCCATATTGGTCTTGCTAAGTTACTACTTCTGCTGCTACTGTTACACTTGGTACAAAATTACCACTATCACTGTTACTGTTACTATTGCTGCTGCCACTACTATCAAAACTATCAAACTACTTTGCTACTGATCACTTTGCTGCAGATAATTAATCTCCAGGTGTGGTTGAATTGACAACTCAGCTGCTAATACCTTCAAATATTCTTTGCCTCCCCTTGCGTCGAATCTATAAATTTGGGTTGAATACTCTACCCTCGAAAACTGTTGCGACCCCCTATACTTGTGGGTTATCAAGACATTTTTCTGGCGCCGTTGCCAGGAAGCATAGCTATATTTGTTGAGTCACTTGGGGTTATTATCATATTATCACTATGAAGAATCTAAAGGATCTAAAGACTATGATATTTCCCTCAAAGACGAGGGGAGGTAAGGAACTGCCATCCAGTTCTGCTTTAGATTCACCTTCTGTTATGAGTAAACTTGCAACACCACCACATGCTATCAATTCTAATATGACGCAAGTTATTGATGATTCTACTTCTACTCTGAATGATGCTTATGATGATGCTAGTACCTTGCTTGATAATGATGAGGTGCCACTTGGTGAATTTATTGATGAACAAATTGCTAGAGTAATACAACATGATGTTGTTGAATCTGATGATGAGCTTGAAACTGAAACTCCTGAAACACCTGCTAGAACTAGCCTTCCTAGATATGAATTGCCTAAGGTACCGGAAGGTTATGTTATGAGTGAAGAAGCAACTAGAGATATTCTTGCTTGTAATGATAGAGATGATCTAGAGAAATTACTACGCAAGTATAAAGAAAAATCTCTGAATGCTAGAATGAAATGTGATCCTAAGTTTGCTACCTCATCTATCTTTATTGATGATAAGGATTATGAATTCTCCGTCGACCCAGAGTTAATCACTTTGGTTGAATATGATCCTTTCCATGGTTATGAAACTGAAACTGTTGTGCCACATCTCACTAAGCTAAATGACATAGCCACCCTTTTTACTCACGATGAGAAAACTCGTTACTACTTTGTTCACAAATTATTTTTGTTCTCATTAAAGGGTGATGCTAAAGCTTGGTATAATACTCTTGCTCCTAGTTGTGTGCGTAGTCCCCAGGATATGATTTACCACTTCTCTGAAAAATAGTTTCTTGCTCATCAGAAACAAGCTGCCTTGTAGGAAATATTTAACTTTGTGCAAACTAAAGAAGAGAGTCTCCCGCAAGCTTGGGGGAGGCTTTGCCAGTTACATAATGCTTTGCCAGTTACTTAATTAATGCTTTGCCTGATCATCCTCTTTAGAAAAATGAAATGCTTGATATCTTCTATAATGGACTAACCGATGCTTCTAGGGATTTCCTAGATAGTTGTGCTGGTTGTTTTTTCGGGGAACAAACTATTGCCCAAGCTGAAGAATTATTGAATAACATATTGAAAAATTATGATGGTTGGACTCTTCCTGAAACACCGGCTAAACCCACTCCTAAGAAGAGGGGTATATTATATCTCAGTCCTGAAGATATGCAAGAGGCAAATAAATCGATGAAGGAAAAAGGTATTAAAGTTGAGGATGTTAAAAATTTACCTCCTATTGAAGAAATACATGGGCTTAATGCACCACCATTGTCTGAGGTGGTAGAGGTAAATTCTCTTATGAAGTTCAATGACAATAATCATCCTCACAATCTGCATCCTAGCCAATGCCTTTATGAGTGTGAAAACTATATTGTCTGAGGTGGTAGAGGTAAATTCTCTTATGAAGTTCTAATATGATTGCTCGCTTGAGTGGCTTGTTATTTAAAATTTCAAATGATGTTAGAGGTGTTGGAAAACATGCTTCTATGGTTCAAACTCAATTAGAACAAGTTGCTAAATCCCAAAGAGAATTGCTTGATGAAAGAATCATATATGCCTGACTTTGCTGTTAGAGCTACAACTAGAGGAGGTATAATGACTCAGGAACCACTTTATCGTGAGGGACACCCAAAAAGAATTGAACAAGATTCATAAAGAAATAACACTACTGCATCTAATCCTTCTAAAAAGAAAAAGAAAAAGAAAAAGAAAAAGAAAAAGAAAAAGAAAAAGGATAGGACTATGCATGCCACTAGTGAACCTGAAGTGGAAAAACCCCCTCACAATGATAATGATGTTTATATCTCTGATGCTAAAACTCAATCTGGTAATGAACATCCACCTAATGGCAATGAAAAAGATAATGCTGATGTTCATGAAGATGCTCAACCAAATGAAAAATAACCAGATAATGATGTTGATATAGAACCTCCTATTGATCTTGATAACCCACAAACTAAGAATAAAAGGTATGATAAAAGAGACTTTGTTGCTAGAAAACACGGTAAAGAAAGTGAACCGTGGGTTGAAAAATCTATGCCTTTTCCACCCCAGTCCACTAAAAAGAAAGATGATGAAGAATTTGAACGCTTTGCTGAAATGCTGAGGCCAGTCTTTTTGCGTACTCGTTTAACTGATATCTTAAAAATGCCTCCATATGCAAAGTATATGAAAGACATCATCACTAATAAGAGAAAAATACCGGAAGCTCAAATCTCCACTATGCTTGCTAATTATACTTTCAAAGATGGAGTACCTACAAAACTTGGAGACCCGGGTATACCAACTATACCTTGCTCTATAAAAAAGAATTATGTGAAAACTGCTTTGTGTGATTTAGGAGCTGGTGTTAGTGTTATGCCTTCCTCTTTATATAAAAGAATTGACTTAAATAAACTCACATGAACTGAAATATCTTTGCAAATGCCTGACAAGTCAACTGCCATACCTATCGGTATTTGTGAGGATGTGCCCGTTGTTGTTGCTAATGTTACTATCTTGACTGACTTTATTATACTTGAGATGCCCGAGGACGACAATATGTCTATTATTCTGGGGAGACCCTTCTTGAATACTGCAGGGGCTGTTATTGATTGTAATAAAAGCAAGGTCACTTTTCATAATAATGGTAATGAGCACACAGTGCACTTTCCGAAGAAACAATTACAAGTGAATGGTATTAATGTTATTGAAAAATATCCGACAATCAGTATTGGAAGTTTTCAAATACCTCTACCTATTGTCAAAAAGAAATATGAAATGCTTATTGTTGGGGACATCCATATCCCCATTGAGGTAACTTAGTGATTTACGAAAGTTCTTTGGCTTCATGCTAATCGAAGTGGTTGTTAATAAGACCTGATCAACCTTATTAATGAATCACTTTTGAGCGGTATGAAGTTTATGAATTTAGTAAGCACTACCTTCTGCCCTGACTTTTTATTTTCTGTTTTTACTAGTTAAATAAAATAAAATGCCATGTTTTGTCTGTTTTCTGAATTTTCCGTGCAATAAAAATGCCCCAAAAATAAAAGTTCTCAAAATGCCCTGAAATTTTATACGATTTTTTCCGAATATTTCTTAATTTCTGGTGCAAATAATACTAGAGGGAGGTGCACTAGGTGGGCACAACCCACCTGGGCGTGCCAGGACCCCCTGGCGCGCCTTAGTGGGTTCTGGTCCCCACGTGGGCCTCCTCACTTACCTCTTTAGCCCATATCGTCACTTACCTCCAGAAAAAGATCTCCATTGCTCTCTGTCCCGTGTTCTTGAGCTCAAACCCGCGGATTTCTATGTCTTTGCTCGAAGCTCCGTTTCCAAAACTTTTTCAGGGGATTATCACTTGGTATGTGACTCCACCATTTGACCAATTAGTTTTTGTTTTTTAGTGGTTTATACTTTGAATAATTAGGTAGTCTTGGCGTTGCTGTAGATGTGCTTGCATGTTGAATTCTTAGTGTCCTAAGTAGCTTGAATGCTTGCTATGGCTTCTGTGTATCCCTATGAGTAGTTGCTACCAATTTTGTGAAGTTTTGTTGAGAAAAAAATTGTGAACTAAAAATTCAGATTTTTGTTCTTAGGAAATATTGTATGCGGACATTATGAAATTGTTTGGAAGGAGTTCTTCGAGGAGAAGATCCTCGGGGGCATCTTCTAGTGACAGTTCCGTCCGCCGGTCTTATGTTGAACCAAGTGAAAGTTCCACACGAAGTGCCACTACCAAAACATGCTTATGGCCTTGCGATGAATATATGATGAGAGTGGGCATTAAGGAGGAATTTGAGCAATATGTTCACAATGCCGGCCTCGGTCCCTACCTTTCAAATAAGTGTGAACAACACCAACTTCTCGCTGAATCATTTGTTAAAGAATTTAAATATTTTCCACGATTGTTTAGGGTGTCATTTATGCTTTATGCTAATCCATTTACTATTCCACTAGAGAATTTTGCTTACCATTGCAAACTTCCCTTTTGGGGTTTGCTTGATGAGCCACCAACGGCTGAGAATGAGTCGTTCTTGACTAGCCTTTCTTACGGTGAAAATAAGGGAGTGAGACAAGGAAGGATAAAGAGCATTCACTGTCCCACAATTCAGTATTTTGCGTTATTTAATGTGAAATGCATAGTAGGCAAGCAAGATTGTAGCATAATTTCTACGCGAGACTTGAGCCTCATCCACACCGCTCTCGCTGGTGAAAGGAATTATAACCTTGGAGCGATTGTTGCAAGTAGACTTCAGCATAACACTAACAGTGGTTGGTTCTATGGTGGAATTTACGCCATGCGTTTAGCACGAGGGCTGGGTGTTTCACCTTTACCCTTTGATCCCATCCTACCCACGCAGTATTTAGATTTTGACACCTTGAAAGAGCATATGATTCTCAAGGGAAAGGTTTATAACTTCACTTATAATCTGTTGTTTAACCAATCACATGTTGTGGACACATATTTGCCTGCGCCTGGTCTTTTTGACTATAACAGCAAGGGAAGATATTTCGTTCTTGAGAGCGAGGCCCGAGCTCATAACGCAGCAGTAGTGGAAGCACGGCAGGCCGAGGCGTCCATACCAAGAGCCTCCATGAGCTACCACGCTGACTACTACCCTCCAGGCTACTGATCGACTGCTAAGCTAGGCCAAAAGCTTAATCTTGGGGGAGTACGTGTTTCTCACCAACATTACATTTATGTTTACATACCATTCTATTTGTCGGTGCTCACACTTTTTCATTGTATCATCTATACTTAGATTTATTTTTTTGCTTTCTTCTAGTGTGTTTGAAAAACTTTAGAAAACCCCCAAAAAATAGTTGTAGTAATTTACTTTCTATGCATGCTTAGTAGTAGCACTAAAAATAAAATCCAAAAAGATTTCCTTGTTCTTCTTTTGCTTGTTAGGAGCTTTCCCGTGTAAATAGTTTTTCTAGTTCTTGCTTTTTCTTTGTATTTGCGTGTTTAAGAAAACAAAAAAATCCAAAAATATTTCAATGTGTTTCTACAAACTTCTTTTCCTTTTATTCGAGTTGTACCGAGGAGAAGACCACGATGAAAATGTTGAGTGGCTCTCATATGAATAATTGTTGAACTAATAAAGAGCACATTTTACCTTGTCTTCTCCTGTTGAATAAAATGTTTTGCAGATTCTAGCTTAGTCCACGACACTCTTGCACTATTATTATTTTCATATCATTCGGTCGTGCAAGTGAAAGGCAATAATGACGATATTCGATGAACTGGCCGTGGCAAGGAGAAACTGGTATGAACTCGACTTGTTATGTTTGTGTAAATATGTTTAACCTAGTACCCATGATTCAGCCCATTATGATTAAACATGTTTGCCATGACAATTAGAAATTATAGTTTCTCATGCTATGCATAAGTAGCTAGGAGTTAATAATGATTTATCTTGGATATCAACATAGCGTTAAAATGATTGTGATGTAGTATGATGATATGGTATCCTCCTCTGAATGTCCAAGTGGCTTGACTTGGAACATATTTATGCATGTAGTTCAATCAAAACCAACATAGCCTCTATGATATTTATGTTCATGGTGTCCACATCCTACTCATGCAGGTGTCTAATGTTTATTATGCATGATGCATGCTCATGACCATTGTTACTCGCTAGCTGGTCGCTTCCTAACCTATTTGCTAGCCTTCACCTGTACTAAGCGGGAATGATGCTTGTGCATCAGATTCAAAAACTCAAAGTTATTCCAGATGAGTCCACCATACCTACATATATGCGGTATTACCCTACCGTTCCAAGTAAATTTGCATGTGCCACCTCTAGAAACTTCAAATAAATATCATTTTTGTGTGCCTGGATCGTTCATGGAACGACGGGAGGTGGTCGGTATTTTCCATGCTAAGCAGGTTATTCTCAGGTTGAGTGTTTATTCCCTCGCCATTGCACGAGAAAAGGGCGGTAATAGGGATTCCCAATTCCAAATTGAAAAAACAAAAAGCTTACAAATAAATAAACAAAAACTCCGAGTCCAAACCTTTACTTTTCTGTCTGGGAACCGCTACTAGCTTGTTTAGCAAAGGAAATATTAATAACTGAGAAGGGTGCTTGATACGATTCCAACGTATCTATAATTTTAGATTGTTCCATGCTATTATATTATACTTCTAGGATGTTTTATTTTCTTTTATATACACTTTTATATGATTTTTGGGACTAACCTATTAACCCAGAGCCCAGTGCCAGTTTCTGTTTTTTCTCCTGTTTTCGGGTATTGCAGAAAAGGAATATCAAACGGAGCCCAATTGACCTGAAACTCAACGGAGGTTATTTTTGGACCAGAAGAAGCCCAGAAAGTGCCGGAGGGGGACCAAAAGGTCCACAGGATGCCCACGAGGGTAGGGGCGCACCCCCCTGCCTCGTGGACAGCCCGGAGACCCCCTTTACTTGCCCCCAACTCCAACACCTCCTATATATAATGAAACATCCGGAAAATAACCTAGATCGGGAGTTCCACCGCCAAAAGCCTATGTTGCCACCGAAAACCAATCTAGACCCGTTCTGGCACCCTGCCGGTGGGGGGAATCCCTCTCCGGTGGCCATCTTCATCATCCCGGCGCTCTCCATGACGAGGAGGAGTAGTTCACCCTCGGGGATGAGGGTATGTACCAGTAGCTATGTGTTTGATATCTCTCTCTCTCTCTCTCTCTCTCTCTCTCGTGTCTTGAGATGGCACGATCTTGATGTATCGCAAGCTTTGCTATTATAGTTGGATCTTATGATGTTTCTCCCCTTCTACTCTCTTGTGATAAACTGAGTTTTCCCTTTGAAGTTATCTTATCGTATTGAGTCTTCAAGGATTTGAGAACACTTGATGTATGTCTTGCGTGGGATACCTGTGGTGACAATGGGGTATTCTATTGATCCACTTGATGTATGTTTTGGTGATCAACTTGCGGGTTCCGTTACCTTGGGAATCTATGCATAGGGGTTGGCACATGTTTTCGTCTTGACTCTCCGGTAGAAACTTTGGGGAACTCTTTGAAGTTCTTTGTGCTGGTTGAATAGATGAATCTGAAATTGTGTGATGCATATCGTATAATCATGCCCACGGATACTTGAGGTGACAATGGAGTATCTAGGTGACTTTAGGGTTTTGGTTGATTTGTATGTTAAGGTGTTATTCTAGTATGAACTCTAGGATAGATCAAACGAAAAGAATAGCTTCGTGCTATTTTACTACGGACTCTTGAATGGATCGATCAGAAAGAATAACTTTGAGGTTGTTTCGTACCCTACAATAATCTCTTCATTTGTTCTCCGCTATTAGTGACTTTGGAGTGACACTTTGTTGCATGTTGAGGGCTAGTATTATGATCCAATTATGTTATTATTATTGAGAGAACTTCCACTAGTGAAAGTATGAATCCTAGGCCATGTTTCCTACCATTGCAACACCATTTATGCTCACGTTTACCACTTGCTACCTTGCTGTTTTTATATTTTCTTATCACAAAAACCTATATCTACCATCCATATTGCACTTGTATCACCATCTCTTCGCCGAACTAGTGCACCTATACAATTTACCATTGTATTGGGTGTGTTGGGGACACAAGAGACTCTTTGTTATTTGGTTGCAAGGTTGCTTGAGAGAGACCATCTTCATCCTACACCTCCCACGGATTGATAAACCTTAGGTCATCCACTTGAGGGAAATTTGCTACTGTCCTACAAACCTCTCCACTTGGAGGCCCAACAACGTCTACAAGAAGAAGGTTGCATAGTAGACATCAAGCTCTTTTCTGGCGTCGTTGCTGGGGAGGTGAGTGCTTGAAGGTACATCTTTAGAGCTTGCAATCGAATCTTTTAGTTTATTGTTTTATCACTAGTTTATTTTATAAAAGAAAACTAAAAAATGGAATTAAGGTTACCTCATATGCTTCATCTTTTTAATATCTTTTGTGAAAATGATGGGAAGGAAAATTGTGCTCAAGTACTAGAAGAAGAATTACATAGAATGCTTGGCATAAAATATGTGAATGATGAGCATGATTGCAATGTTCTTAGTATGAATTCTTTTAATACCCATGATGCTAATGATATGCAAACCAACAATCATGGGGATGCTATGTTTGATGAAGATGATATGTTTAGTCCCCCAAGTTTTGATGAGCAAATTTATTATGATGAAAGCATGCCTCCTATTTATGATGATTATTGTGATGACACGTATGCTATAAAGAATAAAGATAACCATGAAACTTGTCATCATGATTTTAATTTTCAATTGGATTATGCTTCACATGATAGTTATTTTGTTGAGTTTGCTCCCACTACTATTGATGAGAAGAATTTTGCTTATGATGGGAGTAGTAAAATTTCTATGCAAGTTGATCATGAAAACAATGCTTTATGTGCTGGTTATATTGTTGAATTCATTCATGATGCTACTGAAAATTATTATGAGAGAGTATCATATGCTTCTATATATTGCAATAATATCAAGTTTACTCTCTATGTGCTTAAAATCTTGAAGTTATGCTCGTTTTCCCTTCCTACGCTACTTGATTATCATTCCCATAAGTTGTTTGCTCACAAAATCCCTACGCATAGGTAGTGGGTTAGACTTAAATGTCCTAGTCATATTCTTCATGATGCTCTTTTTATGTTTCAATTCTTATCTTTTATGCGGGCATCATTGAAATCATTGTGCCTAGCTGGGGCGTTAAACGATAGCGCTTGTTGGGAGGCAACCCAATTTTTATTTTTGTTCTTTGTTTTTGCTTATGTTTAGGAATAAATATTGCATCTAGATTTTTTTTAGATGTGGTTTTGTGTCTTAATTAGTGTTTGTGCCAAGTAGAACCTTTGGGAAGACTTGTGTGAAGTTTATGTGATCATGCTGTAAAAAACAGAAACTTTAGCGCTCACGAGATTGGCTACCATTTTTTACTCGAGAGTGCTTTTTAGTTAATTCTTTTTGCAGAAGATTAATATACAACTTCCTCAGGTCTACCAATTTATTTGAGAATTTTTAGAGTTACCGAAGCATTCGAAAGTTACCGATTACTACAGACTGTTCTGTTTTTGACAGATTCTGTTTTCTATGTGTTGTTCGCTTATTTTGATGAATCTATGAGTCGTATCATAGGGTATGAACCATAGAGAAGTTGGAATATAGTAGATATTACATCAATATGAATTTAGAATGTGTTCACAACAGTACCTAAGTGGTGCTTTTATTTTCTTATACTAACGGAGCTTTACGAGTTTTCTGTTGAGCTTTGTGTTGTGAAGTTTTCAAGTTTTGGGTAAAGATTTGATGGACTATGGAATAAGGAGTGGCAAGAGCCTAAGCTTGGGGATGACCAAGGCACCCCAAGGTTAAATTCAAGTACAATCAAAAGCCTAATCTTGGGGATGCCCCGGGAAGTCATCCCCTCTTTCGTCTTCGTCTATCGGTAACTTTACTTGATGCTATATTTTTATTCACCACATGATATGTGTTTTGCTTGGAGCGTCATTTTGTTTTACTTTGTTTTGATTGTTGTTTGAATAGTATCCCAAGATCTGAAATTCTTAAATGTTATAGAGTCTTCACATAGTTACATAATTATTCAACTACTCATTGATCTTCACTTATATCTTTCAGAGTAGTTTGTTATTTGCTCTAGTGCTTCACTTATATCTTTTAGAGCACGGTGGTGGTTTTATTTTGAAGAAATAGATGAAATCTCATGCTTCACTTATATTATTTTGAGAGTCTTTTAGAACATCGTGGTAATGTGCTTTAGTTATAAAATTAGTCCTAATATGATAGGCATCCAAGATGAGTATAGTAAAAACTTTCATACAAGTGCATTGAATGATATGAGAAGTTTGATACTTGATGATTGTTTTGAGATATGAGGATGGTGATATTAGAGTTATGCTAGTGGGGTAATTTTGAATTCAAGAAATACTCGTGTTAAAGTTTGTGATTCCCGTAGCATGCACGTATGGTGAACCGCTATGTGACGAAGTTAGAGCATGAGGTATTTATTGATTGCCATCCTTTGTGTGGACGTCGGGATCGCGCGATGGTTAACTCCTACCAACCCTTCCCCTAGGAGCATGCGTTGAATACTTTGTTTTGATAACTCGTAGATTTTTGCAATAAGTATATGAGTTCTTTATGACTAATTTTGAGTCCATGGATTATACACACTCTCACCCTTCCACCATTGATATCCTCTCTTGTACCGCGCAACTTTCGCCGGTACCATACCCCCACCATATACCTTCCTCAAAACAGCCACCATACCTGACTATCATGGCATTTCCATAGCCATTCCGAGATATATTGCCATGCAACTTTCCACCATTCCGTTCATATGACACGCTTCATATTGGCATATTGCCATGCATGATCATGTAGTTGACATCGTATTTTTGGCAAAGCCACCATTCAAAATTCATTCATACATGTCACTCTTGATTCATTGCACATCCCGGTACACCGCCGGAGGCATTCACATAGAGTCATATTTTGTTCTAGCTTCGAGTTGTAATCTTTGAGTTGTAAGTAAATAAAAATGTGATGATCTTTATTATTAGAGCATTGTCCCATGTGAGGAAACAAAAAAAACAAAAAACAAAGAAGGCCAAAAAAAGAAATGGCCCAAAAAAAAGGAGGGGGGCTAAAAAAAGAAGAGGAAAGCCCCTTCAAAAAAATGAGAGAAAAGAGAGAAGGGACAATGCTACTATCCTTTTCCACACTTGTCCTTCAAAGTAGCACCACAATCTTCATGATAGAGAGTCTCTTGTTTTGTCACTTTCATATACTAGTGGGAATTTTCATTATAAAATTTGGCTTGTATATTCCAACGATGGGCTTCCTCAAATGCCCTAGGTTTTCATGAGCAAGCAAGTTGGATGCACACCCACTTAGTTTCTCGTGTTGAGCTTTCATACACTTATAGCTCTAGTGCATCCGTTGCATGGCAATCCCTACTCACTCACATTGATATCTATTGATGGGCATCTCCATAGCCATTGATACGCCTAGTTGATTATACCATTCTATTCCACCTATAGTGCTATATCCATGGCTCACGCTCATGTATTGCGAAAAGTTGAAAGGTTTGAATTTTTTTTAGTATGAAAACAATTGCTTGGCTAAAACCGGGGTTGTGCATGATATGAATATTTTGTGTGATGAAGAGGGAGCATAGTCAGACTATATGATTTTGTAGGGATAACTATCTTTGGCCATGTTATTTTGAGAAGACATGATTGCTTTGTTAGTATGCTTGAAGTATTCTTATTCTTATGTTAAATTAGACTTTTATCTTGAATCTTTCGGATCTGAACATTCATGCCACAATAAAGAGAATTACATGGAGAATTATGTTAGTTAGCATTCCACATCAAAAAATTTGTTTTTATCATTTACCTACTCGAGGACGAGCAGGAATTAAGCTTGGGGATGCTTGATACGTCTCCAACGTATCTATAATTTTTTATTGTTCCATGCTATTATATTATCCTTCTAGGATGTTTTATGGGCATTTTATATACAATTTTATATGATTTTTGGTAATAACCTATTAACCCAGAGCCCAGTGCCAGTTTCTGTTTTTCTCCTATTTTAGGGTATCACAGAAAAGGAATATCAAACGGAGCCCAATTGACATGAAACTCAACGGAGGTAATTTTTGGACTAGAAGAAGCCCAGAAAGTGCAGAAGGGTGACCAGAAGGTCCACGGGCTGCCCACGAGGGTAGGGGCGCGCCCCCCCCTACTGGGCGCGCCCCCTGCCTCATGGACAACCCGGAGACCCCCTTTACTTGCCCCCAACTCCAACACCTCCTATATATACTGAAATCTCCGGAAAATAACCTAGATCGGGAGTTCCGCCGCCGAAAGCCTCTGTTGCCACCGAAAACCAATCTAGACCCGTTCTGGCACCCTGCCGGAGGGGGGAATCCCTCTCCGGTGGCCATCTTCATCATCCCGGCGCTCTCCATGACAAGGGAGGAGTAGTTCACCCTCGGGGCTGAGGCTATGTACCAGTAGCTATGTGTACGATCTCTCTCTCTCTCTCTCTCTCTCTCTCTCTCTCTCTCTCTCTCTCGTGTTCTTGAGATGGCACGATTTTGATGTATAGTGAGCTTTGCTATTATAGTTGGATCTTACGATGTTTCTCCCCCTCTACTATCTTGTGATGAATTGAGTTTCCCTTTGAAGTTATCTTATCAGATTGAGTCTTTAAGAATTTGAGAACACTTGATGTATGTCTTGCCTGGGATACCCGTGGTGACAATGGGGTATTCTATTGATCCACTTTATGTATGTTTTGGTGATCAACTTGCGGGTTCCGTGACCTTGGGAATCTATGCATAGGGGTTGGCACACGTTTTCGTCTTGACTCTCCGGTAGAAACTTTGGGGCACTCTTTGAAGTTCTTTGTGTTGGTTGAATAGATGAATCTGAGATTGTGTGATGATATCGTATAATCATGCCCATGGATACTTGAGGTGACAATGGAGTATCTAGGTGACATTAGGGTTTTGGTTGATTTGTATGTTAAGGTGTTATTCTAGTATGAACTCTAGGATAGATCAAACGGAAAGAATAGCTTCGTGCTATTTTACTACGGACTCTTGAATGGATCGATCAGAAAGAATAACTTTGTGGTGGTTTCATACCCTACAATAATCTCTTCGTTTGTTCTCCGCTATTAGTGACTTTGGAGTGACTCTTTGTTGCATGTTGAGGGGTAATAATATGATCCAATTATGTTATTATTGTCGAGAGAACTTCCACTAATGAAAGTATGAACCCTAGGCCTTGTTTCCTACCATAGCAACACCGTTTATGCTCATGTTTACCACTTGCTACCTTGCTGTTTTTCTATTTTCTTATCACCAAAACCTATATCTACCATCCATATTGCACTTGTATTACCATCTCTTTGCCGAACTAGTGCACCTATACAATTTACCATTGTATTGGATGTGTTGGGGACACAAGAGACTCTTTGTTATTTGGTTGCAGGGTTGCTTGAGAGAGACCATCTTCATCCTACACCTCCCACGGATTTATAAACCTTAGGTCATCCACTGGAGGGAAATTTGCTACTGTCTTATAGACCTCTGCACTTGGCGGCCCAACAACGTCTACAAGAAGAATGTTGCATAGTAGACATCAGATGAGTACTCGATAGTTCAGTGTGCCATCCTTTACGGCTTAGAATCGGGACTTCAAAGACGTTTTGAACGTCATGGAGCATATGAGATGTTCCAAGAATTGAAGTTAATATTTCAAGCAAATGCCCGGGCTGGGAGATATGAAGTCTCCAACAAGTTCTATAGCTACAAGATGGAGGAGAACAGTTTTGTCAGTGAACACATACTCAAAATGTCTAGGTATCATAATCACTTGACTCAGCTGGGAGTTAATCTTCCAGTTGATAGTGTTATTGACAGAGTTCTCCAATCACTGCCACCAAGCTACAAAGGCTTCGTGATGAACTCTAATATGCAAGGGATAGAGAAGACAATTCCCAAGCTCTTCGCAATGCTCAAAGCTGCGGAGGTACAAATCAAGAAGGAGCATCAAGTGTTGGTGGTTAACAAGACCACTAAATTCAAGAAAAAATGCAAGGGAAAGAAAGGGAACTTCAAAAAGAATGGCAAGCAAGTTGCCACTCTAGGGAAGAAGCCCAAAGCTGGACCCAAGCCTGAAGCTGAGTGCTTCTAGTGCAAAGGGACTGGTCACTAGAAGCGGAACTGCCCCAAGTATTTGGCGGATAAGAAGAATGACAAAGTGAACAAAGGTATATTCGATATACATGTTATTGATGTGTACCTTACTAATGCTGATAGTAGCGTCTGGGTATTTTATACTGGTTCGATTGCTCATATCAAGCACCGAACGTATCATCAAAAATTGGCACGTCAGTTGGACTCCGTTTGATATTCCTTTTGTGTAAAACTCAAAAACAAGGAAAAAAACAGAAACTTACACTGGGCTCTGTGTTAATTGGTTAGTCCCAAAAATGATATAAAAGTGTATATAAAAGGCCATAAAACATCCTAGTAGGATAATATAATAGCATGGAACAATAAAAAATTATAGATACAGTGGAGACGTATCATCATCAGATCGAGCTTGCCAGACGTTCAAAACATCAGCATCTGCTCCTGCAGCAAGCCTGTCACCTAGTGGTGCATCAAGGACATAATTCTTCTGTGAAGCAATCAGGATAATCCTCAAGTTACGGACCCAGTCCGTGTAGTTTCTACCATCATCTTTCAACTTAGCTTTCTCTAGGAACACATTAAAATTCAAGGGAACGGTAGCACGGGCCATTGATCTACAACATAGATATGAAAATACTATCAGGACTAAGTTCATGATAAATTAAGTTCAATTAATCAAATTACTTAAGAACTCCCACTTAGATAGACATCCTCAAGTCATCTAAATGATACATGATCCAAATCAACTAAACCATATCCGATCAACACGTGAGATGGAGTAGTCATCAATGGTGAACATCTCTATGTTGATCATATCTTCTATATGATTCAAGTTCGACCTTTCGGTCTCCAGTGTTCCGAGGCCATGTCTGTACATGCTAGGCTCATCAAGTATAACCTGAGTATTCTGCATGTGCAAAACTGTCTTCGCCCATTGTATGTGAACACAGAGGCTATCACACCCAATCATCACGTGGTGTCTCAACACGACGAACTGTAGCAACGGTGAATACTCAGGGAGAACACTTTTACCTTGAAATTTAGTTAAGGGATCATCTTATAATGCTACCACCGTACTAAGCAAAATAAGATGCATAAAAGATAAACATCACATGCAATCAAAATATGTGACATGATATGGCCATCACCATCTTGTGCTCTTGATCTCCATCTCCAAAGCATCATCATGATCTCCATCATCACCGGCTTGACACCTTAATCTCCATCGTAGCGTTGTGGTCATCTCGCCAACTATTGCTTCTACGACTATTGCCAACTCATAGTGATAAAGTAAATCAATTACATGGCACTTGCATTTCTACAATAAAGAGACAACCATAAGGCTCCTAACGGTTGTCAGATATCTTACAAAACATGATCATCTCATACAATAACGTTTATCAGATCATGTCTTGACCGTATCACTTCACAACATGCCTTGCAGAAAAAAGTTAGACGTCCTCTACTTTGTTGTTGCAAGTTTTACGTGGCTGCTACGGGCTTCTAGCAAGAACCGTTCTTACCTCCGGGCACAAAATCACAATGGTGTTTCGTCAAGTTTGCTATTTTAACCATCTCCAAGGACCGGCCACAGTCAAATTCGATTCAACAAAAGTAGGAGAAACATACACCCGCCAACCACCTTTATGCAAAACTATTTGCATGTCGTCTGGTGGAAGCGGTCTCATGAACGAGGTCATGTAAGGTTGTTCCGGGCCGCTTCATCCCAGAATATCGTTGAATCAAAAGAAGATGTTGGTTGTAAGCAGTATGAATATCACCGCCCACAACTCTTTGTGTTCTACTCATGCATATCATCTACGCATAGACCTGGTTCATGATGCCACTGTAGGAAACGTAGCATGCAATTTTAAAAAAAATCTACGCTCACGCAAGATCTATCTTGGAGATGCATAGCAACGAGAGGGGAAGATTATTTCTACGTACCCTCATAGACAGAAAGCGGAAGCGTTAGGCAACACGGTTGATGTAGTCGAGGTTCTTCTAGCTTCGACCGATCAAGCATTGAACGTATGGCACCTCCGAGTTCTGCACACGTTCTGCTCGATGACGTCCCTCGTCCTCTTGATCCAGCAAGATGTCGGGGAAGTAGATGAGTTCCCTCAGCACAACGGCGTGGTGACAGTGATGGTGAAGTGATCCGCACAGGGCTTCGCCTAAGCACCACACGAATATGGCCGGAGGTGTAAACTGTGGAGGGGGCGCCGACACGCCTAACAATTGATGTTGTGTGTTCTAGGCTCCCCCCCTCCCCACATATATATAGGTGGGAGGGGAGGAGAGGCAGCCAGGGGGCGCCCCAAGTAGGATCCGAATCCTACTTGGGGTTTCCCCAAGTGGCGCCCCCCTTGCCTTTTTCCACCACAGAAGAAAGGAAGGAGGAAGAGAGAAAGGAAGGGGGGTCGAACCCCCTTTGTTACTTCTCCAATTTGGCCACATGCCAAAGGGGGGCACCACACCTTGTGGGCTGCTGTGCTCCCCTCTTATGGCCCATATGGCCCATATACCTCCCCCGGGGGTTCCGGTAAACCTCCCCCGGTACTCCAATAATTACCCAATACACTTCGGAACACTTCCGGTGTCCGCATACTATCTTCCTATATATCAATCTTTACCTCTAGAACATTTCGAGACTCCTCGTCATGTCCGTGATCTCATCTGGGACTTCAAACAACATTCGGTCACCAAATCACATGACTCATATAATACAATATCGTCACTCAACGTTTAAGCGTGCGTACCTACGGGTTCGAGAACTATATAGACATCACCGAGACACTTCTTTGGTCAATAACCAATAGCGGAACCCGGAGGCTCATATTGGATCCTACATATTATACGAAGATCATTATCGGTCGAACCGTTATGACAACATATGTTATTCCCTTTGTCCATCAGTATGTTACTTGCACGAGATTCAATCGTCGGTATCTTTATACCTAGTTCAATCTCGTCACCGGCAAGTCTCTTTACTCATTTTGTAATACATCATCCCAGGACTAACACATTAGTTATTTGCTTGCAAGGCTTATTATGATGTGTATTACCGAGAGGGCCCAGAGATACCTCTCCGATACTCGGAGTGACAAATCCTAATCTTGATCTATGCCAACTCAACAAAAACCTTCGGAGGTACCTGTAGAGCATCTTTATAATCACCCAGTTATGTTGTGACGTTTTATAACACACAAGTCATTCCTCCAGTATCTAGGAGTTGCATAATCTCATAGTTGAAGGAATATGTATTTGACATGAAGAAAGCAATAGCAATAAAATTGAACGATCATTATGCTAAGCTAACGGGTGGGTCTTGTCCATCACATCATTCTCCTAATGATGTGATCTCGTTATCACATTAAAACTCATGTCCATAGTTAGGAATCCTTAACCATCTTTGATCAACGAGCTAGTCTAGTAGAGGCTCACTAGGGACATAGTGTTCGTCTATGTATTCACACATGTATTAAGGTTTCCGATCAATACAATTCTACCATGAATAATAAACATTTATCATGAATAAGGAAATATAAAATAACAACTTTATTATTGCCTCTAGGGCATATTTCCTTTATCTACCACCTTCTATTCCACCTATAGTGCTATGGCTCACGCTCATGTATTGCATGAAGAGTTGAAAATGTTGAAGCGCGTTAAAAGTATGAAGCAATTGCTTGGCTGACATCGCGTGGGCATGATTTATACTCTGTGCTAAGAAGAGGGAGTATAAAAAGACTATATGATTTTGTAGGAATAACTTTCTTTAGCCATGTTATTTTTGAATCTTCATAAATTTTTTTCTAGTATGCTTGAAGTATTATTGTTTCGATAATAATGAGCTTTTGTTTTGAATCATATGGATCTGAGCATTCATGCCAAATAAAGAATAAATATATTGCTAAATATGTTAGGTAGCATTCCACATCAAAATTTTGTTTTTATCATTTACCTACTCGAGGACAGGCAGGAATTAAGCTTGGGGATGCTTGATATGTCTCCAATGTATCTATAATTTTTTATTCTTCCATGCTTTTATATTATCAACTTCGAATGTTTTATCTGCATTAATATGTAATTTTGTATTATTCTTGAGACTAACTTATTTACCTAGAGCCGACTGCCAGTTTCTGTTCTTTCCTTGTTTTTGAGTTTCACAGAAAAGGAATATCAAACGGAGTCCAAACAGAATAAAAATTCCGCGATGATTTTTCTTGGACAAGAAGACACACGTAGGACTTGGAGTACAAGTCAGAGAGTCCTCGAGGCGATGACAAACCAGGGGCGTGTCCTAGGGGTCGCGCCCCCCCCCCATCGAAGACCCCCTGGCCCCCTTCTTTGGCCTATAAATACAGATATATTCCTGATACCCTAGAAGAATCCACGAAAATTCCTTTCCACTGCCGCAGGTCTATGTTCCCGCGAGATCCCATCTGGGGGCCTTTTTCCGGTACTCTGCGAGAGGGGGATTCGATCACGAAGGGATTCTACATCAACCTTGTAGCCCTTCCGATGATGCGTGAGTAGTTTACCACAAACCTACGGGTCCATAGCTAGTAGCTAGATGGCTTCTTCTCTCTCTTTGACCTTCAATACAATGTTCTCCTCGATGTTCTTGGAAATCTATTCGATGTAATCTTCTTTGGTCGTGTGTTTGTCGAGATTGGATGAATTGTGGATTTATGATCAGATTATCTATGAATATTATTTCAATCTTCATTGAATTCTTATATGCATGATTTGATATCTCTGTATTTCTCTTCGAATTATTGGTTTGGTTTGGCCAACTAGATTGGCAATTCTTGCAATGGGAGAGGTGCTTAGTTTTGGGTTCAATCTTGAGGTGTCCTCGCCTAGTGACAGAAGGGGTAGCGAGGCATTTATTGTATTGTTGCCACCAATGATAAAAAGATGGGGTTTATATCATATTGCTTGAGTTTATCCCTCTACATCATGTCATCTTTCTTAAGGCGTTACTTTATTCTTATGAACTTAATACTCTGGATGCATGCTGGATAGCAGTCGATGTGTGGAGTAATAGTAGTAGATGCAGGATCGTTTCGGTCTACTTGTCACGGACGTGATGCCTATATTCATGATCATTGCCTTAGATATCGTCATAACTTTGCGATTTTATATCAATTGCTTGACAGTAATTTGTTACCCACCGTATGCTTTATTCAAGAGAGAAGCGTCTAGTCAAGCCTATGCCCTCTGGTCTATTTTACATCTATTATTTTAGATCTATAAAACCAAAAACCCAAAAATACCTTGATGCAATTATTTTGTGTTTACTTTATTTTTCTTTTTTACTTTAGTTTTAATTCTATCTCTATTAGATCTCACTCTTGTTCGTGACATTGAAGGGATTGACAACCCATTTTCTGCCTTGTGTTCAAGTGTTTGTTAGTTTGTGCGGGTGCATATATTGGGGACTTGCTTGTACCTCCTACTGGATTAATACATTAGTTCTCAAACTGAGGGAATACTTATCTCTACTATGCTACATTACCCTTTCCTCTTCAAGGTAAAAATCATCGCAAGCTCAAGAAGTAGCAAGGCGCTACACGGCTGTACATCCCGGGATCTTCCTGAGCACCTGAGAATCTTTTGCTTTGAGCATCATAGCTATAAGCACATCCAGAGCAATCATGAACAGGACCGGGGAGAGGGTTCCCCCTGTTGTAGTCCACATACGTGCTTAAATTTCACCCCAGTACTGGCATTTACCACCACTCTATTGCTCGAGAAGCCTTTTGCCCGTAGAACTTCAAACAGAAATGGCCAAGAGAAGGAGTCTAAGGCATGTGATATGTCCAGTTCAAGCGGCACTCCTTTAGTCTTTCGTTTGTGCAACTTCCTTGCCATTAGCCTAACCAGCAAGAAGTTGTCATGTATGTTGCGGCCCTTTATGAATGTCGATTGGTTCATGCTCACCAACCCACCATGCACCAACACAACCGATATGCTAGGAGTTTGGAAGCAATCTTAGGCAAACCGCAAACAAGGCTCAGGGGTATGAAATCATTGACTTGGCTGGCGTCCGTCTTCTTCGGTATGAGCGAGATAAGAGCCTATTTTGGTCTGTCAGACCCCCTCCCATTGCCAAGCAGAAGCTTGTGAATAGCTGCAATAACATATCCCTTCACGATCTCCCATGCTTTCCGAAAAATATGCATGTGAAACCATCCGGGTCGGGTGCACGATCAGCAAGCATCTCCTTTACAACCATCCATATCTCATCCTCCTGGAATATCTTGTCATGATCCGGTAGATCAATCGGTGCAATGCCCAGGTAATCCAAATCCAAAGTGTGTTGTCTCGGCTCGGTCGTCCCTAGAAGCTCACTGTAAGCCTCATAAAACGCCTCCCCCTTGCCCTTTTGATCATTAATGGTCTGACCTGTCACCGATATTGCAGGGATAAAGGTCCTCAATTTCCTCCCATTAGCCACCAAATGAAACATATTAGTGTTAGCATCTCCTGTCTACAGCCATCTCATCATAGACCGTTGCCTCGCAATCGTCCTCTCTAGCAATGCCAATCCAAGCACCAGTAGCTTCAAAGTGCTCCGGAGCCAATTCTCTTGCTCAGTAAGTGCACGCAATTCTTGGGCACAATAAAACCTCAAGATCACCAAATTTGTGACTGCCATTTGCAGCTTGTTGTTGCCAAGTTCCCTCTAACCCCAAGCTGTTAGGTGCTTGGCGTAGTTCCTCAAGAGAGCATCCAGTCATACAAAGGGGTCTGTAATAGCATCTCCACACACCCATCCGTCCTACACTACCTCCATAAAGCCTTCTATCTTCACCCACAAAAGCTCAATGCAAAATCTCTTCCGAGGTAGAAGATGATCCTCCATCAAAAGGAAAAGGGGCAATGATCAGACGTAGAAGTGGATAGAGCCTAAAGTAGACAATCTGGGTATGCTAATTCCCAATTCACAGAAATAAGGGTTCGATCAATCTTGGTCATGGTTGGGTTCTCTCTCTCATTGCTCCACGTAAATCTACGCCCATGTATAAGAATCTCTTTAAGCGCATTATCGTCCAAAAACCTCTTGAACTTCCCCATCATCCTTTTGTACACAAGGGAATTATTCTTGTTCATTGCAAATAGGATCATGTTAAAGTCTCCAATGACCATCTACAGCCCCGGGCATAACTGTCTCCTTTCTGACAACTCATTGAGAAAATGAGCTTTTGAGCATCCTCTTGTGGACCATAGACCACCGAAATCCACCATGCCCCCTACAGTGTCACATAGCCGGTGAGAAAGTTCATGCCGTTAACCAGATTGGAAAACCTTGCCCTTGAGGACTCCCATGCAAAGAAAATATCACCCCGAGTTGCCAAGGTAGGGAGATACAAAAAACCATCATAAGATGGCCCAAGACATTGCATTATCACAAACTGATCTACAAGTTCCAGTTTAGTCTCTAAAATGCACCAAATGGCAACCGTCATTGTATCTGCCAACTCTCTAAGAGCATCTCTCCTAGTCAGACTATTAAGTCCACACACATTCCAACACACCAACTCCAACGAAGAGTACAACATTTGGAACTAAAGACTCCAATGTCAGTACAAACCCACACACCCACACTAGGCCGACGTGGCCACCAGATTACCAAATTCTCATGTGAGGTTCATCGGAATTGCCTTCCCAAATATGGCCTCAATGGCACGAAGCTATGATTCTTGAAGAGGAGAATCGAACATGTTGCAAAGAGTGCCCAGGGCTCCTTCCGAGACCGCGAGATCATCATGTGCAATGCCAAGAGTTTTAAGTAGCACCGTCTCCGCCACCGTGGCTTAGTCTTGGATCTGATCGTGCTACAGACCGGCCTAGTTGTGCGTCAGGGTGTGAAGGGATCCTGCCCCACACGGACTGCTTGTTGTAAATATGCCCTAGAGGCAATAATATTTGTATTATTATATTTTTGTATTCATAATTAAGATTTTTTTTATTTCATGCTATAACAGCTATGATCCTGGAATATGCGATTCAGTGGAAAACTCATATGCACGTGTGAAATGATAAACGGATAAAATGAAGGTTCCTAGTCTCGTCTCTAAGAATAGTTCAAGTGTTGTTGGTGATCACATTTTCCAGATCTTAGGATATCATTAATTGTAACAATGATCCTAAAAAAACATTGAGATTATGACGTTGGAAGAACGATCGTATTGAATCAACCAAAACTTGTTTGTTATGAATTGAGTTAATATCGTCTGTATTCAATTGTAATAACACAGAATGCTAGCATGTGTTATAGTTCCTCAAACCATGAGAGAGTCTTGGTCACTTCCTACAAGACGATGGGCTTTGGGGTTGCTCAAACGTCATTTGTAACTAGGTGATCATAACGATAACTTTCAGGCTCACCGGAAAGTTTCACAAGTGAACGAACAACCCGAGAGTGGGATTTTCTCCTTTGAAGACGGAGAGATATTCTTAGGGTCCTCTCAGTGTGACGGCATTCATCATCGTCCGGCCATACACATGTTACTATGTCACGCGGATGTTAGAACATGTTAACGAGAAAGAAGATCAAAACCCGTAACGGGAGCAACGGTATAGTGGGCATGGTGATGACTCGGGAGGATACCGATGCAGAAGGGTTTTGTAAAGTGTCGCGAAGCAAAGGGAACATCACATAATAACCAAAGGTTCACTCAAATAGCATTCGTGTAATCATAGGGACTGATATGGATGTCCATGGTTCCACTATGGGTCATTGAACGAAGGGGTTTTGTTCATGTCTATGATTTACCGAACCTACGGGTCACAAGCTTAAGGTAATCACGATCTGCTGAGTATTAGTAGGACGGGAGAAATTAGAATATATTTATGGAATTTTTTCATGAATATTCCGAATGGTTCCAAGAGGATCCAAAAACCATTCGGGGTCACTAGAAGGGTTTCGGATGTTTCCAGAAATGTTCTAGTGCGAGGACACTTTGGCTGGGCCAAGGGGTAAGTCCCACGGGGCTGTAGGTTGGTGAAAAAGGAAGTTTTGCGGAAGTTAGGGACTAGACGCAAGGGACCCTGGCGTCTGGCCCTGGGCTAGACGCCGAGGACCATGGCGTCTAGGCCAAAAGCAAAGAACTGTGGCATCTGGTGCTGGAATCCGAGAAGGACCCTTCCTTCTGTTCCAAACCAATTTTGGGGAGGCCCGCTCCCCAAGTTACGACCCCAGAGCTCAACATGTAAATAGAGGAGCAGGGCTAGCCTCAAATATACAAGGTTTGGAGCCTCCTCTAGTTTATCTAGTACTAGTTCTAGTTGGTACTAGTTGACTAATTAGAGCTAGCCCTAGACACCTCTAATCCTCGTAATTAGAAGCCCAGTGTGGTTCTAATCTCCTCCCTCTAATTCTCTGGCGACGATTAGCTCTGGATGGCGAAGCGCCGCCGGATCGTAAAGACCGTACGCTTGCTACCAAGTAGAGAGGTCGTGCTTTCGGTCTTACGTTCGATGGATCGTTCGAGGGCGGTTCGCGGGATCTTCATCAACGTTCAAGGGACTCCAAGTACGATCTACACCGACTCATCTACTCCCACTTCACTCTAGAGCCGGTAACGATCGTTGATCCCAACCCTATATTCATCTTCATATTGTTCCTAGGTGCTCGTAGGGTGATATTTTTTGTTTTCTACTATGTTTCTCAACATTGGCATCGGAGCAGTTTTATGAGTAGATGCAGGTTGCGATCTATATCACATCTGATGTGTGAGGGTTGACGTTCTTCCTATACTTCCAATGAGTGTTGCTTCGGTTCAGTTTGTCAGTAGACTGATGTAATTTTGCTACAAGGTTCTGACAATCGGCCGGCTCTGGCTGTCGATCATCAGCTAACAATTCCTTAGGCTACATCATAGTCGAGAATAGTGAACCATCACGTACATAAGAGGGTGCCAAAGATGGATGATCTTCTAGGGGGTCATGCGTATTGACGTAGTTTAGTGTGAGGGATGAGACTTTTAATTAAGTCTCCCTTTCACACACCCCAAAACTTAATCTAGCATCATGAACATTGCCTATGATGGAGCATTGGATGCTAACCAGATAATATGGACTCGGAAGGATTTGGTCAGATTTCACATGGTCGGATCTGAGTCGAGATATGGTCCGAGTCGGAGAAACCCAACTATGAGACGCAGTGATATGCCATCTGTGAGTCTCCAGTACAACATATGTTCTATGTCTAAAGACTTAAGCTAGCGCACGTACTCGGGATGGTGACAGACCTGCTTTGGATGGACCAAACGCTACTCCGTAACTGGGTAGTTATAAAGGTTGGTTTCGAGCTTGTCCAGACCCATGTTGCGAGACATGACCGAGCAAGATGAGATTTGTCCCCCCTCCCCGACCAGGAGAGATATACTCTGGGTCCCCTCGTGTGATCCAACCAAGATAAGAATTGTCATGCTATAAGGATTATGAGATAATCCGATTTGTGGTCGGCATCACTGGAACGAGAAAGAGGTCGGGCTAGCACAAGGATGAAAGACTTGCCTTAATCCTGACATGATATATTGTGTGGCAAAGGGAGCAAAAGTGTGACACGTTGTATAGGTTCGCCTAACCAGCTTCATTGAACACTTGGAGTCGGCATGCTTTGCTAGAGGCTGCTACCGACTAGACGAGCCGGATGTGATCTGACTCGCGTCCAAACGAGAACCTAAGGGGCCGTGCGCTTAAGGGAAGGAACCTATGAGGCTGGACATGACACCACGATTAGGATGTGATCCTACTTGGACTCGGATCCAGGGCAAACAAACTTTGGGCTTTAGCGTCCATGCGAGGCCCAAGTGTTGAGCCCGCGATGGATACTATATATAGTGGAGGTGCGACGCACTCATTCGGTTGATCGCTTTGCGTCGTCACTAGGGCCTTCCATGTGTTGCAACTAGCCACATGCACTCGTCGCCGGTTGTGTGATCGAATCTAGCAGTCCGCCGCACGATATTCCTCCTGCACGTGTGGATACTGTTAGAGGTGGTGCACTTACACTACTCTGGCGAACCTGTTCGTGGGATCCAATCGGCTACATGGAAGATCGAGGAGGAGACGACTCCGAAGACGCGCCGCTCCAACTCTACTTTCGATGCACGACACTGCGCGTTTAGTGGTAATGATTTGTGATCCATCTCTCGTAGCATCTTTCTGAATATTCTACTGATAGGAATTTTTTAATTTACAGTCAACACATTCAATAATAGATCCTAACATCTTTTTTGACCGGGATTAAATACATCTGCCCTAGATACCACTAGAAGTTGTCTCCGCGCTGGTGTCATCGTGGCCTCATCGATCCAGCGCTTGAAGATTGAGCAGATGCCGCCTTCGCTAAGCATGTAGTCCGGGAGTAAGTTCATGGATTACTTCTTGAGCTGCTCTTCATGTTGGCCCACTGTAGGATCCTGCCATGCATTACTTTGCGGCATTGCCTGCACCACCATCATATTCAGATGCACCCGTATTAAGGAGAGAAGATGTATATAGAGAAAAAAGGGAGCTCGTCTTGTCTCCACCTCTCCCCCACACACCACCTCCTCATCTCCCCTCCCCCACCTCCTCTGGTCGCCTCAGCTCCTACCCAGCCGGCTCATCGCAGCAGTGGCCCGTAGGAAGTTGTGATGGTCGGCAGTGGAGAAGCAACACCGAATGACGGCGGCGGACCAGATAGGCGAGTGACAAGAGAGGACATGATTGCCCTCACGGGCAGAGAAGAGTGAACTCGGCGCGCCGGCCGGGTACCATCGGGAGAACTGGTGGCTGGTGGTGCGCGATCTGGGCAATTTGGAGGCGAGGCAACATTGTTGACCAGGACACCATCGAAAATCTTAGCATGCCCATGGGAGAGGAGCTCATCGGGGATCCTTTCGATTTGACGGATCATCGATGGAGGTACTCAAGGAGGAGCTTCTTCTCCGTACTTGACGGTGATCGTCAAGGTGCTCCCCCACTTCTCCTGACTCTGTCTGGGTATTCGTACTGACAGCCTCTGGCTCGAGTAAGTGATAACCCACAAGTATAGGGGATCGCAACAATTATCGAGGGTAGAGTATTCAACCAAAATTTATTGATCTGACACAAGGGGAGCAATAGAATATTCTCAAGTATTAGCAGCTGAGTTGTCAATTCAACCACACCTGGAAAACTTAATATCTACAGCAAAATATTTAGTAGAAAAGTAGTATGGAAATACTGGTAACGGTGGCAAAAATGACACTAGAATTTTGTAGTAATGGTGACAATACCAGTAACGAAAGTAACGAAGCAAGTATCAATATGAACGAACTCGTAGGAAATGGATGGGCAATGATAGGTGTCAGATAATATTCATCATGTAGCAGTTATAACCTAGGGTGGCACAGAACTAGCTCCAATTCATCAATGTAATGTAGGCATGTATTCCGAATATAGTCATATGTGCTTATAGAAAAGAACTTACATGCCATCTTTTGTCCTAGCCTCCCGTGGCAGCGGGGTCCTAATGGAAACTAAGGGATATTAAGGCCTCCTTTTTATAGAGTACCAGACCAAAGCATTAGCACTTAGTGAATACATGAACTCCATAAACTATGGTCATCACCGGGAAGTGTCCCGGCTATAGTCACTCCGGGGTTGCCGGATCATAACACATAGTAGGTGACTATTGAGTTGCAAGATAGGATCAAGAACACAAATATACTCATGAAAACATAATAGGTTCAAATCTGAAATCATGGCACTCGGGCCCTAGTGACAAGCATTAAGCATAGCAAAGTCATATCAACATCAATCTCATAACATAATGGATACTATGGATCAAACCCTAACAATACTAACTCAATTACATGATAAATCTCATCCTACCCATCACCGTCCAGCAAGCCTACAATGGGATTACTCACGCACGGCGGTGAGCATCATGAAATTGGTGATGGAGGATGGTTGGTGATGACGACGAGAACGATCTCCACTCTCTGGAGCCCCGAACGAACTCCAGATCAGGTCTCCCGATGAAGAACAGGAGGTGGTGGTGGCTCCGTATCATAAAACGTGATGGGATCTTCTCTCTGATTTTTTTTCTCCCCGAAAGAGATTATATGGAGTTGGAGTTGACGTCGGTGGAGCTCCAGGGGGCCCACAAGGTATGGGGCGCGCCCTGAGGGCGCCCCCACCCTTGTGGCCAGGGTGTGCCCCCCTCAGATATTTCTTTCCTTCAATATTTTTTATATATTCTGAAAATATTCTCCGTGAAGTTTCAGGTCATTCCGAGAACTTTTATTTCTGCACAAAAATAACACCAAGGCAATTCTGCTAAAACAGCGTCAGTCCGGGTTAGTTTCATTCAAATCATGCAAATTAGAGTCCAAAACAAGGGCAAAAGAGTTTGGAAAAGTAGATACGATGGAGACGTATCAACTCCCCCAATCTTAACCTATTGCTTGTCCTCAAGCAATTCAGTTGATAAACTAAAAGTGACATAGAATTTTTTTTACAAACTCTGTTTGATCTTGTTGTTGTAAATAAGTAAAGCCAACATTCAAGCTTTCAACAAAGATTATGAACTAACCACATTCACAATAACATTTAGGTCTCATGTTTACTGATATCAATGGTATAATCAACTAGCGAGCAATAATAATGAATATCGGATGACAACACTTTTTCAAAACAATCATGATATAATATGACAAAGTGGTATCTCGCTAGCCCTTTCTTAGACCACAAAACATAAATGGAGAGCACCTAAGAAGATCAAGGACTGACTAGACATTGTGATTCATGGTCATAAACATGTCTTGAGATTAATCAACATTAAGTGCAAGCATGAGTAGGATATAAATTACCATGAACGTAAATATCGTGGAGGCTATGTTGATTTTGTTTCAACTACATGTGCGAACATGTGCCAAGTCGAGCCACTTAAATCATTCAAAGGAGGATACCATCCTATTATACTACATCACAACCATTTTAAAAGCATGCTGGCACGCAAGGTAAACCATTATAAACACCTAGCTGATTAAGCGTGGCATGAGTAACTATAATCTCTAATTTTCACTGCAAACATGTTTCATTCATAATGGACTGAATCATGAATGACAAGCTAATCATATTTACAAAAACAAGATAGGGCGAGTTCATACCGGCTTTTCTTAATCTCAATCATTTCATCATATATCGTCATTATTGAATTTCACTTGCACGACCGAACGGTGTGGATAATAATACGAGTGCACGTGCATTGGACTAAGCTGAATCTGCAACATTTATTCAAAGGAGAAGACAATGTAATATGGGCTCTTTGTTAGATCAACAATAATGCATATGAGAGCCAGTCATTATTTTCATCATGGTCTTGTCCTTTCGACCCCCAAAGAAAAGGTAAAGAATTACGGTTTCATAGCAAGAATGATAGGCATCAGAGCAAAAGCATTACAGGTTCTTTACACTCCTCCACGGGGTTCACTTTGATTCCTTGGAGGGAGAAAAAGAAGGAGATTCCAGGTGACCCTAACTACGGCTGCCATCGACGATGCCATCATCAACAGTGGGCCACGAGAGGCTGTCTCCAACCCCGCTCGGGTCACCATCGACGACGAGTTGGTGCAGCTGCCGTGCTCCGGGCACGACATGAGCTTGGGGGCGCGTAGCTCTCGTTGCTCGTCTCTGGAGATTCGTCGGGCTCGGGAGAGAAGCTGGATTCCCAGGGGCCATCGCTGCCGCTGGGAGAGCTGTCGGCAGGGCCGAGAGCAGGCACGGCGCCCGTCGCTGTGCCACCTTGGCGGCTCCCACCAGGGCAGCACTCTTGGCGACGTCCTTCCCCGCCGAAGACCTTGAAGAACAACGTGGAGGCACCGTCGAACTCGAAGTGGACGACGGTGGCTCCATCAGGACAGCACACGCAGGTGATTTCGCCCCATCCTCGAGTCATGAGGACACCGGCCGGGGCGACGACCCCAACCTCCGCCTCCGAAGCTTGGCAGGACCCCTCGCCGGCATCAGCTCGGCGAAGAACCTCGGGAGCCGGATCCAAGAATACGGTGGCATCGCTGTCCCCACCACGAACTCGCACAAGGAGCCCTCGACGTGAGTTCAGGGGCCGGCAGCCCTAGCAGCTCCAGCAGGATGACCTCGACCACGACGCAAGCGGCGCGGGGCGCAACCCCCTTGTACCTACGCGTACAAGGGCAGCGGGAAACCAGGAGGAGGCCGCTCGCACCAAGGCCTCGTCACCTCCCGCCTCTCATCGGCACCGCAGGGGCGGCTGAACCTCTTCTTCGGTGGAAGCGGTTCTGGCTCCACGCAGGGAGTTTTTCCTTTTTCAGCAATAGAGAATCTCCTTATCGGTGCCATGGGATTCTCGGTAAGTCGGCGCAGCAAGGAGGAAAAAGAAGAGGAGGGAAACCAGAAGAATGAGATGAGCAACGGGGGCTTCACCCTCTCCCCATTTATAGCCTAGAGGAGGTCAACCGCCAGCCTCCATGATCTCACGTAATGATGGTTTTCTGTGCATGCAGCAGGGTCTCGTCAAAACAGACAGTTGCCGAGGCAGCATGGGGAAGCGCAAATGCCCATGTCCAATCAAGTCGCCACGCGTCGACCAAGGCCGCATGCGATTGGGGCCCACGGTGCTTCACCCTTGCCCCTTTGGCTTCGCCTCAAAGCCAAGTCCGAGCGCGCCTTGTGCCCGGGGGCTACCGTCGGCATCCTGGGAACGGGGGTACCCACACTTGCCTGCCTACGGCCCGTGGCGCGGCTCCATCAATGTCCTGGTGCGGCCCACCTTCAGCAACCACAACTCAAGACCCTCGCAAGGGGCCAAGCCTCGCGAGGCGGATGACAGCAAGACCACCCTAGGGGCAGTCTCTCTAGGCTGGCTCCCGAGGAGCAGAGATATCTATGCAAGATCCTAAGGGAGCAAGCGCAGACGTGGAGTCCTGAGGGATCATGCAAAGCTTTCCATATCGGTGCAACAAGACCAAGATCGTCAGGGCTGCAGAATGGAGGTCATCGTGGAGCCCGGTGCGGCGTCACCACCAGAGCCTTTGGCAGGCGAAGACCAATTTTGTCAGGATAACTTGTACTAGATGTTCCCCTTCAAATTTGGCCGTTGTGGGATCCCTTCCCGTCGATATTTGGGATGAGGACCAAGGCCACTATAAATAGGACCTAGCCACCACCATAGAAGGGATCAGATCCATTCCACCCTGACCATACCACAAGCTCATCCGAGCCCAAGAACACCTCTCCTCCGGAGGCTGTTCATCCCTTGTATTAGTTGATCCTCAGCCATACAAGGCAACCCACCACACACACTGGAGTAGGGTATTACACCGCAAGGTGGCCAGAACAAGTATAATCCTCTATGTCCCTTGTTCTTTGAGTTCGTCGAGCTAGGCTGTGGAATCATAGGGCGAGCACGCTGGGGAGAGAGTGTTCTTCGTGCGCACCCAGAGTTCGAACCTCTCAAGGTTTTGCGGAACCCGAAATCCGACGTAATGATTACCAAAGTGAACTTGCTATAATGTGCAGTTCAAACATAGGTAACTTGCCTTGATGGATTGGTTAAGGTCACTTGGGGGCTTCCTGTTCAATGAACATATCCTTAATTACCCTTTTGATCGGCTTGGACGCCAGGTGTATTCACCAAAAAATCCGGGTTATCCTGCCTTTGTATGTCTACCACTCCAACCAGGTAATCCTGGAACAACCCGCTGTACTCTTGACAATCAATCTTATACAGACCCTGAACTTGCCAAAGTAAAAATGGTGATTGGTCATGTGAGGCCCGACTTACAGGTTTGAATAAAGGGTTAACTCAGTGGCTATGCGGCCCTTTGAAAAGCACTTGATATTGAGGTTTGGCAGCCTATGAAAGCCTTGTCTTTTCTTTTTTCACTTGACGCATTGTTTTGGTTTGTATTTTTGTGCCGTATTGACATATGGTTTAAAAAGATTCAGGCCATGTAGCCTTCATATTTATGGCTCATATTTGAGCGCATCCAGAGTATTGATAACCCTCTCTGGCTTTGGACAATAAGTCACCAAGTATGATGTGATTGTGCACTTGGAGTTTTGGGCTCTGAGGCGTTTTTGGGTTATTACCCTTTGCTGCATATGGCATCGTAAGTCGGCAGCATGAACAAATTTCATAGGTATGATTTTTGTTTATTTTATGAATATGTTAGGTTTTGATAACCCGCCCTGGTTATGGACAACACAGTCACCAGCAATTTTTACATGGGACATTATGAGCCGCCCTGGGGTAAACCGCCGGGGCACATGTTATCCGTTGGTATGCAGAAGATATAATAACTTGATCTGCATGATAAACCGGATGATATTGTCAGCATGAACAACGGATTTCCAACATCAGATTGGAGATTCAAACTGTTATGCAAATAAACATGCATGATGGCATGGCAGATCATTGTTTTCAACTAGCCTATTACAAGGCATCATGTGGACCAAAAGAATTAAGTGTTTTTGGCAGACAACATCAAACCTGCGGATGATAAGCCGGCCCTATGATCAACTATCTTGGCCTTGGTGAACTGAAGATTCTGGGTTATCTTGCACCGGATCTTCCACCTCTTCTTCACCCATGGGCTGGAAGTCAGATGTGGCCCAATTGATCCCAGTCAAAGCTTTGAAAACAGCTTCATCGTCTATAAGTGTGGACGGATCAATATCAGGAGCGAAGGTGTGCTTACGTATTGGCGGGATAAGATATGCAGCCTCATGAACCTGTGGTTTCAGTTTTGTATTCTCAGTATCATAAGACGGATGATACTTGGAGAGATCAGTCTCCTCAGCTAGTTTGCTGGCAAAGGGACGCAACTCCCTCACTATCTGAGTAAAGTCATCAGCAATAAAGGGAGACCCGTCTTCCTTATAGCTCGGGCAGCCGGTGGCTAATTCTTCTAGGTCAAGTTCAGCTTGCCAAGCTTTTGCCCGACTCAAAGCGGTGATGGCGCCGGCTCTGGCAGCTGATCATTTTAAATCCTCTACTCTTTGAGGTAGCACAGATAGCTTCTCCAATACTTCCTTGATGAGGGAGGGTGGTTGCTTTTTATGCAAGGTAGCAGCATCAGCCCATTGAGCGCCAGTGTACAGCTGCTCCACAAGAGTGTATACACCTTTCAGCCTTATGCGCATATCATGACCCAGCTTGGAGCTTCTAGAAAGTGTGTTGCCAAATATATTCATGAGCCAGCCAATGATTGAGAAACGCTGATGATAAGGGTGAAAATGCTATGTTACTTACCAAAGATAGTCGTTGTCATAATTTTGATTTGCTGCTTTAAGTCAGGCAATTCGTCTATCACCAGCTTAAGAGCAGCTTCAGCATCTTCCGCTCTCTTCAATAGAGCTGCCTTCTTAGTGTCCCAACCGACTATTTCGGTGCTGAAATCCTTTTTCAGCTTCTCAATATTTTCCAAAGTGATTTTTAATTGTGATTTGGCCTTAGAAATCTCAGATTGCCGAGTCCGAAGGTTGTGCTGCAGATCTGCCACTTGGGTTTCTTTCAAACTAAATTCAGCATGTGACATACAAAGATTATGTATAGCAATATGAGGTTATGATGACCATTTTATTTGAAGTCCGAAGCACAATACAAGTATTATACTTGGCACTTGGGGGCTAATGTACATTGCTCTTTTGAAGACAATTCTTCAATGACCCGCCTAAAGTTGTTTCAACCACAGACATCTCATGTGGTATACACATTTGAATTGTATTCATGATTATGGTGATAAGTACCGCCTTAGCTTGGTAGCTTAAGTCGGCCCTTGGGGGCTACATGCGCGAAGTTGAAAACTACAATTTGAAGTCCTGACTTAGCTTGGCAGCTTAAGCCGGCCCTTCGGGGCTATAGGTTTTGATTCTGAAACTACAACATACCATGGTATGAGTGTAAGATCAAAGAGGCTGTCTAAAGTCTATATCATATTCAATTCTATCATATCCACTAGACTTGGCGGCTGGTGTAAATATGTTTATATGGATAAGATTGCATGGCTTACCTCAAAGCACTCCTTCATAAGGTTGACTATGCTGGTTTCAAAATCACGGCTAGTGTGAAGGCAGTTTAAATAGCCAGAATAAATTTCTTGAGCATTGAACTGGGCATAACTTTCCAAGTCTAGTTTCCACTTGCCTTTATCAACAGCTGGAATTTCTTCTTTAGTGTTGTGCTTGGATGAGATGGTGGGGTTGCCTGGAGCTGTATAAGCCGTCCCAATAACTATTACATCTTCAGTTTCTTGAGCCGACTGAGCGGGACTGGGAGGCTTAGCAGTTTACGGGTCAACATCTATGGAATCCACGATGACATGGTGCTCTTCTGGTGGCGGATCATCCATTGCTACTTTGGAAGTTTGAAGCAAAGGTTCAGAAATAATTCGTTCTTTCGGGTCTGTTGGCTTGGGATCTTCGGCCGGTTTATTCACCTTGAGTTTCTTGCTGGGTTTGGCCATAGCACTTAAAACCAAACATATGATGAGATGGGTATACCAATCGAGTGAAAATATTAAAACAAGCAGGCTTAAGTATCCTCACCCAAGAGCAATCTTGAACACAAGAACCTGAGTCCCAGTGGAATCACCAGATGAGGAGTGAGAGGTGCCATGATAGTTTGAGTCAGAAGGGTTAAGAGGCTGTCAAATAAGACATGCTTTATGAAAAGCTAAACCAGAAATTTGTTGAACCTCTGCTTGGCGCTTGCGACGAGGCGGCGTATTGGGAAAGTTGGAGGAGAGGACCCCGCCGCCGGTATTCCGGGTTGTGCGACGAGCTTCATGCTGCTGCTTCTTCAAAATAAAGTTGGGATCCAAGTAAGCTAAATGGTGAGAAAACCTTCCTTTCTGGCACACTTGACGGATTTTCTGTCTTGGCAAGGGTTCTGAGCTGGAGGAAAGGACAATTACCTCTTCACCATCTGCATGGCTGGCCTCCGCATCATCCTGGTAATGACCCGTGTCAATAAGATGAATAAAAAGAGAGCCAAGGGAGTCAAGTTCTACCTCTGACTCGTTGTCATCCAAGTCAAACAGCTCCGAAGTATTTGACTTCTTCTTAGACTTTTTGAGAGCCTTGATCTTGGTCCTAGTCTTTTTGGCCGATTTTTCTTGAAGTTTCTTATTCCAGAATGAGGAGTCAGCCTGCAAAAATCAAGTAATAATGAGAAGACAGATTGACAAATGATGACTTAATAAAAGTTGTGTGAAAGTACTTACAGCTGGCGGTTCATTGATTGTATAGAAAGGGCTCAAGCAGGTTCTACTGCAAGTCTCCATGGTTTCATTCAGCAGTGTCTTGGTCATATTGTTGATGTCATCACAAGTGAGATCTATTTGACAATGGCGTAAGGGATCCTTAATATTACCGGTATACTCACACATTAAGCCGGATGAGCGGCTTAAGGGCAAGATTCTCCACGTGACCCTCCACCGAACTAAATCGACTCCATTCAGCCCATTGGCCATTAAGGCCCTGATCTTTGAAAAGATGGGCATATATTTGGCATGTCTTTGGTGCTGATCCGTTCTGGCAAAGGATGTCTGTTGCTAAGCCAGTTTTCGCGATAACCCGGCAGAGGATTCTCACCTTCAGGAGAGGTGTTTTTGCAATAAAACCAAGTATAAATCCACTCCTTATGATGACTGGGGAGTGTGGTGGCAGGAAAAGTGGCTTCTTTGCGCCTCTGAATAGAAATACCCCCTAGCTCTAGGCTGGGTCCGTCGGTGAACTTAGTTTGGCGGTTCAAGTAGTAGAATTCCCAGAACAGCTCTACAGTGGGCTCCTGCTGAAGATACACTTCACAAGACTTGGAAATTGCAGATATTTGAAACCGAATTGGGCCCGATATCCTGAGGATGGAGCGTCATCATGGAATTTTTTTTGAGCCGTGTGGGGTAAACCCTCAGAGCATATGATTAGTAAAAACAATGACTTCACCTTCCTTGGGCTGAGGACGGGTTTCTGTGCCTGGGACCCGCCAGGGGATATCATCTCTTTTGGCTAAAGCGCTTGTCTAAACATACGCGTTCAATATTTCCTCGGTAACCCGGGAAGTGACCCAACTGCAGGAAGTGGCCATCTTGGCCTTAGACATTTTTAACTACAGAGGAAGCGAATTGCGGTTTAAGATTATGCTGTTAAGCCAGATAACGATCAATACTATAACAAATTCATGTGGTTAAATCGGAGGACAGTATCAGGTCATATAGATTGTGAGTGAACACTACCGGTTTAATAAGGGGACTAATGCTATCTGGAGGGTTATGGTTATCCTATGAGCCGCCCGTATGATTGCAGTACAACAGATTGGAAAGCAAAATTTTCCTAAGTGAAAGACAAACAAGTTCTGCAGATTGATGCTATTATTTTAGATCTACAGCGGTTCAGAAAATATGAATAAATTCTAAACCTAAAGCGGCAGTGGCGGAAGTGTTCGCATGTTCAGATGATGTCTTCAGCAAAGGGGGTGTCTTTTGCTATTGGAAATGAGTGCTAAAACTATAGTTGCATATTTTTTACGTTGGATTCAGATCTAACTATGAAGTCTAAGAAGGCCAGATGAAGAACGACGGAAGAACTCCAACGAACTGAGAAAACCCTAGTACAGATCTGAGATGAATCAAAACGAGTACCAGGAGATGCTGATGAACAGCGAAGGAACGCCGCCGTTCTCTGGTCATGATCTGGTTGATGCAGTGGCCAAGGTTGATGTAGTCGACGAGGGCGGCAGAGCTCTGGAGGCATCGGTCATCGCGAGGAACGAGAAGAAGAGGCAGAGGCAGGGGTAAAAGTGAAAAGGAATACCCTCGTGTCCCTATTTATAAGGCACTGGATAAATGGCATGCATGGGAATCGAGGAGACCGAAAAATATTATGTGGCAACAGAGGCGCCTCGATTTTCGGGAAACCCATTAAAAAAGAATCTGCTGAGATGCGCTGAGCTGCTATGTGAAAGTTAATTCGAGATGACATCATGGCGGGTTAACAGTCTGAGACGTGACGTCATGGCGGGTTACAAGGAAATAGGAAAGAATTGACAATGGAAGATTCTAATAGGTCAAGTGTTGAAGATTTATGTGAACATGTTCAAATCAACATGGGGCCTAATGTCGGGGATATAACTACTGGGTATGATCCACCTAGGAGGGTTCGGGTCGTGCCACATGCGGTTTAAGATAAAGAAGCCCAAGATGATGTGAAGTTGGTGGTTCATAAAGCAAGCTTACTGAAGGCCCAAGACCCAGGGACGATTTGAGGCCCACGGGTGTGAACCGCCATATGTTTAAACTTGTAAGGAAAGCTTAGTTGGTTACTGAGTCAGACATGTTGTGTATGAGCCTGCCGGGACTCTGTAAGCCACCGGGCATCAACCTGTATATAAAGGGGTGACCCGGCGGCGAGTTAACAAAAGAAAAAATCGCTCGAGAACTAGGTCAAGCGTATTCTCTCCCTGGTTATTGAGACTCGAGCAATACAACCCCAGCTGGATTAATCTTTTACCTCATTGAGGGGCTGAACCAGGATAAAAAACTCTCCATGTCTCTTGTCCCGTTTAACGCCTTCAACCTAACCTAGTTGCGATGGCTCCACACCTAAGTCCTAATCCTAGGGCATCTGTCGTGACAAATCCACGATAGGCAGGATGCAAAAGGAAGCATACTTTTTCTTGATCTCTTAAATATGTACCCTCTTTTTACTTTCTGTTATTTAGATTAAATAAAGAAAAAAAATAGGATTTTCAGTCCGTTTTCTGAGTTATCCTTGCAATGAAAATACCCCAAAAATAAAAGTTCTCCAAATACCCCGAAAATAAAATATAATTTTTTGTATAATATTTAAGAATATTTGGCATTGAGAACACATCAGGGGACCACATCACCTGGCCACGAGGGTACATGGCGCGCCCTACCCCCCTAGGCGTGCCCCCTGCCTCGTGGGCCCCACGTGGCCCCCCTCCACTTATTCTAGCACCCACAAACTTCATCTTCCTTGAGAAAAAATCCTCCCATAGCTCAAACCCGTGTTCTAGCTCATCTTGCTACCATTTTTGATCTCCTTGCTCAAAGCTCCATTCACAAAACTGTTTGGGGAGATTGTTCTTCGGTATGTGACTCCTCCAATGGTCCAATTATTTTTTGTTCTAGTGCTTTATTTATTGCAAAATTTTGCTGCTAAGGTGACCCTGTTCTTGAGCTTGCATGTCAAATTTATGTGGTCCCAAGTAGTTCTAATGCATGATATAGTCTCTAGGCACTTGTGGGAGTAGTTGCTATCAATCTTGTTGAGTTTGGTTCACTTTTATTTTGAGTCACTAAAAATTTCAGAAATTTTTCAGAGAAAAATGCATAGGAAGATCTACCAAGGTGGTTCCTCAAGGAAGCAAGCACCAAGGCTCGCGATACATGAGTCGGACGTTGAACCACCGAGGCAAGCTCAAGTGTGGCCTTGTAAATGGCCGTCGGAGGAGTTTATGGTCCAGGCAGGCATCAAAGAAGAATTTGACACGTATGTGCGTAATGCTGATCTTGAGGACCTCGTGTCAGATAAGTGCCCACAATACCACTACTTAACTGATTCCATTGTGAGAAGGTTTAAATTTACATCTTCACGGAATTCTCACACTGTCTTATTTGATCTTTATGATAATCTTATACCATGGACCTAGAAGATTTTAATGATGCTTGTAAGCTCCCGCGGTGGGGTAATATTAGTTAACCTCGCAAATCTGAATATAAAGACTTTCTCGCTAGTATCACTGTGGGGGAATCTAGAGAAATCACACAAGCTACCTTAGGGAGCATTCATTTACCATCCATACATTATTTTGCACTCTTCGTTGGTAGATGCACTAACAGTAAAGATGAGGCTTGCCACATGTGCGTTCCAGATCTTTGTGTCCTCAAGAGTGCGGTATTAGGTGATAGACAATATAATTTGGGGGCTATTGTTGCATGAAGGTTGCATCTTAACGATTTAAGTGGAGATTTGTTTGGTGGGATTTATGCAAATCGTATGGCTAATTATCTTGATGTACCCATACATGAAAATGATATGGAGTTACCTCCTACTTATCTAGATTATAATGCTATGGTTCGCCATCAGTTTGTTGTGAGGAATGAACAATTCTTCCAGTACCGACTAATCTTTCACAGATGTCGCACTATCCATATTGCTCTCCCTGTGTCAGGCCCAAGATGCGATTCTATCCCGATCACGTGACACTTACGTGATTGGGGCACAACCACATTTCGGGCGCTTAGCAAGATGGATATCATTACATCGTACCATTACATACATACATGGGGGATACAACAATACATACAAGTCACATGAATACAACAACATCAATACAAGGCATCCGACTACGGATGCAAACATGAAAAGCACAACGACATCCATCTGCTATCCCAGGCTGCCGACCCGGAACCCAACCCAAGACTGAAGAAGAAGAAGAAAGAACTCCAACACAATGATCATCGCTCTCACGTCAAGACATTGGAAACCTGGACCTGCAACTATTGTTGTAGTATCCGTGAGCCACAAGGACTCAGCAATCCCATAACCATGGGTATCAAGACTAGCAAAGCTTAATCAGTAAGGAGTGGTAAAGTGGTGAGGTTGCAGCAGCGACTAAGCAATATATGGTGGCTAACTTACGAGTACCAGAATAAGAAGAGCATCTACGCAAACGGTCGCAAAGTAGTAATGATCGCTAAAGATCCTGAACTACCTACGAGTCAAACATAACCCACCGTGTTCTCTTCTCAAAGTGAAAAGAGACAGTCACGGTTACTCACACAGTGGTGTGTTTTATTTCGTATCCTCTGTCAAGTTTTCTACAACCGGACACTAACAAATTCCAATCTGCCACATAACCGCGGGCATGTGCAAGTGTGTCTGGGCTCAGAACGGACAACGGAGAGGACGAGGGGACTCGGACGGATGCAAGTTTTGAAAACATGATGATGCAACACACATGATGACATGGCAATATGCAACACGCAAGCAGATGACATGGCACCAGCGACGAATAACTAGCTGACACCTGGCGCACCGGTCTCGTGGTGTCACAACACTCCCCTACTAACAAGATATCTCGTCCCGAGATCTTAGGAACGAGACGGAAGGGAAAACGAAGAACACAAGTTCTTCTTGGACAAAGAGGTGAAACCACTGAAACTTGAGAGGTTGAACAACTCAAAAGAAAGAACGCAATGGAGAAGAATGAGATTGAGAAGCTCCGGTAAAATAAGCAACAAGGCATAAGACGAGAACCAAGAGGATAAGGATATGAAGCACGAGTTGAAGGAACAAGAATTAATTCGAAACCACTCCGGTTAGTAAGAGATAGAAAGAATTTGAATGAAGGAATTCGGGCAGCACTCCGGCTGAAAATGGAAGGAATAGGACACCGGTTGAAGATGAATTGAAAGAAGAATAACCTGAGAGATGGAATAATATTTTACGAGAGGAACAACATAATGCCTCTGGAAAGAAATGAAAAGAACGGATAATAGAAGAACAACTTCGAGCGCGAATGAATTGAAAGAGCATCTTGAAAAGAAAAGCTTGAACAGAGTTGTTGAGAAAATCAACAACAAAAGAATGAGCTTGTTGTGGACTTATGGAAATCATCTCGAAACTTGAGCTGAATTACCGCCGCAACGAAAAGATGGATTAGCTGAGAATGAAGAATTGCAAAACTCCACTTCGAAAGAATACGGAGAATTATTTGCATCTCGGTATACAAAATAATAAACTTTGAGCTGATCCAGAAGAATTAGATGAATATTTGAAGAATGAATTATCTCACGAAGAACCACCCTGAGAAACTCCGATAACAAAAAGGATGATGATATAGAAATGACGGACGAAAAGAATAAGATTAGAGGATTGTGATGATTTAGATGGAGGTACCGACGAGATAGCCGAGAAAATATTTGAACTCCGGGGAAGAAAAGATGAAAGCACTTGGAACTAGAATTTATTCATCAAGAATAAACTCCGAAGGAAGGGATTAATCAACTTGACGAGAATGAAATAAGAATTATGTTATGCTTATCCTCCACCAATTAAATTGATGAGAAACAATGGATTCACATACTACTTATTCTCGTTGAAATGATTAAAGAGGGATATATCGTGAACTTGCGGAAATCTTCATGAAACACCGGTAGGATTGGAATAAAATGAATGGATTGATATGATAACACCGGAAAAGAACTATTGAGCAATTCACCGTAAAGAATTAAGGCCGAGTGATGAAAAGGAACTAACCACCGGGAAGAATTAAAATCACGTGATGAAAGGGAACAAACCACCGTAAGGAATGAAATTGAGTGAATACAAGAGAATGAATCTCCGGGAAGAATAAGCACTTGAGGAAAATTGGATGACGAGGACGAAGAGATCGCGAACTGGTTACAGAATACTTGAACGAAGCACCGGACAAATGTGAGACGAACGAAGTGGCGTCAATGAAGAATATTTTGAGGACGAAGTTGAAAACTGAGAACAAAGAAATCTTTTGAAATGATGGCCTTCAGAGGAACACAAAGAAAAGAATTCCTGAAATACTCCGGAAGAATGACAAGAAGAAAGGTTGAACCAATGATGAAAAGAATTGAAAGCGATCTTGGAGAAGCATATGACTGATGGAATGCATACTTACGTCATATTTGAAAAGAATATAGGAATACTCCGGGAAAATTAGAAGAGTCAGGTAAGATCGTGGGAAAAGACCTGTGGGTTATGAGCCCACCGAAGAGAAACACCATTGAGAATTGATTGACAAAAGGAGATGATGCACCGGAAATGATTCAAAGACTCGAATGAGGTGAGAACCTCGAATTAATTGGTAGACAGACGAATATCCTGAGATTTCTTCGAAACTCCGGAACAATTAAATGGCGAGAGGTAAACGAGCAATGGAAAAACATTTGAGCAGATGAAATAATATGAACAACATCGAATCTTGAGTTGAACCCACCGGAGAAGAAAAAGAGATGAAGAAATATCAAACGAGAGGAGAATTCATCGGAGAAGAAAGGAGAAGAATGATGACGAGCTAGACGAGAATTCACCAGTTGAAATAACTGAGGAAAGAATGCAAAGGATTCACACGAGTAGGATGGATACTCGATTAAGGACTCCGGTCCGAGAAGAAAAAGGGTGGGCGGGTGGGAAAAAAAAGTCCACTTCGGACGGGGAAAACACCGTTGGTTGAAAAGAACTGAGGGTTGAACTTGCAAAGAAGAAGAGGGTCGAACCACTTCACGAGAGATGCACCAGATGAAAGAATTGACAATGCAACGAACGAAAACTAACCATGTGATCCTAAAAAATATTGAAAGGGAAGAGGAGTAATTCAAAACACCTACGTCAAGATTCCTCACCAGAGCGACGAAGGGACTGAGGAGTAAAAATAATTCCTACTCTCCGATATAACTAGACTACGAAAAGGTTTTCTGCTAGACTCAACAACATCCAGACTACGATCAATCAAGGGGGCTCCTATGGTCGGTCGAGGCTCTGATACCAAATTGTTAGGCCCAAGATGTGGTTCTATCCCGATCACGTGACACTTACATGATTGGAGCACAACCGCATTTCGGGCGCTTAGCAAGATGGATATCATTACATCGTACCATTACATACATACATGGGGGATACAACAATACATACAAGTCACATGAATACAACAACATAATATACAAGGTATCCGACTACGGATGCAAACATGAAATGCACAATGACATCCATCTGCTATCCCAGGCTGCCGACCCGGAACCTAACCCAAGACTGAAGAAGAAAAAGAAAGAACTCCAACACAACGATCATCGCTCTCATGTCAAGACATCGGAAACCTACACCTGCAACTGTTGTTGTAGTATCTGTGAGCCACGAGGACTCAGCAATCCCATAACCATGGGTATCAAGACCAGCAAAGCTTAATCGGTAAGGAGTGGTAAAGTGGTGAGGTTGCAGCAATGACTAAGCAATATATGGTGGCTAACTTATGAGTACCAGAATAAGAAGAGCATCTACACAAACGGTCGCAAACTAGTAATGATCGCTAAAGATCCTGAACTACCTACGAGTCAAACATAACCCCACCGTGTTCTCTTCTCAAAGTGAAAAGAGACAGTCACGGTTACTCACACAGTGGTGTGTTTTATTTCGTATCCTCTGTCAAGCTTTCTACAACCGGACATTAAAAAAATCCCAATATGCCACATAACCGCGGGCACGTGCAAGTGTGTCTGGGCTCAGAACGGACAACGGAGAAGATGAGGGGACTCGAACGGATGCAAGTTTTGAAAACATGATGATGCAACACACATGATGACATGGCAAAATGCAACATGCAAGTAGATGACATGGCAACAACGACGAATAACTGGCTGACACCTGGCGCACCGGTCTCGGGTTGTCACACCCTGCTCCTACTTTCTTTGACTTTCAGGCAAAAAGGAGATGTTGTAACCAGGGAGGAGGCACACGAGTATGAGGAGAGGATGGAGGCGGCTCATCTCCAAGCTGCAGCTCATCAGGCAATAGCTGCTGCATCGCAGTATAAACCCAACTACAACTTTGGATATCTGTCAGGCCAGCAGTGGCCATAGACCAACTTAGGCTTAAAGCCTAAGCTTGGGGGAGTATGTATTTCTCATCGACATTACATTCATGTTCACACACTCATTCCAGTAGTCGGTGCTCATACTTTTTCATTGTAGTATCCCTGCTAGTTTATTTTCTTTTCTAAGTCTTTTTCCTGTGTGCCTGAAAAACCAAAAACAAAAAATAGTTGTAGCTTTTAGCTAGTTTACTTTCCATGCATGTAGTAGTAGTAGTAATTAAAAGAAAACCCCAAAAGATTTCTCGTTCTTCTTTTGCTTGTTGGGAGCTTTCCCGTGTAAATAGTTTCTTTTCTTTTCTTTGGGGGTCAAGAGGAGAAGACCATGATGAAAATGTTGGGTGGCTCTCATATGCATTATTGTTGATTTAACCAAGAGCCAAATTACCTTGTCTTCTCCCTTGTATTAAATGCTTGCAGATTCTAGCTTAGTACAATGCAAGTGCACTATTATTATTATCTACACCGCTCAGTCGTGCGAGTGAAAGGCAATAATGAAGATATATGATGAACTGATTGAGATGAGAGAAGCTGGTATGAACTCGACCTACCTTGTTTTTGTAAATATGAATAGTTCATCGTTCCTGATTCAACCTATTATGAATGAAACATGCTTGCAATGACAATTAGAGATTAAAGTTGTTCATGCCATGCTTAATTAGCTAGGAGTTTATAATGGTTTACCTTGCATGCCAACACGCTATTAAAATGGTTGTGATGTGGTATGATAGGGTGGTATCCTCCTTTGAACGATTCAAGTGGTTTGACTTGGCACATGTTCACGCATGTAGTTGAAACAAAATCAACATAGCCTCCATGATATTTATGTTCATGGTGATTTATATCCTATTCACACTTGCACTCATTGTTGATTAATTTTAATGCATGTTCATGACTGTTGTCGCTCTCTAACTGGTCGCTTCCCAGTCTCTTTCTAGCCTTTACTTGTACTAAGCGGGAATACTGCTTGTGCATCCACTTCATAAACCCCAAAGTTATTCCATATGAGTCCACCATACCTTCCTATATGCGGTATTTACCTGCCGTTCCAAGTAAATTTGTATGTGTCAAATTCCAAACCTTCAAATGAAATTCTGTTTTGTATGCTCGAACAGCTCATGTATCAACTAGGGTTGTCTATATCTTCATTGCTAGGTGGGTAATTCTCACGATGAGTGGACTCCGCTCATCGTTCACGAGAAAATGGTCTGTAACTGAGATGCCTAGTCCCATGCTCACATCAAATCAAAATAATTAAACAAAACTCCCCCAGGGTTGTTGTTGGTATGGACGAAACCCGTTGTTTTGGGTCAGCCGTGGAGTGTGCTTGTTGGTGGTGTGGGAGTATAAACTTTACCATTCTGTTTGGAAACCGCCTATAATGTGTGTAACATGGAAGATATCGAGATCTCTTGATTGTTATGTTGACAATGAAAGTATACCGCTCATAATATTATTCATCTCTATTTCAAAACTTGAGCTCTGGCACCTCTACAAATCATTGCTTCCCTTTGCGAAGGGCCTATCTATTTACTTTTATGTTGAGTCATCATCCTCTTATTAAAAAGCACCAGTTGGAGAGCACCACTGTCATTTGCATGCATTGCTATTAATTTACATTGAGTATGACTGTGACTGGATCTCTTTTATCATGAATTACAATGTCTAGTCAATCCTTGATCTTCAAAGGTGCTATGCATTTTTTTTTGCGATCTCAGAAAGGGCTAGCGAGATACCATCTTGATATATCATATTATGATTGTTTTGAGAAAGTGTTTTCATCCGAGGTTTATTATTATTACTCGCTAGTTGATTATGCCATTGATATGAGTAAACATGAGACCTAAAAGTTACTGTGAATGAGGTTAGTTCATAATCCTTACTGAAAACTTGAATGTTGGCTTTACATATTTGCAACAACAAGAGCAAACAGAGTTTGTAAAAGTTTTTCTTCATCACTTTCAGTTTGTCAGCTGAATTGCTTGAGGACAAGCAAATGTTTAAGCTTGGGGGAGTTGATACGTCTCCAACGTATCTACTTTTCCAAACACTTTGCCCTTGTTTTGGACTCTAACTTGCATGATTTGAATGGAACTAACCCGGACTGACGCTCTTTTCAGCAGAATTGCCATGGTGTTATTTTTGTGCAGAAATAAAAGTTCTCGGAATGACCTGGAAAACAACGGAGAATATTTTTGAATATATAAAAATACTGGCGAAAAAATGAAGAACAGGGGCCCACACCCTGTCCACGAGGGTGGGGGCACGCCCACCCCCTGGGCGCACCCCCCTATCTCGTGGGCACCCTGATGCTCCACCGACCTCAGCCCTAAACTCTCTCGGGAGGGCTGATCTGGAGTCCGTTCGGGGCTCTGGAGAGTGGGGATTGTCGCCGTCGTCATCATCAACCTTCCCCCATCACCAATTCCATGATGCTCACCGCTGTGCGTGAGTAATCCCATCATAGGCTTGCTGGACGATGATGGGTTGGATGAGATTTACCATGTAATCAATTTAGTTTTGTTAGGGTTTGATTCCTAGTATCCATTATGTTCTAAGATTGATGTTGCTATGACTTTGCCATGCTTAATGCTTGTCACTAGGGCCCGAGTGTCATGATTTCAGATCTGAGCCTATTATGTTTTCATGAATATATGTGAGTTCATGCTCATATCTTGCAAGTCAATAGTCACCTACTATGTGTTATGATCCATCAACCCCGAAGTGACAACAATCGGGACCACTCTCGATGATGACCGTAGTTTGAGGAGTTCATGTATTCACTAAGTGTTAATGCTTTGGTCCGGTACTCTATTAAAAGGAGGCCTTAATATCCCTTAGGTTCCAATAGGACCCCGATGCCACGGGAGGGTAGGACAAAAGATGTGTCATGCAAGCTCTTTTCCATAAGCACGTATGACTATATTCGAAATACATGCCTACATTACATTGATGAACTGGAGCTAGTTCTGTGTCACCCTATGTTATAACTATTACACGAGGAATCGCACCCGACATAATTATCCATCACTGATCCAATGCCTACAAGCTTTTCACATATTGATCTTTGCTTAGTTACTTTTCTGCTGCCACTGTTACAATTGCTACACAACTGCTACTATAAATTTTGCCACCATTATCATTACTTCCATACTACTTTGCTACTAAATACTTTGCTGCAGATATTAAGTCTTCCAAGTGTTGTTGAATTGACAACTCAACTGCTAATACTTGAGAGTATTCTTTGGCTCCCCTTGTGTCGAATCAATAAATTTGGGTTGAATACTCTACCCTTGAAAACTATTGCGATCCCCTATACTTGTGGGTTATCCCCTATGCATAGCTTCCTGGTTTAGCTATGCTCCAATTTTTGGCTCGCCTTGATTGTTTATATTATCTGTCTCATAACTTAATTAATTTCTTGGTTCTCACCTAGGCATTCTGATTCTCTCATCAAGTCCCTCCCTTTTGATGTGTCACATCTGTAACTAACTACTAGAGATGCATTACTAGATGTTATCACTATGTTGAAGTTTTCTTAAATTGTAATATTCTGTCCACAAGTTGGGTCACTTTTGTCAGGCCTTTTTGTTGGTAATATACTGGTGCTTCTTGTGCAGGATTATTTGTTGTAGCAAGAATGATAGAGTTCTATGCCGGAGCAAACAATGGACATGGAAGTAGCTGCCTTATGAACCAACAATGAACACTGAAATAAGGATTTTTGAGTGTTCAGATGAGATAGTAACAGACTTGGCCGAGTATATCTCACAAGTTTCGGAAATCTCTCTTAAAGAAAGTGGACACTTTATCTGACGGTTTGTGGGGATTGAATCAGGATTGAGCTTGGTCTACTCACATGGTGAAGCTCGAGGAGGTGATGTCTGGCATGGATCGACACACTCTCTGCCACCCAGTCTTGCCTGCCTATGGCCACGTCAATGGAAAGTGCATCGGGTCGTCTCCAAGAAGCACAAGTCCAGGGCATCCAATCTTGGGTCAGTGTTATACTTCATCTTCCTAACCTATACTTAGGGGTGCAGAGAGACACCTAATCCACCCCGCTTTGTAGGGAAAATAGGTCCAGGTTAGTTATAATTGCCCCTCTCAGATTTAGTTCAATTTGAACAAATTCTCTATTCATGCGGGACTATGCAGGACACCCGTTTGCATCCCTACCTATACTACATCCTGCAATTTCTTGCAGTTGCTACTTGCAACTTGTATGCATCTCTCTTACTATGTAAATGAAATTTTATTGTACAAGAAGCAAATATTTTGCCGAGTAGAAAAATATATCCCGAACAAGGTCCTAGAGCGGTGTTGCCAAGACGCCGGAGCGGAAGTTGGGGAGGCCGGGGCTAGCGGTCACCGAATGGGACTTTTTTAATTCCAGACCATGTTTTATTTTGAGTTGCTTCTATCTAGATGGATTTGTGGAATTTAAGTGTTCTCCAAATTCTGCTTTTTGATCATTACATTAAATTTTGTATCCCCGCTTTCAGAGTTGGGCCTTGTTCATTGCAAAGGGAAGAAGTCTCTTGCACAACTCTAAATACATCACAAGTAGACCATAGGTTAGGTTAATTATGTCACATGTTGTCTTGCTCTCTGCATACTTTAGTTTTTAGATGAATTTGACTAATTGTCCATAAACTTTATTTAGCAATCCATGTGGATGTATATTCCAACTCTTTCTTTTATTTTGTATGCTTTTCCACCCTACAAAATTGCAACTTATGTTTCTTTTTGGGAACAATGTGTTGGTCTTATACCAGGTAACCTGGCGCAACTGCTGATTCCCAACAAGTTTTGTCATAGAATGACCTTTTGGTAGCAGTACTGAATAATAATAAAGTGTATTGATGTTTTCCGATCTCGGTTGTCCCTCACTCTTGTGTTTCTTTCAACTGGTAAGCTGTCCCATCTCCCTCTTAATCCTTTTCTCAATTAATTTCTAATTTACATTATTTTCAATTAAATGCCTATTGATGTAACAAATAATGGTTTGAAAGTGAGTCAATAATCAATAGAATCATCAGCACAAACATGTTAATGATAAAAAATTTATGCTTGATTATCCTGCTAAAGGTAAAAGAAAATAAAAAAAGTTGTTCGGAGTGAGAGGTTTGATTGCTTCCTTGGAACCTTACTCTTTTTTTACGTAGTAGAGATATGCATATTTGCAACATATCTTCATTGAGGAAATGTTGGCTTGTTCTCTTCACTAGACCTTGTCTTTATAAATGTCTTGCATTCTTGAATTTGTCTTGCATTATTGAATTTTATGGTGCTTGCAATGGAACCTGGGAAACCAGGCTTCGGTGTAATAATAAGGTGGTCAGATGCATCTGTGGTATATATGTACGCCAACAATTACTATGCTAGTTTGTTTTCTTAGTGTTTACTTACTTTAACTCAAGATTGCTCAACTATGAGAGTGTTTGGTTATTGCAACGAATAATGGAGTTCAAGTATGCTGCTAATAAGGAATTCCAATTACCCAGTTAGAGATTCCTAGGAGTTTGTGCTATTTTTTCAGATTACATTGTTGAGTGGTTTTTCCTTTCTTTCTAGGAGTATGCTCCTATAATTATGCTCCTGTCTTTGCTCCAACAACATACTACTTTCAATAGTATCACATAGTTATCCATTGACATGTGTTAACCAGATTAAAAAAGGTATTGAAAAGGCCGCCAACCTACCAGGCACCGCACAGGTTCCACTCAGGAGGCGTGGCAGGGCCGCGCCCCAATTGCTAGTATTTTTATCATGGCCAACGCCAACTTCACATATGTTCCCCCTACTTGATTGGCTTTCATTTTCCTTATCTATTTTTTTAAAGGAGGATATATCCCGACCTCTGCCTCTGAGCGTTGCATGCAGTCACTTTATAAATTATGAAAAAAATCTTACAAAATAATACATCAATACGTCTAAAGCCATCATCTTGGCCCACTCCTATCCCCTTGATGAAGGGATGCTAAATGTTTGAGCCTAATACCAAACAGACATCACACCAAAGTCAAACATCTAAAGCCGAATGCCTCACCCTAGGCATATACCTGGAATGGGTCACACACCGGTCCAACAAACTCAAAGTGGACACCACGTGCGCACACTTCAAAGCCCATCACCACCTGATGACCCACAAGTGTAGGGGATCTATCGTAGTCCTTTCGATAAGTAAGAGTGTCGAACCCAACGAGGAGCAGAAGGAAATGATTGGACGTTTTCAGTAAGGTATTTTCTGCAAGCACTGAAATTATCGGTAACAGATAGTTTTGTGATAAGGTAATTGGTAGGAAGTGACAAAAGGTAAAACTAAATAAGGTGCAGAATGGTGGCCCAATCCTTTTTGTTGCAAAGGACAAGCCTGGACAAACTCCTATATGAAGTAAAACGCTCCCGAGGACACATGGGAATTATCGCCAAGCTAGTTTTCATCACGATCATCTGATTCGCGTTCGGTACTTTGATAATTTGGTATGTGGGTGGACCGGTGCTTGGGTTCTATCCTTACTTGGACAAGCCTCCCACTTATGATTAACCTCTATTGCAAGCATCCACAACTACAAAAGAAGTATTAAGGTAAACCTAACCATAGCATGAAACAAGTGGATCCAAATCAGCCCCTTACGAAGCAACGCATAAACTAGGGTTTAAGCTTCTGTCACTCTAGCAACCCATCATCTACTTATTACTTCCCAATGCCTTCCTTTAGGCCCAAATAATGGTGTGGTGTCATGTAGTCGACATTCACATGACACCACTAGAGGAGAGACAACATACATCTCATCAAAATATTGAACGAATACCAAATTCACATGACTACTTATAGCAAGACTGCTCACATGTCCTCAGGAACAAAAGTAACTACTCACAAGACATAATGTTGTTCATGATTAGAAGGTTATTAATATGCATAATGGATCTGAACATATGATCTTCCACCAAGTAAACCAACAAGCATCAACTACAAGGAGTAATCAACACTACTAGCTACCCACAGGTACCAATCTGAGGATTGGGTGGAAATATTGGATACAAGAGATGAACTAGGGTTTGAGAGGAGAGGGTGCTGGTGAAGATGTTGATGAATATAACCCTCCCCAAGATGGGAGAGTTGTTGGTGATGACGGCGGTGACGATTTACCCCTCCCGGAGGGAAGTATCCCCGGCAGAACAGCCCTGCAGGAGCACTAGATTGGTTCCACCAAGGTTCGCCTCGAGACGGCGGCGTCTGGTCCCGAAAGCCTCCTTCTTATTTTTTTCCAGGTCAAAACACCTCATATAGGAGAAGATGGGCATCGAGGGACCATCGGGTGGCCCACGAGACAGGGGCGCGCCCAGAGGGGGGCGCCCCCCACCCTCGTGGACAGGTGGTGGCCCCCCTGGTGAATCTCTTTCACCAGATATTTTTTATATTTTCTAAAACGGTGTCTCGTGGAGTTTCGGAGCTTTTTGAGTTGTGCAGAATAGGTTTCCAGTGTTTGCTCCTTTTCCAGCCCAGAATTCCAGCTGCCGACATTCTCCCTCTTCATGTAAACCTTGTAAAATAAGAGAGTGTAATAACAGCCCATAGTGCAACAAATATCAACATAAAAGCATGATGCAAAATGGACATATCAACTCCCCCAAGCTTAGACCTCGCTTGTCCTCAAGCGAATGCCGATTTTGAAAAATATGTCCACATGTTTAGAGATAGAGGTGTCGACAAAAAAATACGGACATGAGGGCATCATGATCATTCTTATAACAGCAACATATATATATATAATATATATATATATATATATTGTCATATGATTCTTATGTTAAAGTAACAATTCATTCACAATGTCAATTATGAATCAGAAACTTCATTGAAAACCAACAAACTATGATCTCAGTCATTGAAGCAATTTAAATTTATCATAACATCGGAAAGAGTCAACATAAGAGCTTTTCAGCAAGACCACATACTCAACTATCATATAGTCTTTCACAATTGCCCAAACGCACGCAATACTTATGGGTATGGAATTTTAATCAGACACAGAGAAAGATAGGGGGTATGGTATTGGCTCCCAACCTTTTACCTCAAGGGTAATGTCAACAGTAATAGACCATGATAACTTACATCCAAGTGGATATATATGTCAGGATCTTTCCAACACAGTGTGCTTGCCAAAGGATAAAATGTAAAAAGGGAAGGTGATTTTTGCCATGACTCTTCTAAGGCAAGAATAATAGATAGCCCCTTCGCAGAGGGAAGCAGAGGTTGTCATGTGTTTTTATGGTTGGATGCACAAAGTCTTAGCATAAAAGAACGTCACTTTATATTGCCACTTGTGATAAGGACCTTTATTATGCAGTCTGTCGCTTTTATTACTTCCATATCACAAGATCGTATAAAGCTTATTTCCTCCACACTAATAAATCATACATGTTTTAGAGAGTTTGCAAACATGACAACTTACTTGAAGGATCTTACTCAATCCATAGGTAGGTATGGTGGACTCTCATGGCAAAACTGGGTTTAAGGATGTATGGAAGCAGACGTAGTATCTCTACTTGGTGCAAGGAGTTTTGGCTAGCATGAGGGGGAAAGGCAAGCTCACCATGTTGGATGATCCATGAAAATATACTTTATTTTGAATATAAGAAAACATAACCCATTATGTTGTCTTTGTAACATCCTAAAATTCTAAATTTTGGAATGTTATAATAAATAGATAGTTTTGATTGGTGGTGTGAAGTGATGTGTGAAATTGAGTGCAATTCGAAACTTTTGAAAGTTAAATGAGAGGGAATGAAATGACATTCCCAAACTTTCACTTTGCATTTATGATCTTCGGGAATTCAAATTCTTTTCAATCACAAAACCCTGGACTGAAGATAATATGACTTCTTCCATTTATTAAATGAAAAAGGGGGTTTGAAAGGATTTTGAATTTCATTCTTGAAATATTTTAAATTCAAAAACTTTATGCAACTCAATGATTTTCCCGAGAGAAGATAAAACGACTTCTTCAAATTATAGGAAATATGAGTTGGAAGTTCTTTTGAAGTATTTTCAAAACTCATATTCAAATATTTAGTTATTTGGTTTTTATTCAAATTACTTTTCTCCAAAAATAAAATATAAGGAAAATAGGGTAACATGATTCCCTACAATAGAAAATTGGAGAGAAATAAATTTGAAATCATTTAGGTATTTTTAAAATGATTTTTATTAGATTTTATTGCAACAGTAGCACTATTTGATTTATTTATTTTTGTGAGGATTTTATTCGACTGTAGAAAAATGTTCATCTTGTATAGATTCTTTTTCTGCAAAATTTTATATATAATATGCCTAGTATATTATATATATTTTGGTTTTATTCTTGTTTTTGTGTCTGTTTAAAAAAAATCCTTCTGGACCGAACTGGGCTAAAGGCCCAGCCGGCCCAAGTCGCCGCCGCCTCGCCTCCATCCTCCCGACGGACTCCAGGGAGTCCGCCGCCCCCACGACCGGCGTCGTCCCCATCTCGGACTCCCCGCCGCCTAGCCCCTTCCCCATGGCAGCCCTCGCCCCCTCCGCCTATTTAAGCAGCACCGCCCGCCCCCTCCCTCTCCTCTCGCTTCGCCGCCGCCGCTGCGTCCAGGCACTACCGCCGTCTTGCGATCTTGCCGCCGCCGCTGCTGGCTCCTACCGACGCCGCCGCACCCACTGCGCCTCGCCCCTCGCTCCTCGCGCCGCACTCCTCGCCGCTGCTCGCGCCATGCCACGCAGCCGCCCGGCGCCGCGTCCGCTGACCCGCGCCGCGCCCGTCGCGGGAGTTCATCGTCGGCCGACGCGCTGCCCGAACCACAACCCGCGCCGGACCCGACCCGGTTCGATCGGCCCGAACCAGCGGTTTCCGTCGGAAAACCTCCTAGGTACAAAACCCGTCTCGGTTTTATTTTTTTCAGTTCGTTTTTCTTCTTCTTTAGATCGGTTTTCTTTTTAGTTAGCTCTAAATAGCTAACGTTCACTAGTTAGGCCTCTGTAGTAAACAGTTTTCATCGCTCATGCTTCTGTAGCGAACGTTTGTTCGGTAGATCTTTTATTTTTCTTTTAGTTTTCGGCCAGGGATTTGGATGTAACTATTTTTATTTACAAATTAGTCCCTAAACTTCAAACGGCCACAACTTTTTACTCGTTGGTCCAAATCCAACGAAACCAACGCCCACGTCTTCGTTAAGGTCCCCTCTTTCCAGTAAAACAACTTAAACATGATTTTGAAAGTTTTAAAATTTGAATTCAACTAGATTTTGTTTCAAACTTGTTTTGATCACAACTTGAGTTTTGTAACTCCGATTTAGTTGATTCTTTTTGCAAATCGAAGCTCTAGACCTAAACTTTCTAATAAGGCCAAATTCACATAATTTTGGTACTATTAGAAATTGTTTTCTGTTTCAAGATTCATTCATTTGTTTTCGAAGTTTTCCGAAGTGTTTTATTCGTTCTTTCTGATCTGCTGAGTGATTGCTTACGTGTGGTTACTATTGTTTGCTTACGATATATTGATCGGAGTGTGACGAGTTTTGAGTGCGAAGAATCTACATCGTTAGTACAAGGCATGTTCACACTTTAATCATACTTTCCAATACCCAGTTTTCATTGCATTAGTTATATCCTCAAACACTTGCATGAGTAGGACTGGTTACAGGTGAAGATGCTTGTAGTTTATGAGGTATGAATCCAATGACTTTAGATCAACCAAGGGGTTATACGCTTTTGTTACTTTTTGCTTAGCCATGTTCGTAGATGTGGATTGGTATGAGAGTTTCATGAGAGATGCGAGTGATATTTATTTAAGGGAAACTTTAAGGTTAAAATTTAATACACATCTGGGTGGATTGGTTGTGGCACCCTGGGGTTACCAGTGGTTTGTCAGGGCACCTGGGGATACCAGTGTTGCCCAAGGAGATCCCGGGGTTACCGTGTGATTATCCTATGGAATGCCACCCAGGCTCAAAGGGATCATATGATATTTTCATATCTAGAAACTTCCATGTGCAGCCACAAGCCATTATGGGCTCTGGCATAGTTGAGTATGTTGTGTGAGTTCTTTCAGTGGTGGACTAGTAGATGTAGGGGGAATGTAGGTGTACCGGTCCACCCGGGGTAAAGAGTAAATGCTTCTGAAAGACGGTTTCTCGGTCATCCATTTCTCAAACGCCATGCAGTGTGAGAAATCCAACGGAGGAGATCGAGTCTTGTGGGGAAAAGTGCGCAAACCTCTGCAGAGTGTACAAACTAATCATGATTAGCCGTGTCCCCGGTTATGGACATCTTTGAGTATCTAGAAGTGGATTATTTGTTGATCGCATCACTTGATCTATTAAAATTTGTTGGGTTATTAATAATTTGGTGACTTTGGGATTTGAGATGGGGGTACCGTTCTCAATATTGCTTAATTCAACTGAGTAGTAAAAATAAATTTTATTCCTTTATTGTAGGAAAAAATTAGCTTTATGCAAAACAAACCTTACAGTCTCCACCAGCCAAATATGCATGTAGTTGTAGGCATTGTTCATCATTCTCATTACAGTGTGAATTTGCCAGTACATTCAATGTACTGACCTACATGGCTGCAACGTCTCATGTTGCAGGAATTATTCGACGAGTAAGTGTTACGTTAGGGTTGCGCCGTCTACACTCAACTTTGTCGTTGGTGTTGACGGGAATCCACAACCTTGTTGTTATTTCCGCTATATGGATTGAGGTAATAGTATTTACGTTACTTAATACATGTGATTTACCTCTATTATAAATCCTAGAGTATTGTGTGTGTCAGCATACCGATCCAGGGATGACACTTAAGCACAGAGACTTGATCCATTCGGATCGTGATCGCTACAAGATGGTATCAGAGCACATGTTGACCGTAGGACGTGACCCTAGAAACTGGCCAGCCCATAGGAAAGGTTTTCTCTAAAACTTTATTTTAAAAAAGATTCTTTACCTCTCTTCTTTTCCCAACTTTGTCAAATCTTTCCTTTTACCTTAAATAGCTAGACGATACCCTGTCCATTTTGACCACTTCGGAGTAAAGAGGATTTCACCATGCATTAGAAGTGTTGCAGCTGCAACAATGGATACTCTGAAGGATTTAAGAGGTCATGGTTTTGAAGAGATATTGACCTTTAGAAGACCAAACCCCTGTTATGTACTTACGTTAGATGCGACGATTCTGAACCATCAATTGTTTGATGTTTTACCGACGGCCACAAAATAAAACATGTCTTTTCAAAACTATTGTTTGTATTGTGTGTATCCCTCTCTATCTCTCTTATCTCACCCAAAACCCATGGACCCAATAGAGGATTAAAGAGGATAGACTTGTATTCTCTGGACCGATGACCTAGCCGGAGGCAGAGTTGTGGATACAAAACATTGAGGATCACTTCAGGAAAAATTTGATTGCAAGAAAGTATGAGGTTCAATACGCTCTTCAGTACTTCAAAAAAAGAGCTGCAATTTGGTGGAAAATGCATCAAGTGAAACAAGGATGTAACAGAGCAAAAAGTTGGGAGGAATTCAAGGAGACGCTGTTGAAATCCCGTCTCATCCGAAAGTGTGATGACAAGCTGAAGAAGAAACATTGTGCCTGCAGGATTTGTGGAGAAATAGGACACACTCAGGAGGAGCACAAGGATGAATGCCCTAATTGTGAAGGAAGTCACTTAGCTGAAGAATGCCCAACTAGGCAGATTACTTGTTTCTTGTGTGAAGGGACTACCCACTACCCTGCTCAGTGTCACATTTACCCCATGGTACAACAAAATGTCTACCAGAAGAAAGAAGTAATGAAAGAAGTCCTCGAGGAAACCTTAAGGGAATCCGCGATGGAGGAAGATATTGACGACCCTGATGGAGAAGGACTAGACAGACATTACTCACGTGCTTGCTACTCATGTGGAGAGAAGGGACATCTTTCACAGTATTGCACGAAGGAAAGCCATGAGTATCTGGGAGACTTCCCGACAGAAGAAGTGGAGTTTGATCCACAAAAGATAGAAGAATTGATAGGAACAAAGAAGTCAAAGAAGAGAAAGAGCATGTGTCCCCAGAACAACCCAATTACAGTGAAAAAGGACCTGAGTCACATCACATGTTTTAGGTGCAAGGATTTAGGTCATTACGCTAGCAACTGCCCAACAAGGAAACCCCGGGACTTGTCAGAAATAATATGTTTTCGTTGTAATGAAGCAGGGCAATTTGCCAGAGATTGTCCCAAGGCGAAGGAGACTTGTGATAATTAGTGGTGTTTGTGAGAGATATAGTAGTAGCCGTGGGAACCTTTCTTTTATATTAAGGTGTTGATTTGAGAGTTATGGAAATGACATTGTAATAGCTTGTGAAAAAATAGAAGTGGATATTTTTGGAATCAAAGAAGGAAATGTTATGAGTTGTTGGATGATTGTGAGTGCCCCTCACCCAGACCGAAACCTAGAACCCATGGAGAATGAAGTTGAACTCAGGAATGCGTGAGTAGGATGCATGTAGAGATGATGAAAATAAAGCACACGGCCAAGAGGATGAAGCAAGAGATTGATGATGTCAAGGATTACATTGCACAATTCTAGTGGGACTGAAGCGTCCTTAGCTAGGAAAAATGAATAACGATGGGTGGAATGTTTGACCATACCCAACTAGGTGGATGGCAACATTTGTAGTGAAACACCTTTGAAATTGAAGTGTCGAATAGTGGTTCAGGATGTAATAAGAGATTTTATATGAGTAGAATATGGATTATGGATGACCCAGTGCATTTTGTTTAGTGGTACCTTACTGTGTGAAACCTGGACCCGTAGGAAGGAAAATGTTGCCCCAAATAGTGGAGTTTGCACAACTAAGTTGGAGTTTATGTTTGATATGAAGCTTACCCCAAGGGTATGAAGGAAAGAAGTAAAATTGGATTTAAAGAGGGTGTAATGTTGGAGTATGGAGCAATAGTGGCTCCAAGGATGAGTGAAGGATATACAAGCTCTAAAGTGGACCCAAGCCGAGGACCTAAGGAGGCTACGTAATCACAAGGGAACCACGATACTTGTCAGAAGTAATACGTTTCTGTTGTAGTGAAGCAGAGCACTATGTTAGAAATTGTCCCAAGGGAAGGAGAGTTGTGCTAAGTTGTTCAGTTGAAGCATGCAATGGAAATACAATAGATCGTAGTAAGTTGTGAATCAATAAATTTAGCATCATGGTATTGATTTTGGATGGTACTATATAAGTGATGAGTGAAGACATGATACATGGAATAAGATTTTGAAGAAACTAGTGTAATTCATTTTAAGGGTGGTAGAATCCAACACTATTACCCGAATACACTAGCCAGTGGTTAGTTACGTTAGACTTGGAATGGATTGCCCAAGGATGAGTGTGAGTAATCACACTCAGTTTTGAACCAAGAGAAGTAAGGGATAATTGGATGGATTTAAGAAAACCAAGTAAGTTGCATGTCGGAAGAATGATCAGTTGCAACCCAATGATGAGACCAAGTGTTACTAGTGGTGAGATGAGCCATAACCCACAGGCCCCAGGACCTATCGAGAAACAAGCATACTCTTGCGAAAGGAAAACCCTGGAAGAAGTTACGACTTTGTCGGTAGATGATCGTATAGGTGTTTACGCAAAAACCCGAGGGTTATGAAGAAACGACAGCTGGTTGTTGGCTTGCAGAATCAACGGATTTATACGAACTTAGTTCGTTGAGGAAGAGAAATTCTACAATGCCCGTGAGGATGATCGAGTGTTAGAATACGAGATTCACTAAACCATATACAAGGTAATGATTTGGGTGCGGAATGGATTGATCACCATACCGACTTACTCTTATTATTCGCCTCTGTTATACGGGATGGTAAATCTGAGTGACTTACCTATAGTAGAGAGACGACGATGTCAAAACCATGTTTAAACCCTAGAATGGTATGACAAATTTTCCCCTGTATGAGGCAGTTGTGCCAACCATAGGATATACGGTGAGAATGAAGCCCAGACCCGTTTTCTGCAGGGACCTAGTTAATTTTGTTTGATGACCACCATGAGATATCGATATATGTTTAGTATTGGCGCCAGACCTGTCAAGCTGAGAAGAAGCAGTCCCAGAAGAACCTTACAAAGATGAAAGGACACAAGAATTGAGTACAAAGGTTATGCCACTACCAGAAGACCTCGGAGTAGGAATTATCCTGAAGATCTGAAAAGACCAATACTGTCAAAGGATGGAGTGCATGAGTTTTGATGGGACCGTAACTATCATTCTAAGTATGGTAGCACACTAGACCTTACCAATTAGTGGATTTGCTAAAAGACCCCCAAACCCCAACCTATTTCTTGCTAGCCTCTCCGAATCTCGAGGACGAGATTCATTTTAAGTGTGGTAGGTTTGTAACATCCCAAAATTTTAAATTTTGGAATGTTATAATAAATAGATAGTTTTATTGGTGGTGTGAAGCGCTGTGTGAAATTGAGTGCAATTCGAAACTTTTGAAAGTTAAATGAGAAGGAATGAAATGACTTTCCCAAACTTTCAGTTTGCATTTATAATCTTCAAGAATTCAAATTCTTTTCAATCACAAAACCCTGGAGTGAAGATAATATGACTTCTTCCATTTATTAAATGAAAAAGGGGTTTTGAAAGGATTTTGAATTTCATTCTTGAAATATTTTAAATTCAAAAACTTTATGCAACTCATTGATTTTACCGAGAGAAGATAAAATGACTTCTTCAAATTATAGGAAATATGAGTTGGAAGTTCTTTTGAAGTATTTTCAAAACTCACATTCAAATATTGAGTTATTTGGTTTTTATTCAAATTATTTTTCTCCAAAAATAAAATATATAGAAAATAGGGTAACATGATTCCCTACAGTAGAAAATTGGAAAGAAATAAATTTGAAATCATTTAGGTATTTTTAAAATGATTTTTATTGGTATTTATTGCAACAGTAGCACTATTTGATTTATTTATTTTTTGTGAGGATTTTATTTGACTGTAGAAAAATGTTTATCTTGTAGAGATTCGTTTTCTGCAAATTTTGATATATAAATTCTTTTTCTGTAAATTTTGATATATAATATGCCGAGTATATTATATATATTTTGGTTTTATTCTTGTTTTTGTGTCTGTTTTAAAAAAAATCCTTCTGGACCGAACTGGGTTGAAGGCCCAGCCGGCCCAAGTCGCCGCCTCCTCGCCTCCGTCCTCCCGACAGACTCCACGGAGTCCGCCGCCGCCACGACCGGTGTCGTCCTCGTCCCGGACTCCCCGCCGCCTAGCCCCTTCCCCACGGCACCCCTCGCCCCCTCCGCCTATTTAAGCAGCGCCGCCCCCCCCCCTCCCTCTCCTCTCGCTTCGTCGCCGATGCCGCCTCGCGATCTTGCCGCCGCCGCTGCTGGCTCCTGCCGACGCCGCCGCACCCACTGCACCTCGCCCCTCGCCCCTCGTGCCGCACTCCTCGCCGCTGCTCGCGCCACGCCCGCATAGTCGCCCCGTGCCACGTCCGCCGCCTCGCGCCGCGCCCGTCGTTGTAGTTCATCGCCAGCCAACGCGCTGCCCGAACCACAACCCGCGCCGGACCCGACCCGGTTCGATCCGCCCGAACCGGCGGTTTCCATCGGAAAACCGCCTAGGTACAAAACCCGTCTCAGTTTTCTTTTTTTCAGTTCGTTTTTTTTCTTTAGATCGGTTTTCTTTTTAGTTAGCTCTAAATAGCTAACTTTCACTACTTAGGCCTCTGTAGTAAACAATTTTCATCACTTATGCATCTGTAGCGAACGTTCGGTAGATCTTTTCTTTTTCTTTTAGTTTTCGGACAGGGACTTCGATGTAAGTATTTTTATTTACAAATTAATCCCTACACTTCAAACGGCCACAACTTTTTACTCATTGGTCCAAATCCAACGAAACCAACGCCCACGTCTTCGTTACGAACCCCTCTTTCCAGTAAAACAACTTAAACATGATTTTGAAAGTTTTAAAATTTGAATTCAACTAGATTTTGTTTCAAACTTGTTATGATCACAACTTGAGTTTCCTAACTCCGATTTAGTTGATTATTTTTGCAAATCGAAGCTCTTGACCTAAACTTTCTGATAAGGCCAAATTCATATAATTTTGGTACTATTAGAAATAGTTTTATCTTTCAAGTGTTTTATTTGTTCTTTCTGATCTACTGAGTGATTGCTTGCATGTGGTTACTATTGTTTGCTTACGATAGATTGATCGGAGTGTGACGAGTAGATCTATCACGAGTTTTGAGTGCAAAGAATCTACATCGTCAGTACAAGGCAAGTTCACACTTTTATCATACTTTCCAATACCCAGTTTTCATTGCATTAGGTATATCCTCAAACACTTGAATGAGTAGGACTGGTTACAGGTGAAGATGCTTGTAGTTCATGAGGTAGGAACGCAATGACTTGAGATAAACCAAGGGGTTATACGCTTTTGTTACTTTTTGCTTAGCCATGCTCGTAGACGTGGATTGGTATGAGAGTTTCATGAGAGATGTGAGTGATATTTATTTAAAGGAAACTTTAAGGTGGAAATTTAATACACATCTGGGGGATTGGTTGTGGCACCCTGGGGTTACCAGTGGTTTGCCAGGGCACTTGGCGATACCAGTGTTGCCCAAGGAGATCCCGGGGTTACCGTGTGATTATCCTATGGAATGCCACCCAGGCTCAAAGGGATCATATGATATTTTCATATCTAGAAACTTCCATGTGCAGCTGCTACTTCTCGAGCTTGCGTTGTATTCCCTCGAAGAGGAAAGGGAGATGCAGTAGAGTAGCATAAGTAGTTCCCTTAGTTTTTGAGAATCAAGGTATCAATCCAGTAGGAGACCACGCGCGAGTCCCTAGCACCTGCACAAACAAATTAGAACTTCGCAGCCAACGCGATAAGGGGTTGTCAATCCCTTTACGGTCACTTACGAAAGTGAGATCTGATAGAGATGATAGTTTGTATTTTTTGTATTTTTGGTTTATAAGAACAGCAAATAAAAATGATAAAAGTAAAGTAGATGTAGATTGACATGTTGAGAATAGACCCGGGGGCCATAGTGTTCTCTAGTGGCTTCTCTCATGATAGCGATATTCTACGGCGGGTAAACAAATTACTATCGAGCAATTGATAGAAAAGCGAATAATTATGAGACTGCCGAGGCATGATCATTGTATATAGGCATCACGTCCGAGACAAGTAGACCAAAACGATTCTGCATCTACTACTATTACTCCACACATCGACCGCTATCCAGCATGCATCTAGTGTAATGAGTTCATAAGAACAGAGTAACGCCTTAAGCAAGATGACATGATGTAGAGGGATAAACTCAAGAAATATGATATAAACCCCGTCTTTTTATCCTTGATGGAAACAATACAATACATGCCTTGCTGCCCCTACTATCACTGGGAAAGGACACCGCAAGATTGAACCCAAAGCCAAGCACTTCTCCCATTGCAAGAACTATAGATCTAGTAGGCCAAACCAAACCAATAATTCAATGAGACTTGCAAGGACATTATGAGCACACATAAAAAGTTCAGAGAAGAACCAAATATCTTTCATAGATAACCTTGATCATAAACTCACAATTCATTGGATCTCGACAAACACACCGCAAAAAGAGATTACATCGAATATATCTCCTCGAAGACCGAGGAGAACTTTGTATTGAGATCCAGAGAGAGAGAGAAGAAGCCATCTAGATACTAGCCATGGGCCCGAAGGTCTGTGGTAAACTACTCACAACTCATGGTGAGGGCGATGATGATGATGAAGAAGAACTCCGTGATGGATCCCCCTCTGGTGGAGCTCCGGAACAGGCTCCAAGATGGGTTCTCACGGGAACAGAAGGTACGGCGGTGAAATTAGGGTTTTCTCTTTGTTCACGGAGGTTTTGGGGTACATAGACTTATATAGGAAGAAGGAGGGCACCGGGGGACGCTCGGGGGGGCACGAGGCAGGGGGCGCGCCCCCCACCCTCGTGGGCCACCCTTTGATCCCCTGACGTGGTTCTCAAGCTCCGTGTGCGTGATTTTCTCCAAAAATATCTCTCGCGAAGGTTTCATTCCTTTTGGACTCCGTTTGATATTCTTTTTCTGCAAAACCCAGAAACAGGAAAAAAACAATCTGGACTGGGCCTTTGGGTTAGTAGGTTAGTCCCAAAAATGATATAAAAGTGAATGATAAAGCCCATTAAACATCCAAGACTTCATAAATAATAGCATGGAACAATAAAAAATTATAGATACGTTGGAGACGTATCAGCAGCCACGAGCCATTATGGGCTCTCGCATAGTTGAGTATGTTGTGTGAGCTCTTTTAGTGGTGGACTAGCAGATGTAGGTGTACCGGTCCACCCGGGGTAAAGAGTAAATGCTTCTGAAAGACTATGTCTCGGTCATCCGTTTCTCAAACACCATGCAGTACGAGAAATCCAACGGAGGAGATCGAGTCTTGTGGGGAACAGTGCGCAAACCTCTGCAGAGTGTACAAACTAATCATGATTAGTCATGTCCCTGGTTATGGACATCTTTGAGTATCTAGAAGTGGATTATTTGTTGATCTCATCACTTGATCTACTAAAATTTGTTGGGTTATTAATAATTTGGTGACTTTGGGATTTGAGATGGGGGTACCATTCTCAATATTGCTTAATTCAACTGAGTAGTAAAAATAAATTTTATTCCTTTGTTGTAGGGAAAATTAACTTTATGCAAAACAAACCTTACAGCCTCCACCAGCCAAATATGCATGTAGTTGTAGGCATTGTTCATCATTCTCATTACCGTGTGAATTTGCCAGTACATTCAATGTACTGACCTACATGGCTGCAACGTCTCATGTTACAGGAATTATTCGACGAGTAAGTGTTACGTTAGGGTTGCAGCGTCTACACTCAACTTTGTTGTTGGTGTTGATGGGAATCCACAACCTTGTTATTACTTCCGCTATATGGATTGAGGTAATAGTATTTATGTTACTTAATACATGTGATTTACCTCTGTTATAAATCCTCGAGTACTGTGTGTTCTTGCATACCGATCTAGGGATGACACTTAAGTAAAGAGACTTGATCCATTCGGATCATGGTCGCTACAGTCTTCCTTGTCCAACATCAAGTCTTTAGCATGTCATGTTTTAATGAGTGCTCACAATCATAAAAGATGTCCAAGATAGTATATTTGTATGTGAAATCTCTATTTCTTTATTACTTCCAATTAATTGCAACGATGACCAAAACTATGTTTGTCAACCCTCAACAATTTTTATTCATCATACTCTTTCTATGTGAAGTCATTACTTCCCATAAGATCAATATGATCTCTTCGATACTTTTTTTATTTTCTTTTATTCTATCATGACCATAGTGAGGAAATCAAGCCCTTGACTCAACACTAATCTTTATTATATAGCTCACGGCCTTGATTACAAAGGTAAAGATCATAAAGCAAAAGCTCACAACTAGATCATGCTAACTTTATTCTACTAGATCAAGATACTACCAAAAGGATCGAACTAAGAAAACGGTAAAGATAGGAGTGTGATGGTGATACGATACCGGGGCACCTCCCCCAAGCTTGGCAGTTGCCAAGGGGAGTGCCCATACCCATATGATTATGTCTCCTTCTTCAAAGTTGGTAATGTAGGCTTCTTCCTTAACTTGCGCTTAAGGACAGAATTTTGCTCCCTTAGGTCATTGATCTCTTGCTCAAGGTATAATATCTTCTTGCATAGTGCCTGCTTGTTTTCCTGCAAGAGGCGAAAAGGGATAAACTCGATATTAGGTTTATTTGCTTTGTCGGGGAGGCTTGACTTTTTGAAATCCACATGCATGTCCCCAGGTTGAGGTAGTGGGACTTCGTCTTCATCTGAGCTGGTCCAATACTTTCCCTTGGGATCATGGTCTTCTTCTTCCTCCGTGGTCCAACCATAATGCTCCCTGTCCCCATAGATCTTAGGGTCAGCAAGGAGATCATCCACATAGCTTTCTCCCTCTGAATTCTGGGATGACATATTGCTCTTATCTACGACAGAAACAGCTCGAAACAAAAATAGAGGATTTTTGCATGATACGTTGGTCAAAACCCTCGGGAGATTATATAATGAATTTTTACCGACCAAAAGGAGTAACATACAAGAAATCAGAGTCCGGGAGCCACACGAGGTGCCCACGAGGCAGGGGGCGCGCCCTCCACCCTCGTGGACGCCTCGTGTCTCTTCCGGACAACCACTTATTTTTCTATTTTTCTAAATATTTCAAAACAGTGAAAATTGCCATTAGAACGGTTTTGGAGTCGGTTTACTTACTGTATCACATACCTCTTCCTTTTCGGAGTCTGAATCGTTCGGGAAAGTGTCCCTTATGTATTCCTCTTGGGTTACGGGTTCAATAATATTGGTTTCAACATTTATAGGATTACCTGAGATATAATGTTTGATTCTCTGACCATTCACCACCATCGGATTTGTGCCTTCAAAGTTGTTGATTTTTATGGCACCAGAATGATAGACCTCCTCGATAACTTCAGGACCTTCCCATTTAGAGAGAAGTTTTCCTGTAAAAAATCTTAAATGAGAGTTTTATAACAAGACATAGTCACCTACGTTAAACTACGCTTTCGTATCCTTTTGTCATGCCATATTTTAAATTTTTCTTTAAACAACTTGGCATTCTCATAGGCCTGGGTTCTCCATTCATCAAGAGAGCTAATGGCAAATAACCTCTTCTCACCGGCAGTTTGAAATCATAATTGAGCTCTTCAATAGCCCAATATGCCTTATGTTCTAGCTCAAGAGGTAAGTGACAAGCCTTTCCATAAACCATCTTATATGGAGACATACCCATAGGATTTTCGTATGCAGTTCTATAGGCCCATAATGCATCATCAAGTTTCTTGGACCAATTCTTTCTAGACCTATTGACTGTATTTTGCAAAATTAATTTTAGCTCTCTATTACTTAATTCTACTTGACCACTAGTCTGTGGGTGATAAGGGGATGCAATCCTATGGTTAACATCATACTAAGCAAGCATTTTACGGAAAGTGCCATGAATAAAGTGTGAACCACCATCAGTCATTAAGTATCTAGGGACTCCAAACCACGGGAAAATAACTTCCTTAAGCATCTTAATAGAGGTGTTGCGACCAGCACTACTAGTTGGAATAGCTTATACCCACTTAATAACGTAATCAACAACAACTAAAATATGTGTGTACCCATTAGAGGAAGGAAACGGTCCCATATAATCAAAGCCCCAAACATCAAATGGTTCAATAACAAGTGAATAATTCATAGACATTTCTTGACCTCTACTGATATTACAAATTATTTGACATTCATCACAAGATAAGACAAACTTACAGGCATCCTTGAAGAGAGTAGGCCAATAGAAACTAGATTGCAATACCTTATGTGCAGTTCTATCTCCAGCATGGTGTCCTCCATAAGCTTCGGAGTGGCACTTGCGTAGGATCTCTTCCTGTTCATGCTCAGGTACACAACATCTAATAATACCATCTACTACTTCTTTATAAAGATGTGGGTCATCCCAGAAGTAACGTCTCAAATCATAGAAGAACTTTTTCTTTTGCTGGTATGTGAAACTAGGAGGTATAAACTTAGCAATAATGTAATTAGCATAATCGGCATACCATGGAGCAGTACGAGAAGTATTTATGACAGCTAATTGTTCATCAGGAAAGCTACCATCAATAGGTTGTGGGTCATCAAGAATATTCTCTAGCCTAGACAAGTTGTCTGCAACGCGGTTCTCAGCTCCCTTTCTATCAATAATATGCAAGTCAAATTCTTGCAGCAAGAGAACCCATCTAATAAGTCTAGGTTTGGCATCTTTCTTTTCCATAAGGTATTTGATAGCAGCATGATCAGTGTGAATAGTTACTTTAGAATCAACAATATAAGGTCTAAACTTATCACAAGCAAATACAACTGCTAGATATTCCTTCTCAGTAGTAGCATAATTTCTCTGGGCACTATCTAGAGTTTGACTAGCATATTGGATAACATTCAATTTCTTATCGACTCTTTGCCCTAGAACAACACCTACAGCATAATCACTAGCATCACACATAATCTCAAAAGGTAAATTCCAGTCAGGAGGCTGGACAATAGGTGCAGAGATCAGTGCTTTCTTAAGTATTTCAAATTCTTCTAGACAATCATCATCAAAGACAAAAGGAACATCTTTTTGTAAGAGATTAGTCAGAGGCCTGGAGATTTTGGAGAAGTCCTTAATGAACCTCCTATAAAACCCGTCATGACCAAGGACACTTCGTATACCTTTGATGTCCTTGGGACACGACATCTTTTCAATAGCATCAACTTTAGCTTTGTCAACTTCAATACCTCTTTCAGAAATTTTATGTCCCACGACAATGCCTTCATTAACCATAAAGTGGCACTTTCCCCAATTCAAGACAAGATTAGTGTCTTCACATCTCTGCAAAACTCGATCAAGGTTGCTCAAGCAATCATCAAAAGAAGTTCCGTAAACGGAAAAGTCATCCATGAAAACCTCAACAATCTTTTCACAAAAATCAGAGAATATAGCCATCATGCATCTTTGAAAGGTAGCAGGGGCATTACATAAACCAAAAGGCATATGTCTATAAGCAAAGGTACCAAAAGGACAAGTAAAAGTGGTCTTTTCTTGATCCCCTTTTGACACAGGTATTTGAGAGAAACCAGAATAGCCATCTAGAAAGCAAAAATGAGTATGTTTGGATAACCTTTCTAGCATTTGATCAATAAAAGGCAAGGGGTAATGATCTTTCTTAGTAGCTTTATTTAATTTGCGAAAATCAATTACCATCCTATAACCTGTAACAATTCTTTGCGGGGTCAATTCATCTTTATCATTAGGAACAACAGTGATACCTCCCTTCTTAGGGAGACAATGGTCAGGAGTTACCCACTGGCTATCAGCAACTGGATAGATAATACCTGCCACTAGAAGCTTTAGTATTTCCTTCCTTACCACTTCTTTCATCTTAGGATTTAATCATCGTTGATGATCAATAACCAGTTTAGCGTCCTCTTTGAGTTTTATCTTGTGTTGGCATAAAGTGGGACTAATGCCCTTAAGATCATCCAGAGTATATCCAATAGTAGCACGGTGCTTCTTCAGAGTTTTCAATATTTTTTCTTCTTCCTGCTCTGAAAGTTTAGCACTGATAATAACAGGATATATCTTCTTTTCATCAAGATAAACATACATTATTAGGTAATGGTTTAAGTTCAAACACGGGATCATCCTTGGGTGGAGGAGGATCCCCTAGGATTTCAACAGGCAAGTTGTTTTTCAATACGGGTCCCTGCTTAAAGATTATTTCATCTATTTCCCTCCTCCCATTCATATACATGTCATTTTCATGGTCTAGCGGATATTGTTCTAAAGGATCGTTAGGAGGCATAGCAATAGAAGCAGGACCAATAATTTCATCCTTACTAGGTAATTATTTATCATGGGGTTGTCTACGAAATTTATCAAAGTTAAAATCATGAGACATATCCCCTAAACCAGCGGTAACAATATGTTTTACGGAGTCTATCTTAGCATTAACAGTATTCAAGAAGGGTCTACCAAATATAATGGGACAAAAATCATCTTGTGGGGAACTAAGAATAAGAAAATCAGCAGGGTATTTAACCTTCCCACACAAAACTTCAACATCTCTAACAATCCCAACTGGTGAAATAGTGTCTCTATTAGCAAGCTTAATAGTGACATCAATCCCTTCTAACTCAACAGGTGCAATATCATGCATAATTTCTTTATATAAGGAATGAGGGATTATACTTGCACTAGCACCTATGTCACATAAACCATGATAGCAATGATCTCCTATTTTAGCGGAAATAACAGGCAAGCCTACAACAAGTCTATGTTTATTCCTAGCATCGGGTTTGGCTATTCTAGCAGCTTCCTCTTGGAGGTAAATAACATGTCCATCTAAATTTTCTACCAAGAGATCTTTAACCATAGCAACACTAGGTTCAACTTTAATTTGCTCAGAGGGTGTAGGTGTTCTCGTACTACTCCTACGAACCATAGTTGAAGCTTTAGCATGATCCTTTATTCTAACAGGGAAAGGCGGTTTCAAAATATAAGCAGTAGGAACAACTTCTGATGAAATTCCAACTTCAGTCGATTATAGGGTAGAACTTCTGATGAAATTCCAACTTCACTTGATTATAGTTCCATGATCCAATATCATCGCATAGCCTAAACCATGTCAATGCATCTCCTTCAAAGATAAAGGGAAGACCTTCTTCTTGATAACATCCTCGGGCATGCCTGCAAGATTAAATAATCCACAAACTTCATCCACATAGATTAGATGCAAATCAGGATGCAGTGTTCCGTCTCCTGTAAAAGGATTATCTAGCAGTTTCTCTATCATACCTGAAGGAATTTCAAAGCAAACATTTTCAGTAGGTGCAGTAGGTTGAGGAGCAACTCTTTGTTCTTCTGGTTGGGGTGAAGATACCCTGAACAAGCCCCTCAAAGGATGATGAGCCATAGTAACAAGTGATAGTAAATTTCAGCACACTATATAAATTTTTCCTTACCCAATTCCACTTACCAAAGGCGCTTCACTCCTGGCAACGGCGCCAGAAAATAGTCTTGATGACCCACAAGTGTAGCGGATCTATCGTAGTCCTTTTGATAAGTAAGAGTGTCGAACCAAATGAGGAGCAGAAGGAAATGATAGGCAGTTTTCAGTAAGGTATGTTCTGCAAGCACAGAAATTATCGGTAACAGATAGTTTTGTGATAAGGTAATTGGTAGCAAGTGACAAAAGGTAAAAGTAAATAAGGTGCAGCATGGTGGCCCAATCATTTTTGTAGCAAAGGACAAGCCTGGACAAACTCCTATACAAAGGAAAATGCTCCCGAGGACACATGGGAATTATCGTCAAGCTAGTTTTCATCATGATCATCTGATTCGCGTTCGGTACTTTGATAATTTGGTTTGTGGGTGGACCGGTGCTTGGGTGCTGTCCTTACTTGGACAAGACTCCCACTTATGATTAACCTCTATTGCAAGCATCCGCAACTACAAAAGAAGTATTAAGGTAAACCTAACCATAGCATGAAACAAGTGGATCCAAATCAGCCCCTTACGAAGCAACGCATAAACTAGGGTTTAAGCTTCTGTCACTCTAGCAACCCATCATCTACTTATTACTTCCCAATGCCTTCATCTAGGCCCAAATAATGGTGAAGTGTCATGTAGTCGACGTTCACATGACACCACTAGAGGAGAGACAACATATATCTCATCAAAATATCGAACGAATACCAAATTCACATCACTACTTATAGCAAGACTTTTCCCATGTCATCAGGAACAAAAGTAACTACTCACAAGACATAATATTGTTCATGATCAGAAGAGTATTAATATGCATAATGGATCTGAACATATGATCTTCCACCAAGTAGACCAACAAGCATCAACTACAAGGAGTAATCAACACTACTAGCAACCCACAGGTACCAATCTGAGGTTTGGGTACAAAGATTGGATACAAGAGATCAACTAGGGTTTGAGAGGAGATGGTGTTGGTGAAGATGTTGATGAAGATAACCCTCCCCAAGATGGGAGAGTTGTTGGTGATGATGGCGATGATGATTTCCCCCTCCTGGAGGGAAGTATCCCCGGCAGAACAGCTCTGCCGGAGCCCTATATTGGTTCCGCCAAGGTTCTGCCTCGAGATGGCGGCGTCTGGTCCCGAAAGCCTCCTTCTTATTTTTTCCAGGTCAAAACACCTCATATAGGAGAGGATGGGCATCCGGGGACCATCGGGTGGCCCACGAACCAGGGGGCATGCCTAGAGGGGGGGGTGCGCCCCCCACCCTCGAGGACACGTGGTGGCCCCCCTGGTGAATCTCTTTCGCGAGCTATTTTTATATTTTCTGAAACGGTGTCCCGTGGAGTTTCGGAGCTTTTTGAGTTGTGCAGAATAGGTTTCCAGTGTTTGCTCCTTTTCCAGCCCAAAATTCCAGCTGCCGGCATTCTCCCTCTTCATGTAAACCTTGTAAAATAAGAGAGAAAAGGCATATGTATTGTGACATAATGTGTAATAACAACCCATAGTGCAACAACTATCAACAGAAAAGTGCGATGCAAAATGGACGTATCACCACCGTCTTCCATCGATCCATCTACAGGGCAGAAACTGACGCATCGACCATGCCATGTGAGGGAGTCCTGGATTAAGGGGTCCTTGGGAGGCCGGATTACTCATCATGGGCCGGACTGATGGGCCGTGAAGATTATCAAAGACGACTATCCCCCGTATCCGGATAGGACTCCCATATGTGTAAACTAGCAAGTTTAGAGTCCGGGTGTAATATGCAAGATGGTCATGTACAACCCTAGGTCCCTCCGGTGCGTATATAAACCGGAGGGTTTAATCCATAGAGACAGAATCACAACATCCTAGGCTAGACTTCTAGGGTTTAGCCATTATGATCTCGAGGTAGATCAACTCTTGTAACCCTGTATTCATCAAGATGAATCAAGTAGGAAGTAGGGTATTACCTCGATCGAGAGGGCCTGGACCTGGGTAAACATCGTGTCCCCAGTCTCCTGTTACCATGGATCCTCAGACGCATAATTCGGGACCCCGTACCCGAGATCCGCCGGTTTTGACACCGACATTGGTGCTTTCATCGAGAGTTCCACTGTGTCGTCGACACAAGGATTAATGCCTCGCTTTGTCATCAACGACGGCTCCACCATCGAGGGAATTTTCCCCCTTGGCCAACTTTTGGTGTTCGATAGCTTCGTGCTTCGTGCCGGCACGGATGGCCATCTTGGGCAGGTCAACAGCTATGCCCCTGGTTATCAGATCAGGTTTGGAAGCTTGAACTATGTTGCTAACATTCGTGGAGACTTGATCTTCGATGGATTTACACCGATGACTACTGCCCCCTACCTGCACGATGAAGACGTCTTAGATGTGTCATCGGATCCCATCCAGGGGTTGACACCTGCGACGGCTCTGGCCCTAGATCCGGAGCTGATTGCTTTGTCCGAAGACGGGAAGATCAACCCCGCCATGGAAACTGAAGATTTAGCAGCGTTTGAGCCGCTCACCGACCCATGATTGAGCAAGATTCTCCCCGCCGCTGGAACACTGGACTCGTCCCTGATTACGAGCTCCAGACTTACGGGATCCGCACTCTCCGGGCCCAACTGAGCGATTTTCACAGAGTCGGGCCCAGCAGACTCCCAAATACCTATCCATCATTCGCTTTTAAACGAGGCGCTGGACTTACTACAATCTCTCACACTAACAGAGGATTCCCAGCCGAACTATGCCTAGTTCGAACTGGGGACTGAGGATAGGGAATTTTTCTTCCCACACACCACCCACTTGGTAGCCACAGTCGAAGACTTAACCGACCTACTAGACTATACTTCCGAAGACATTGATGGGATGGACCACGACGTTGAAGCCGATCTAGGTACAAACCCGCCTGTGACCGGGTGATGGACGGCCACTTCTACCTACGATGTGTACATGGTGGATACACCCAATATGAAGGAAGATGATGGCAATAAAGATCTAGAGCAGGATAGGCCCATCGAGGAACCTCCTAAACGCCGGCATTAGAAATGCCGCTTGTCTGTGTCAAAACTGGCGGATCTCGGGTAGGGGGTGCCGAACTGTGCGTCTAAGGTCGATGGTTACAAGAGACAGGGGACACGATGTTTACCCAGGTTTGGGCCCTCTCTATGGAGGTAATACCCTACTTCCTGCTTGATTGATCTTGATGAATATGAGTATTACAAGAGTTGATCTACCACGAGACCGTAATGGCTAAACCCTAGAAGCCTAGTCTGTATGACTATATTAATGAGTATCCCCTTTCCGGACTACACCCTCCGGTTTATATAGACACCGGGGGGATCTAGGGTTACATAGAGTCGGTTACATAAGAAGGAATCTTCATAGCTGGTCGCCAAACTTGCCTTCCACGCCAAGGAGAGTCCAATCCGGACACGGGTGCAGTCTTCGGCCTTCATGTCTTCATAGCCCACTGAAAGTGCAACTAATCCCCGGGTGGTTTTGGTAATTAATAACAACATATATATCATTGAACTAATATTCTCTTGAGAATCATTTCAGAAAAGTTCGATGATATGGGTATGGAAATGTCTGAAGAAGTGGACCCCTCAAAATGCTAAGACAAGCATTGGCAAAAGCTCAAGACTCCATTTTTGGTTTAGTGATCAAAGATCACATTGAGTCCATAGGAAAAGCCAATACTATTAAAAGGGGATGAGGTTGTGTTAATGTTCTTGTTGCTCAAGTGCTTGGTGATCTAGCTCCCTCAACTATCAGCACTCTTCACTTTACAACACACTCATAAGTAATCTCGGACAAACCGATTCTGCAAACTCAGTCCCACCGAGATGAACCACTTCAGTTCTTTCCCTAAACCCTAACTTTTCGGTCCATCCGATTCTGAGTCTCGGTCTCACCGAAAATGTTCTGCCAACCTTCTGTAACCAAATGACAGCATTTCGGAATATTCGAGTTGTTGTTTTCGGTCACACCGAGATGGCAAACCCTAATCTTTGACTCACTTCGGACACACCGAGATGGTATTTTCGGTCCCACCGAAAATCCCAACGTTCACTATATTTGAACTTTCGGTCTGACCGAGTTTTAACTTCGGTCTCACCGAGATTGGTCAAATGTGTGTGTAACGGTTGGATTTTGTGTGGAGGCTATATATACCCCTCCACCCCTTCTCATTCGTGAGGAGAGCCATCAGAAAGTACCACCACTTCTACCATACACTTTCTGAGAAGTGAACCACCTACCCTTGTGTTGAGATCAAGCCATTCCATTCCTACCATATGAAACTTGATCTCTAGCCTTCCCAAGTTGCTTTCCACTCAAATCTTTCTTCCACCACAGCCATATCAGTGAGGAGAGTTGAGTGTTGGGGAGATTATCACTTGAAGCACAAGAGCAAGGAGTTCATCATCATCAACACCGTCTATTACCTTTTGGGGGGTGGTGCCTCCTAGATTGGTTAGGTGTCGCTTGGGAGCCTCCGTCGTTGAGATGTGGAGTTGAACCAAGAAGTTTGTAAGGGCAAGGAGATCGCCTACTTCGTGAAGATCTACCCCGAGTAAGGCTAGTCCTCCGTGGGCATAGGCTGTGATGGAATAGACAAGGTTGCTTCTTCGTGGACCCTTCGTGGGTGGAGCCCTCCGTGGACTCGCGCAGCCGTTACCCTCCGTGGGTTGAAGTCTCCATCAACGTGGATGTACGATAGCACCACCTATCGGAACCACGACAAAAATCTCCGTGTCACCAAACTGCGTTTGATCTTCTCCACCTCCTTTTTACATGTGCAATTTACTTTCCGCTGCATATACTCTAGAATTGCATGTGTAGGGTGTTACTTGAATTGGTCTTAATTGTGAAACTGCCAAAAACATTGCATGATCTAAAGGCAGATTTTTTATATTGTCAAGTAGTCTAATCACCCCCCCTCTAGACCTACTTTCGATCCTACAAGTGGTATCAGAGCTTTGGTCTCCATTGCCTTGGTTTCCATTGCATTGGACTCCATAAGCTTGGTTTCACAACCTAGGAGAGTATGGCGTCTAGTAAGGGTAATTATCGTAGAGGTCCTTACTTTGATGGTACAAATTTTGCTAGTTGGAAGCATAAAATGAAAATGCATATTCTTGGTCATAACCCAGCCGCATGGGGCATTATTTGTGTTGGCATGCAAGGTGATTTCTTTGAAGAAGGAAAAGTTCCGGATCGCGAAGCTACACCCGAAGAGTTGCGGATGTTGCAAAACAATGCTCAAGCTTGTGACATTCTCTTCAATGCTTTGTGTCCCGAAGAGTTCAACAAAATCAGCCGTCTTGAGAATGCTAAAGAGATTTGGGATACTTTGGTTGAAATGCACGAAGGTACTGAATCTGTGAAGGAATCAAAGCTAGATATTCTTCAAGGTCAACTTGACAAGTTCAAGATGAAGGATGGTGAAGGAGTCGCTGAAATGTACTCTAGGCTTGCTCTCATCACAAATGAGATTGCCGGCTTAGGAAGCGAAGAAATGACACCGATTCATCATTAAGAAGATTCTCAGAGCTTTGGATGGAAAGTATGACACCGTGTGCACTTTGATCCAAATGATGCCAAACTACAAGACTCTCAAGCCAACTGAAGTCATTGGAAGAATTGTTGCTCATGAGATGACACTTAAGGATAAGGAAGAGCTTCACAACAAGTCAAGTGGTGCTTACAAAGCTACAAGTGATGCTCCTACTACCTCAAGTGACAAGCTAATTTCCAATGAAGAGATAAGCCTAATGGTCAAGAACTTCAACAAGTTCTACAAGAATAGAGGCAAAGAAAGAAGCTCAAAGTCTAGATCATATGATGAAAAGAGATCTTCTAGTCGTGATCGAAACTGCTACAATTGTGGAAGACCCGGACACTTATCAAATGAGTGTACGGCTCCCCACAAGAGAAGAGAAGAATCTCCAAGAAGAAGAGCAAGAGATGAGTCACCTCGGAGAGAGAGAAGGAGTAGAGATGATCGTTATGAACGAAGACCCTCTCGGAGAAGCAAGGATTCGGAGAGGAAAGACAAGTCATCAAGAAGCTACACAAGAAGAAGACATCAAGCTCATGTAGGTGAATGGGTCTCCGGCTCCGACTCCGACAATCAATCCGATGGAAGCTATCACTCCGACTCCGACTACAGTCAAGATGAAGGTGTTGCCGGACTTGCACTCGTATCCTCCAACTCCAACTCCTACGACTTATTTGATTCACCAAATGAGGGAATTGGAAGATGCTTCATGGATAAAGGCCCCAAGGTAACACACCCTGAATTCATTGACTTTGATAGTGATGAGGATGACTTGCTTGGTGAAGATGAGCTCTTGCATGATAAATCTAGTGAGCTTAGTAATGATGAAAATGCTAGTAGTCTTTATAGTCGAGAAGAGTCGAATGACAATGCTATGAAGGAGATTGAGCGTCTAACTAAAGAACTAAACACTCTTAAGTTAGCTCATGAAACAACTCAAGAAGATCATAGAGAGCTCCTAAGATCTCATGAGAAGCTACGCTTCGAGAAGCTCACTCTAGAGCAAGAACATGAGTTTCTAAAAGCGATCAATGATGATCTTCGAAAGAAGAGTTCTTCATATCTTGCCAAACGACTTCTCTTGTCTAATTTTTTGCCACCTATTAAGACTAAGCATGACAAGCATAAGAAAAATTCTTCCTCTAGTAGTAACAATAACAATGTTAAATCCAATATTGTTGCTTCTAGTAGTTCTCTTGATTCCACTAACAATGTTTCAAGCCAAGTTACACTTGAGCAAGAAAATAGCTTATTGAAGGAAATCATAGAGAAAGGTGTCTACAAGAGTCTTGCCGGAAGCAAGAACTTTGAGGAGATTGTTCGCAAACAAGGAAGACACCGGAAGAATCAAGGGATTGGTTTTGAGCGAAAGTTCAACGCCGAAGGTGTTGAGTGGGAAGAAGGTCAATACCCTACTCCACAGTTTGTCTCACAAAAGGAGAAGTATGACCCTACTTCTTCCAATGTGGAACAAGCTCAAGATGACCTTCCACCACAAGACCACAAGCTAAAGGCCAAGGACAAGCTTCAAGAAGAGATTGATGCATTCATTGAAGCACCTCAAGCCATGGTCAAGTGGGTTCCCAAGGACACATCAAGTTCTACTTCGTCAAGCTCAACTACAACACCAAGGATTCCCATCAAGATGATGTGGATCCCAAAGAAGAAGAACTAGTAGGTTCTTGAGGGTGACTCCGCCAACAAACTTCACTCATATTCTTTTTGGCAAGAACTTGTGCAATCAACTTCCACATCATGCACTTGTTCATGGAGTCACAAACCCTCTTGTTGGTAAGTCAAGGGACAAGGTAATCATTGCTTTCATGGACATCATCTTTTGTGTACTTCACTCTATGTCTATGGATATTCTTGTTTGTTCCTTGTGGGACTAACCCATGTAGGTATTGAAAGTGCCCTAATCCAAAGGATTGCTCCTAACTCATGATGATCTACATCAACATTGAGCATCCACATCCTCAACATCTACATGAAGTCTTCTACGACAACCCAAGGTTAGTTTGACCCTTTAAAAGGGGTTCTCACATCTAGGGGGAGCTTTACTCAAAAAATTGAGCTAAAGCATCTTCAAATGATGTGAACACATAAATGCTTTATGTAAAAGTGGTAACCCCACTTGTGCTTAAACGATGAGTATGACCTATGATCAAATGTTCTCATATGGCTCCTAAGTCAATATACTCATATATAGATGACCTAGTCATCGACAAATTGTGTGCTAGTAGCTAGAGTGATTGGTTGTGCATGTTTGACACATATTTTAGTTGCTATCTTATTGTGTGAGCATGTTGAATGCATGATTCTATTCATTCAAGGACATCCATTTGTGGTTTTGATTGTTTTGGTTTCTTTTTCTGGCCAAATGGATGGACAAGAATGCCTAAGCACCTTTCCCTAGCTATCTATGCTTTCTTGTCTCAAAACTCTATTCATGCTCATATCACAACTTTGAACAAGTCTTTTTCGGACAGTCCGAGTGAGGAGCACTCGGAACCACCGATTCGTCTAAGGCTGACTTCCAAAACCTTCTAAGTCCATTTCGGTCAGACCGGTTTCTCAATATCGGTCCAACCGAAACGCTTAGACTGATCTAGGTTTCATCTCGGTGAAACCGAGTTCAAACTCTCGGTCTGACCGATATGTGTAACTGCACAGCAGATATACATCTCGGTGACACCGAGTTTTTCAACTCGGTCCCACCGACAGCACGGGGTTATATATACCTGAGGGGCTGCGCGCGATTTCTTTCTTCAAACCGTTCGCCCCCAAGACCCCTGCTGCCGCCGCCCTGGTCTACGGATCGTCGCCTTCGTCGCCTGTGTGCCCTCGCCGCAGGTCTTCGCCGCCGTCAACGGTAATCATCTCCACCGTTGCCGCCGTAGAGGGACACCACCAAGTTAGGGTGTGTCCCGATCCCTTTTCGTGCTCCACTGCTGATTCTTGCACGATAGGCTGCCATGATTCAATCCATGTTTGATATGTTCCCCACACAATAGTTCAGATCGTCTAGTTTCGAGGAAAATTCTTAGGTTTAGGTTTCCACGGAATGCATCTCGGTGAAGCCGATTTTGAAAATCGGAATGACCGATTTGGCCTCTGGCCATTGCACTGCATAGTTCGGTTTAACCGAGTTGTGCCAATCGGAACGACCGAAAAGAAGTTTCAGTGAAACCCTAAGTTTTCGGTAGGACCGAAACCCACTTCGGTCTGACCGAAAGTGGTGTGTAGGTTTCTGTTGAGCACTTCGGTTGCACCGAAACCTAAAATCGGTTTGACCGAAATACATTCTGTGAAAACTCAAAACTAAGTTTTTAACTCATTTTTTTGCAAAAACTTCTGCAGTTGTGATAACTCTTCTACTCTGCCTATACCTTATCTTTTCACAGGTTTTTCAGCCATGTCAGATGTCAGTGACAGCCAGAACAGGTCTGAATCACCGTTTGCTGAAATTCCAGAGGCAGATACAAGTCCTGCAAGCAGCTCTAGTGATGATGGTGAGAGGAGCACCCCTAGTGGTCTGCCTCCCGCAGCTACGAGAACCAGGAAGAAGAGAACTTCGGATGATGAGGACTCCGACTTTGTTGCTGAGGAAGTTACCTCCAAGCCCAAGAGGAATGTGGTTGCCAAAGAGCACCAAGGGCAGCAGCCAAGGAAAGGTACAAGCAAGGTAAAACAGTCAGCAGTTGCTAAGAAGCTCAACTTGGAAGAGCCTGCTCCAAGCAAGGTGAAGAAGACTTCCAAAAGGAAGAGAGTTGTTTATGCTGAACCTCAAGTTGATGCTGAAGAAGAAGAAGAAGAAGCACCCCAGCCTCCTCCTCAGAAAGCTAAGTTCATGGGTGATGCTATTCGGTCTCAAGCCTCCTCTAAGCCCAAGAAGCCTGCTCCTTCCAAAGCAGCTCCAGCCAAGCCCAAGAGAACAACCAGAAGCATTCCAGCTTCTGAGAAGAACAAAGGAGAGATGCCACCGTCTGAATCAGATGAAGAGCATGTGTTGCTCAAGCTCCGTCCCAAGTTGCCACTCCACAATGATGCTCATCCTCAAGCTGAGGACATGAAGGCAAGGAAGGACAAAGGTCTCAGGCTATGGAGATAGTCTGATCCATATGCCGTAAGGAGAAGGACTGCTGTGGACCCCAGATTCCACACCAGAGAGCAGCAGGATTTCTATGAGACCGTGCTAATGGATAAGAAGCCCATTGTTGCTGACACCAGGTATGTTGACTGGAAGTACATTGACAGTGAAGAGCACCGGGACTTCTTTCCCCATGTGCATGAGAGCTTTACTGCATGTGGAGTTGCTGACTTCGTGGGTCAAGAGCTGACAGCCTGGAATGACGAGATGATCATGCAGTTCTATGCCACTGCCCACTTCTACCCTGATGGCAAGATCACCTGGATGACTGAAGGTCAAAGGTTTTCTTCGACTATTGAAGAATGGGCAGAACTTCTGAACGCTCCAGTGCAGAGAGAGGACGACATTGATGTCTATGGGATTCCTAAGAAGAGTCATGATTCCATGAAGAATATGTACAAGGAGATCCCAGCTGCTGATTTAGAGGGATGGAAGCTCGGCTCAGTGTATTATCTCCAGGCAGGTCTGACCACCACTAACACTATTCTGAGGCATACTTTGATGCCTAAGTCAGGTGACCACCGGATGATACGAGGCTATTCTATCAACATGCTGCACATTCTTGATGAGAAGGCACCTTTTAAGGTGATGGACTTGATGGTAGAAACCATTAAGAGGACTGCAGCTGACCAGAAGAGGTCATGTGGGTTTGCACCGCAGATACAGATGCTCATCAACGCCAAGTTTGGCACGGGCAAATTCATGTTGGATAGGAAGCACTTGCCACTGCAGCCAGAGCATGAGGACAACGTAGTTGTGATGGATGAAGAGGATCCCACCTCAGTTGAAGGGCAAGCCAAAATTGAAGCTGCGAAGAAAGCTAAAGCTGACAAAGAGGCAGCAGCTGCAGCAGCTAAGCCAAAGAGCTTTGGAGAACAAATTCTTGAAGCTACCCAAAGGATTGAACAACGCCTGGCCAGCATTGAGCAATCTCAGGAGAGCCTTGAGAGGATTGTCGAGGACAAGATCCACGCTCTGGACGTGAAGCTGACTGAGATTCAGGTGTTTGTCAACAAGCTTGAGGCAGACATGGAGGAGACTAGGCAGGAGAGAGCAGAGCTTATGCAGGATGATCTAGTCCAGGACTCTCATCGCCAGACTGCTCAGGTTCCCAGAGGATCCAGATCTGCAGCTATCCCAGTGACAGACTCCAGGGCTACCACTTCAGCACCAGCTACAGCTCCAGCAGTTCCTTCAGCTCCAGCATCCACTCCTCCACCGCAGACATCAGCAGAGGTCTTCGCAGATGCAGCTATCTCTACACCGACATCTACCCAGACGGGAGCCGCCAGCAGAGCCCGCAGTGACGTTTAGCTCTATACCTTTTCAAACTTTTTGGTAACTTGTTGCCAAAGGGGGAGAAATTGTTATAGATCATAGGGCTTCGAGAGAGAGAGTGCTCTTTCGTCTTTTCGTTCTTTTGCCGGTTTTCCTTGAGATACATTGGTTTCTTTTGGTTCCAGATACTTTATGTGTGCTTGCTACTACGTTTGATGCTACCTTAATGAGTGCTTAGTCATACTATGCTTTAATGTGTGCTTATTGCTTATCCTATGCTATTCCTTATTGTATGGCTATGTACTCTTGTCTTGGTGATTGAGTGTATGTTACTCATTCTTATCATTTTGTGCGCTCCACCAAGATGTATGTGACATGGAAGAGTCACCCATAATCCTAATCGATTGTGCATTTGCATTCAAACGCAAATTTCAAATAATGCACAAATTTAGGGGGAGCTCTTGTTTATCACATACTTCTCAAAGCGACGATATTATTCTTTGATTATATCCTTTGTCGAACCTTTGATCTATATGTTGTCATCAATTACCAAAAAGGGGGAGATTGAAAGTGCAACTAATCCCCGGGTGGTTTTGGTAATTAATAACAACATATATATCATTGAACTAATATTCTCTTGAGAATCATTTCAGAAAAGTTCGATGATATGGGTATGGAAATGTCTGAAGAAGTGGACCCCTCAAAATGCTAAGACAAGCATTGGCAAAAGCTCAAGACTCCATTTTTGGTTTAGTGATCAAAGATCACATTGAGTCCATAGGAAAAGCCAATACTATTAAAAGGGGATGAGGTTGTGTTAATGTTCTTGTTGCTCAAGTGCTTGGTGATCTAGCTCCCTCAACTATCAGCACTCTTCACTTTACAACACACTCATAAGTAATCTCGGACAAACCGATTCTGCAAACTCAGTCCCACCGAGATGAACCACTTCAGTTCTTTCCCTAAACCCTAACTTTTCGGTCCATCCGATTCTGAGTCTCGGTCTCACCGAAAATCTTCTGCCAACCTTCTGTAACCAAATGACAGCATTTCGGAATATCCGAGTTGTTGTTTTCGGTCACACCGAGATGGCAAACCCTAACCTTTGACTCACTTCGGACAAACCGAGATGGTATTTTCGGTCCCACCGAAAATCCCAACGTTCACTATATTTGAACTTTCGGTCTGACCGAGTTTTCACTTCGGTCTCACCGAGATTGGTCAAATGTGTGTGTAACGGTTGGATTTTGTGTGGAGGCTATATATACCCCTCCACCCCCTCCTCATTCGTGAGGAGAGCCATCAGAAAGTACCACCACTTCTACCATACACTTTCTGAGAAGTGAACCACCTACCCTTGTGTTGAGATCAAGCCATTCCATTCCTACCATATGAAACTTGATCTCTAGCCTTCCCAAGTTGCTTTCCACTCAAATCTTTCTTCCACCACAGCCATATCAGTGAGGAGAGTTGAGTGTTGGGGAGATTATCACTTGAAGCACAAGAGCAAGGAGTTCATCACCATCAACACCATCTATTACCTTTTGGGGGGTGGTGCCTCCTAGATTGGTTAGGTGTCGCTTGGGAGCCTCCGTCGTTGAGATGTGGAGTTGAACCAAGAAGTTTGTAAGGGCAAGGAGATCGCCTACTTCGTGAAGATCTACCCCGAGTAAGGCTAGTCCTCCGTGGGCGTAGGCCGTGATGGAATAGACAAGGTTGCTTCTTCGTGGACCCTTCGTGGGTGGAGCCCTCCGTGGACTCGCGCAGCCGTTACCCTCCGTGGGTTGAAGTCTCCATCAACGTGGATGTACGATAGCACCACCTATCGGAACCACGACAAAAATCTCCGTGTCACCAAACTGCGTTTGATCTTCTCCACCTCCTTTTTACATGTGCAATTTACTTTCCGCTGCATATACTCTAGAATTGCATGTGTAGGGTGTTACTTGAATTGGTCTTAATTGTGAAACTGCCAAAAACATTGCATGATCTAAAGGCAGATTTTTTATATTGTCAAGTAGTCTAATCACCCCCCCTCTAGACCTACTTTCGATCCTACACCCACTAGTCTGGCCCATTGATAATAGGTCGGACGCCCGAGGACCCCTTAGTTCAGGACTCCCTCAGTAGTCCATGAACCTGGCTTCAATGACGAGGAGTCCGATGCACAGATTGTATTCAGCATTGCAAGGCGGGTTCCCTTTTTTCGAACTCCAAGATAGTCCTCGGACGCGATGATAGTATCCAGACCTATCGTACACAACCACAGAGAGAATATAATTTTACACGATCCCAATCCGCTGACAAATTTTTGTAGCGCGACATCATGTCTGACTGGTCATAATTTCGGACCGCTTTGTGCCCGACGCTCGACGTCCCGAGATGCGGTTGCCATTGGCACGTCTTGTCGAAGCAGAGATCGTGTCCCCTTATCATGGGAGTCTCATTAATGCGGGCATGGGTAACCCAATCGTGCCGTTTACACAGGCCTTGGGAATAGGCAAATTCTGAGGCGAGTGAGGAGGCATTCAATATTTATTGCCTTTATAAGGGGATAATGACTCCCTCTTCCTCTCCCATGCCTTCTTTCTATCTCTGCCCTTCCAATCTCGAGCTCCAGTGCCCAAGTTCGCATCTCCTTTCCACTCGAGCTAGCACTCAACCATGCCCGGATCCGGAGGTCGGGGCAAGTGGACGGTCTCCTCCGTCAAGGAGGAGGACATTACTGAGCTTCGGGCGGCTAGATACTTGGCGAAGGAAATCACCCATCGTCTGCCGGCCGAGGGACAAGTCGTCCCTAAACCGGAGCCCAACGAGAGGGTTGTATTCATCCCTCATTTCTTCCGTGGACTAGGGTTTCCAATCCACCCTTTCGTCCGCGGGCTGTTGTATTATTACGGGATAGATTTCCATGATCTGTCCCCGAATTCCTTCCTCAACATCTCGGCATTTATCGTCGTGTGTGAGGCCTTACTCCGCATCCAACCCCACTTTGGGCTATGGCTCAAAGTCTTCAACGTGAAGCCGAAGGTGGTGGATGGCCAGCACGCGGAGTGCGGAGGAGCCATGGTGAGTAAGTTGTCCAATGTCTCCTGGCCGAATGGCACTTTTGTGGAGACAGTAAAGGAGTGGCAGAAACAGTGGTTCTAAATCATGGAACCCCGTGGCACCACCTGGGCCGCAGCTGCCGAATTCCGCTCTGGTGCTCCCATGCGACTCATCTCCTGGGTCGAGAAGAGTCTGAACTGGTGTTCGCCCGATGAGCTGATTGCGTTGCATACGCGCATTCAAAGCATGATAGCCAAGAACGTCAAGCTTGTCGATGTAATTCAGGTGATGCTGGTATGACGGATCCTCCCGTGCCAGCACAGAAGTCACCCTCTATGGGAGTTCAATCCGAAGAAGCACCAAACCCTGGTGGGGCTCTTTGAAACCACTCACGAGGGTGCCTGGAGGTTGTTCCTCAAGGGCAACGAGAAACCGCCGGCCACAGATTCAGACCAGGGGCACGACATTAAACACCTAGCCAGCTAGGTATGTTATCTTTAACGTATCCCCTACTTGTTTGTTTCGAGGATGATGTCTGAGCTTTAATCATTTGCTTTTTCAGGATTGGACGGAGAGGGCGAAGCGGATCCAGTGTCCAGCTCTGATGCTTGAAGAACAGGTCATCCCGCGTCTGTCGAAGATGCTGGTGCCGGCACCATATAAGGTGCCAGAGAAGAAGGCCACGAAGAAGGCCAAGGGGGCCAAAAGTGGCCCCCGTCGTAAGGGTGCTTCGAACATGACGTCCGAAGACGAAGAAGCCCATTCTTCCGTCCCTGAGGACGATGACGAGGAAGAGGAGGAGGAGGAGGAGAAGAACCCTCCCCTGAGGAGGGAAAAAAAGGGGGGCTCCGCGAATCTGGAGGCGGGAACGCCGAAGAAGGGGAAGGGCGCCCTTGCGGTCAACACCGTGTGGGACGTTGACATCAGTCCAGAGTGACGCCTCCGCACTAAGCCTCGGGTGGCATCGTAAGTACTATGACTCACGTATGCAAGTGTACCCGGCATCTCCTTTTTTGACGTGGTTAATTGTGCTATTGCAGTCCGGCTTGTGACAGCATCCAGTGATCCTCGTCTGGAGGTTCGTTGGATCCGGCGGAAATGGCCAGCATGTCGCCGCCGCCCGCTTATTCCCCCAAGGCCAAGGACGACACCGAAGTATTGTCCCGGAAGACCGCACCGAGCCACGAAGGGACCCAGGATGCTGTCCAAGAGGCGCCGCGAGGCGTGACCTCCGCTGCCGGACAGATGGGGAGCCGATCCCCATGGAGACTAGCGATGAGGGACGTATTCAGTTCGGCCCTCAGCCGAATACGATTTCGGGGACCGATGCGGCCCCGGGATACGGCGCGCATCTTCCTTCGAAGGGGGGTATGCCAATTCCACCGATGGCCCCTGTCCAACCAGGGGCACCGGATAACCTGATGGAGGCGCTACAAAGAACCTCCATTGTGGACGAGCACCGTGTCCTTATTGGTACGGTGATCGAGAAGGTTCAGTCCGTCAAGAGCGGACTGAACGAGGCCTGCAACAATCTATTGACAGGTTTTGACGTAAGTCTCGGAAAAAGAGAACACCCTGTGCTGATAGTAGCCCCTGAGACACTGTCCGGTGTTCGGAAAGAGAGTCCGGACAGGGGATCAACCCTTTTGCAGGAGACTAACTTGATATGTATGAATGAGCAGTCGTCGCTGTTGGCCGCGACCTCGCATGCTGCAGAAGTCTCTGAACTGAAGCAGAGGTTGGAGCAGGCCGAGAACGAGCTCGGCGTGGTGAATATTCAGCTCCAGGAGAAGCAAGGTGAGTGACGACTTGATGTGTATTCGGAAAGAATAAGCGGTGAGTATTGACCGGATTGTCATAATATGTGTAGGGGCGGCGACCAAGGTCGAGGCCCTGAAAAATGCCCTGGCCGAAGCCGAGGGGAAGGCTGTCCAGCAGCAAGTCGCCTGTAAGAAGCTCAAGGCCCGGGTCAGCGAGGTCCAGCAGGAGCTCCAGGACGCGGTGAAGAAGTGTGAAGCCTTGGAGTGCGAGGCGTCGACTCAAGAGACCAAACTTACCAAGGCTCTCTAAAGTGCGGAGACCGCATGGAATGAAGCCCGGGAAGCTCTCCAGGAGTTCCAGGAGGCCAAGAAGGTTGCAGCGGGTAAGGCTTTTAACATGCAAAGTAAGTATGCGGAGAGGAAGTACCTTTTACTAACCCGGATTCGGAGTTACCCAGGGGCTTTTGCGGATCTACCCTGCAGCGTGTCCGATGCTATGGAGTTCTTCCGAGCGAGAGAAAGGAATTCCACGGAGAAGCTGTTCTGGTCACCGTATGCTGTGCCCGAACATCCGGTGCCCTTTGTCGATCAACTGAAGCAGTTGGTCGAGCTGCACAGGGTGGCCGAACTAGCCATGAAGGATTTAATAATCCGGCTGTGGCCAGCCGAAGCTATACCCAGCAGTTATTTTGGCCTCGTGAAGCGGGTGGTGGAAGCCTGTCCGTGGCTAGACATCGTCAAGCGATCAGTCTGCATTGAAGGTGCCCGCATGGCATTCGCCCGTTGCAAGATGTGGTGGGTGAAGATGGACGCCGTCGAGGTGGCCAGGGGGCCGCCAGAGGGCAAGGAGCACCGCACACCCGAGAGATATTTTGCGGATGTTCTAGAAGGGTCTCGACTTGCAGCAGCGCAGTGCGGGCAGGACATTATTTTCGAATGAATGCATTCGTTTTTTGTCTTTGCCTTGTATGAAAACAAAGCCAGTTTGTAATATAATGTTTGTTATGCTTTAATTGTTTCCTCCTGTGCGGCCGTGTTGTATGGAATCTGAGGGTTGGCCAGTCGTCGACTTTTGCCCTCACGTAGGTAGTACGGAGGTGTTCAGGGTGGAATCTAAACAATCTTTATCCGATTATATGGTCCTTGAAGGAGTTGTTTAGCGCAACGAACCAGGCAATCAGACTATGAGGCTTAAACGCCCTCACTTAGCCATTGGAGTTTTATAATAAAACATGGGCGCAGCCCCTGGTATACGAACCAGAGTGTTGTCAGTGTCTGATCAGGAAGTACCGATCCTTCGCGTAATGCGGAAACAATCTCCAGCAATTTTCAACCTCTTGAACAGCTGAATGACTCTCGCCACATCATGACAGTCAGTTTTCGTCTTTTTCTACTGAGGTGCTCATCCGGGTAAACCAGGGCACAATCGCAGTAGTTCTCCCTTTACTACCCTAGCCGATGTAGCAGAATGTAGCTAGGGTAGCAAGCACAGGAGCTAGGCAACCCAACTATTGACCAAAGACATGATTCGGAGCCAATGCTAAATTCGGGGTGCCGAACTTATCTATGAGAAGTGTTCGGACTTTGTTGCCGAATTATGGGGCGGGGAGGAGCCCCTGGCAAATATGAAACTTACCAAAGTGCACGGGTGCTAGAATATAAGCAATTAATGGCAAAGAAAAACAGAAAAAGAGCAGAGGTAATATCTATGGCCCTTGAACCTAGGCCATGAATTGTTTCCATTATAATTGGATTGATGCGTTAAAGCACATCGATACAAATAGTGTGATAAACAACCAGCTATTTAACATGCCGTCACCAAAGACAAGCTGCATGTGAGTCCTGAAAACAGGTAGAGTAATGGTTAAATTGGCCTCTAGGGCTTCTCCTGTACGTCTGTGCTTCGTGCCGTTCTGGTGTACTTATCCTTGGACAGGACCAGCAATCAGGCCCTCGAAGGAGGCATGTGTAAAACCTGAGAAGGGAAGAGGAAATAGTGAAGCTGTATGTGAATCCGGGATCGGTCAAGCCGAACTGTGGATCACAAGCTAGGTGTGCCTCCGTCAGTGCCCATGGAATTTTGAGTGCGTAATTATGTACGCGTGGTATGAATGCCACTACCTCATCGGGACTGGGACGGAGGCCGAATTGCTAATCGAGCTCTTGACGAGCCGAGTTATCCTATTGCGGTGTAGTCCGGACCCTCTTGATGATGTCCACGGGCTTGGTAGCCGGATTATGGTTCTCCTTGAGAAGGCTGCTCTGTACCTCTGCTGCCAGTGCGGCTGTGTGCTCCTCTGTACGAAGGGAGCGTTCCGTGTTTCCATTAACTATTATGATGCCGCGTGGACCGAGCATCTTGAGCTTGAGACAAGCATAGTGTGGTACCGCGTTGAATCTCACAAACACGGTTCGTTCGAGCAGTGCGTGGTAGCCACTGCGGAAGGGGACGATGTCGATGATTAGCTCTTTGCTTCAGAAGTTGTCTGGGGAACCGAAGACCACTTCCAGCGTGATTGAGCCCGTACAATGGGCCTCTACGCCTGGTATGACTCCTTTAAAGGTAGTCTTTGTGGGTTTGATTCATGAGGGATTAATGCCCATCTTGCGCATTGTATCTTGATAGAGCAGGTTAAGGCTGCTGCCATCGTCCATTAGGACTCGTGTTAGGTGAAATCCATCAATGATTGGGTCGAGAACCAGTGCAGCCGAGCCGCCATGGTGGATACTAGTTGGATGATCTCGACAATCGAACGTGATCGAGAATGACGACCACATATTGAATTTTGAGCGACTGGCTCTACCGCGTAGACATCCCTGAGTATGCGCTTGCCCTCCCTTTTGGGGATGTGTGTAGCGTATATCATGTTCACCGTTTTGACTTGAGGGGGAAACTTCTTCTGCCCCCCAGTGTTCGGCTGCCGGGGCTCTTCGTCATCGTCCTCACTTTGTGATCTCTTTTCTTTGTTCTCGGTATTTAACTTGCTGGCCTGTTTAAAAACCCAACAATCTCTGTTGGTATGGTTGGCTTGTTTGTCTGGGGTGCCATGTATCTGGCACAGATGGTCGAGTATGCGGTCCAAGCTAGATGGTCCCTCGTTGTTCCTTTTGTAGGGCTTCTTCCGCTGACCGGACTTGGAACCGCTAAATCCGGCGTTAACTGTAGTGTCATTGGTGTTATCTCCATTGCTTCGGCATTTCTGTCTATTGCGTCGGAGCTTGCCGGTGCTGTTTTTGACCTCGGAGGGGCCTGCATCACTGGCTGTGTTTTTTCTATGAGCCAGCCAGTTGTCCTCACACGCGCAAAAGCGGGTCATGAGTGCCGTGAGGGCTGCCATGGATTTCGGATTTTCTTGGCCGAGGTGGCGGGCGAGCCATTCATCACGGATGCTGTGTTTGAAGGCCGCTAGGGCTTCGGCATCCGGACAGTCAACGATCTGGTTCTTTTTGGTTAGGAACCTAGTCCAGAATTTTCTGGCTGATTCTCCAGATTGTTGAACTATATGACTTAAGTCATCGGCGTCTGGTGGACGGACATAAGTGGCTTGGAAGTTGTCAAGAAAAGCTTCTTCCAAGTCCTCCTAGCTGCCGATGGAATTTTCAGGTAGGCTATTTAACCAGTGTCTAGCTGGCCCTTTTAGTTTTAGTGGGAGGTATTTGATGGTGTGGAGATCATCTCCTCAGGCCATATGGATGTGGAGAATAAAATCCTCGATCCATACTACGGGATCGGTTGTTCCGTCGTATGATTCAATATGGACGGGCTTGAACCCCTCAGGGAATTCATGATCTAGTACCTCATCTGTGAAGCAGAGAGAGTGTGTGGTGCCTCTTCATCGAGTCGCGTCGCGAGGCACCTCCGATGAAGTCCGCCTGCGGTTATCGGCCCGGGCGTGACTAGGTTTGCCATGTCCGAATAGCTAGCCGTCGTCGCGAGTCAAAAGGCGTCCTCGCGATCCGTAGATTGATCTGGTGTGTCCTGCTCTACTGTCCAGGTCCTGCCGAAGGTCATATGTATAGTCCCGAGCTGTTTTGTCCCTGTTTTTACGAGGCGGTGGGGCGCGCTGGTGTTCGGCATGAGTTGTCGTTTTATCTCGACCACGAGGTGGTCGGTCTACATTGCGCGAAGGAGGTATGGGCCTCGGCGCCTCCTCATCGAACTGAGGTAGCAGTCTGCATTTTGGGTAACTCTTGGCTGGACGCTTGAGGCCATATTCTTCGGCTGCCAGGACATCAGTCCATCTGTCAATGAGTAGGTCTTGATCGGCTTGAAGTTGTTGCTGCTTTTTCTTCAGGCTTCTTGCAGTAGCTATTAGCTGGCGCTTGAAGCACTCCTACTCGAGGGGTGCCTCGGGCATGATGAAATCCTTGTTGCCGAGGCTCTCTTCCTCCTCGGAGGGTGGACGGTAATTATCGTCATCCGGGTCGTTAGGCATGGCATGTTTATCAGGGTTAACTTGCTCGTTGTCTTGTTCCTCCTGTTCGGATGTTGTTCCAACAGGGTCTTCATTGTTTTCAGCGTCATCCAGAGTACTATTTTCTCTGGTGCCAGTGTTGCTGTCTTTTGAGCGACGTGACTTAGAACGGCATTTAGGCCGCCGACGCTTGGATTGTGTCTTAGGAGGTTTATTCTCAACTGGATCTTCTTTGTCATTGTCATCAGCTTTTTTAGGTGTATCAACCATGTACACATTGTATGAGGGAGTGGCCGTCCATCGCCCAGCAATTGGCGGGTTTTGACCCTGCTCCTCATCGTCATCATCGTCCATGTCGTCGATGTCTTCGGAGCCGTAATCAAGCGTGTCGGTTAAGTCCTCGACAGTGGCTATGAAGTGGGTGGCGGGTGGGAAGCAAAATTATTCGTCGTCAGCCCCTAGTTCGAACCGGACATAGTTCAGCTGTGAGTCCCCTGCCAAGGATAGATTTTTTAACGAGTTTAGCACGTCGTCCAGGGGCGAGTGTTGGAAGATGTCTGCAGCGCCGCATTCGAAAATCGATAACTGATCCAGCTCGGTGTTCGCAGGCGTATGTGCTTCGGAACTTATAGCCGGAGACGAGTCCGGAGTTCCGTTGACGCAAATATTGCAAGGTGTCGAGTCTGTGTGCGGCTCAACGCTGCGGACTGTGTGGCCTCGAATGGCGGAATCTACTCCAGATTTAAGGCCATTGCAGCAACAGGTGTCGGCGTATTGGGAACGAGGGTACCCAGACTTGCCTGTCTGCGGGCCGCGACGCACTCCTACTACGACCTAGTACGGCCCAGCTAATCAACCGGCTGTCCAAGACCCTCGCGAGGGAGCTGAGCCTCGCGAGGAGAACGACGTCGAGACCTCCTCAGGAGCAGCCTCAGCAAGATGCTCCGAAGGGGCGGAGAATCCAAGGGCAAGCCTGCCTCAGGAGGAGGCAGTGATGTCAGCAGTGATGCATCGCGCCAGCGGGTGCCAGCGTGCGCCAACGGCGCAGTTACCATTTCGGTGCAAGGGGGACAACGCAGCCGCAAGTTTCCGAGGAGGGGGGCAAAGGTTTCCCCATTGGTGCAACGAGACCGAAGACCGCAAGGACGATAAGGAGGATGTCACCGTCGAGCCCACCACTGCATCACCGCCTGGTCCTTTTGCAGGCGAAGACTGCTTTTGTCAGGGCAGGAACGTCCTTGTGTTCCCGCTCAAAAATGGCCGTTATGGGATCCCTTCCCGCCTAAACATTTCAGGGGAAGAGGAACGTGGCCGCCTATATAAGTAGCTAGGATTCCCACTGAAAAGGGGATCGATCCATACACTCAGCCACCACACAAGTAGAAAGAACACTTGCCTCCTGACCCTCCTAATCTCACCTCCTGAGCCCAGGAACCATTGTACTAGCTCATATCCCAGCTCGACCGAAGCTAATCTGTCGGCGTACTGGGAACCAGGGTACCCGGACTTGCTTCTGCGGGCCGCGACGCGCTCCTACTACGGCCTGGTATGGCCCAGCTGATCGACCTGCTGCCCAAGACCCTTGCGAGGGGATTGAGCCTCGCGAGGAGAACAATGCCAAGACCCTCTGAGGAGCGGCCTCAGGTAGGTGCTCCGGAGGGGCGGAGAACCCAAGGCCAAGCCTGCCTCATTAGGAGGCAGTGATATCAGCAGTGACGCATCCTGCCAGCGGGTGCCAGCGCGCGCCAGCGGCGCAGTTACAATTTCGGTGCAAGGGGGGCAGCGCAGCCGCAAGTTCCCGAGGAGCGGGGCAAAGGTTTCCTCATTGGTGCAATGAGACCGAAGACCGCAAGGACAGCAAGGAGGATGTCACCTTCAAGCCCATCACCGCATCATCGCCTGATCCTTTTGCAGGCGAAGACTACTTTTGTCAGGGTTGGAACGTCCTTGTGTTCTCGCTCAAAAATGGCCGTTGTGGGATCCCTTCCCGCTTAAACATTTCGGGGGAAGAGGACCGTGGCTGCCTATATAAGTAGCTAGAACCCCCACTGCGCCGGGAACGGACGGACGAACACACTTTGCCACCGCACAAGGAGCAAGAACACTAGCCTCCTGACCCTCCTGAGCTCGCCTCCTGATCCCAGGAACTGTTGTACTAGCTCATGTTCTAGCTCGCCCGGAGCCAATCCACCAAAGCAGGAAGTAGGGTCTTACACCACACGGTAGCCCGAACCTGGATAAACTCTTATGTGCTTGTTCGTTCTTTGTTTGAATCCTTCCACCGAGACGAGAGCGAGGTGCTAGGTAGACGTGAGTGGGAGAGATCTTCATTCACGCCCCTGTGTTCGAACTTAACGGGTTTTGCGGAGCCCTGAATCCGACATTTGGCGCGCCAGGTAGGGGGCATGTCGAAATCTCGCCTCTTCGACGACCTCGCTTCCCCTCTACGGTTCGGCGCCTCTACGATGGCTGCAGCCAGCCACAGCCGCGCGGGGGCGGGCTTCCTCCCCGTCGATCGTGCAGCATCAGTGGACCGTGCCGCCCGTGGGCGCCCCTCCTCCTTCCTCAACGATGCTCCTGTCGGCCAGGCCACTGGAGGGCGGCCTGCACCACCACTCCTGCCTCCTGTGGCCTTGGTGGTCATGCTCTTAATGGGATGACGGCGGGCCCAGCACCGGCCGCCCGCCGAGACCCGCGCCACACGGACGGCCCGCAGCTGCGAACTACGGGGCGTCGCCTGCAGGGAGCGGCCTTGCCACGGGGTCGCCTACATCCTCGGTGGGTCCCAAGCAACAGCGTTTGCCCGGCATGCCAAGCCGCACTTTCGGCAGGTTGGAGCTGCCGCCCAGTCGCGGGAGGCCTTGCGGGCGCAGAACAAGCCGGGGCCCACCATCACCTTTGGCCCCGGTGATCTCGCCTCCGAAGCAGCCGGCACCGGCGCTCTCCCCACGGTATGCACGCCCACCATCTGCGGGGTGGCCATGACAAGATCTCTCATCAACGACGGCACCGGCCTCAACATCCTCTCTCCCGAAGCCTTCAGTCATCTGCCTGTGTCCTACAGGCAGCTCCTTCCCACCAAGCCCTTCTCGGGGGTCGCGGGCTCGACAGTTCCGCTCGGTCAGATCCGCCTCCCGGTCACCTTCGGCACACCGGATAACTACCGGACTGAGCTCATCTATTTTGACGTTGCGCCCATCCACCTGCCGTACAACGCCGTCCTCGGCTTCCCAGCCTTGGCAAGGTTCATGGCGGCGACTCACCTGGGCTACAACACAATCAAGATACCCGGGAGCAGCGACGTCATCACCATCAAAGGGGACCCTAAGGCCGCCCTTCAGGTCCTTGGGCGCGCTTACCAGGCCGCCGCTGCCACAGCTCACCCGGGGGCGAAGGGGGCTCCAGAACCTCCGGAGGCCGTGCCTGCCAAGAAGAAGCAGCTCTTTTCTCAGGAACCCGCCGAGACGAAGCAAGTGCCCGCCGACGAAGAAGGCTCAGGAGCCACCTTCACCGTCGGCACGGGCATGGATCCAGAGCAAGAGGCGGCGCTGGTCAGCTTCTTCAGGGCCAACAATGATGCGTTCGCCTGGAAGGCCGCAGATTTGGTCGGGGTGCCAAGGCATGTCATTGAGCATCACCTCACGATGTGCCCCAACGCGCGCCCTATCAAGAAAAAGGCGCGCAGACAAGCCCCGGAGAAGCAGGCCTTCATCGTCCAAGAAGTTAGCAAGCTGGAGGAAGCAAGTGTCGTACGAGAAGTACGGCACTCGGAGTGGCTGGCCAATCCCGTCATCGTCCCGAAGAAAGGAGGCAAGGAACGCATGTGCGTCGACTTCACGAGCCTCAACAAGTTCTGCCCTCAGGACCCCTTCCCTCTTCCGCGCATTGATCAAATCGTGGATTCGACGGCTGAGTGCGACCTACTCTGCTTCCTTGATGCCTTCTCGGGCTACCACCAAATCAAGATGGTGGTAGAAGACTTGGAGAAGACCGCATTCCTGACCCCATGCGGGGTCTACTGCTACTCCTGCATGCCTTTTGGGCTGAGGAACGCGGGCGCTACCTTCCAGCGCCTGATGCACATCACTCTCGGCCCTCAGCTCGGGAGGAATGCGGAGGCCTACGTCGACGTCATAGTGGTTAAGACCAAGGAGGCCATGACCCTCATCCAGGACTTAGAAGAAACATTCGCCAACATGCGCAAGGTGAAGTTGTGCCTCAACCCGGAGAAATGTGTGTTCGGCGTACCCTCCGACAAGTTGCTAGGATTCCTGGTTTCGCACCGGGACATTGAGGCCAACCCGGAGAAGATCAAGGCCATCGAGAAAATGAGGCCGCCCACAAACCTGAAGGAAATGCAGAAGCTCGCCGGATGTGTGACATCCCTGGGGCGCTTCATCTCTAACTCGGGGAACGCGCCCTCCCGTTCTTCAAGCTCATGAAGAAGAAAGGGCCCTTTGACTAGACTCCGGAGGCCGACACCGCTTTCCGGGACCTCAAGAAATACCTCACCAGCTCGCCGGTCATGGTAGCACCACGACCCTTGGAGCCCATGACTCTCTACCTCGCCGCAACGCCTCACTCCACCAGCGCAACACTGGTTGTGGAGCGCGAGGAATGGCTCCGCATCCCAAGGCCACCAGGCGGCTCAGCACCTTCGGGACCCGCGCCGCCCCCTTATGCGGCCTCATGGGTGGATTTCGACCGTGGGCACCGACGGCCTCGCCGCTCAGTAAGAAGCTCCAGAGGCTCCTGAGGCGCCAGCGGACCCTGCTGCACCAACCCTCGTGAAGCACCTGGTGTACTTCATTAGCACAGTACTGCGCGACGCGCGTTCGCGCTACCCGATGCCCCAGAAGTCGCTTTTGGCGCTCCTCGTCGCCTCCAGGAAGCTGCGCCACTACTTCCAAGGCCACCCCATCAAGGTTGTTTCGTCGTATCCCCTCGAGAAGGTGCTGCGGGGCCCAAATGTTGTTAGGGAGGGTCGCCGAGTGGAACATCGAGCTTCAAGCGTTCCAACTGGAATTCAGCACCACGCGGGTGATCAAGGGAGCAGCTCTGGCAGACTTCGTGGCGGAATGGACTGACGCACCGGAGCGGGGGATCAGTGAAGACCGTTCACTGGCCCCCGGCGATGAAGCCCCAAACGAATGGGTGGTGTACTTCGATGGCGCCTTCTCACGCTTCGGTGCGGGGGCTGGCGCCGTGTTAGTATCTCCCACTCAGGATAAGTTGTACTATGTTGTGCAGCTCTGCTTCCAGCAGGGCGAGAAGGTCTCCAACAACATCGCCGAGTACGAGGGCCTGATTGCCGGGCTCAAGGCCCCCGCCACGCTGGGGGTCAAGCGTCTCACCATCAGCGGTGATTCACAACTCCTCGTCGACTTCTCCAACAAGAAGTACAAGCCCAAGGATGAGCACATGGGGGCATACTTGGAGGAGGTGCGCAGGATGGAGAAGGAACTCCAAGGGCTGGAGGTGCAGCACGTGCCGAGAGGCACCAACAAAGAAGCGGACGACATCGCCAAGCGAGCCTCCAGACAGGAGCCTCAAAGGCCAGGCGTCTTCGAGGAGCGACTACTCAAGCCGTCAGCAGCAACGTCAGCACCCGAGCCGGCCTCCCTCGGCAGGGGTTACCGGCGGCGCCCCCGGATGGTGCCCTGCCCTGCGGCCCACCTTCCGGAGCCCGCCTGTTGCTCGCTCCGGAGCCCGAGAAGGGGTGCTGGACCCAAGAACTCAAGACGTACCTATAACACGACGCCCTGCCAGACAAGGAAGAAAACGCAGAGCGCGTGGTTCGACAGGCCTCAGCTTACTGCATCCAAGACGGCGAACTCTACAGGAGGCGCCCCAACGACATCTCGCTAAAATGCATCTCGAGGAAGCGAGGGCGTGAGCTGCTGATTGATATCCACGGTGGAGACTATGGTCATCACTCGTCGTCCCGTACCCTCGTGGGCAAGGCTTTCCGCAGCGGCTTCTATTGGCCCACGGCGCTCAACGATGCCACGGAGCTCGTGCGAGCCTGCGAGGCGTGCCAGTTTCACGCCAAGCAGATCCACCAGCCGGCGCAAGGCCTCTAGACGATTCCGCTTTCCTGGCCCTTCGCGGTCTGGGGATTGGACATCCTAGGTCCATTCCCTCTGGCAGCACGGGGCTACCGCTTCCTGTACGTCTCCATCGACAAATTCACCAAGTGGGCGGAAGTGGAGCCTGTTCGCGTGATCCCAGCCGGGTCAGCTGTCAAGTTCATCCAGGGCCTCGTGAGGCGATTCGGGGTCCCCAACCGCATCATCACGGATAAGGTTCGCAGTTCATAAGTAATCTCTTCGGGTCATATTGTGCTAACCTTGGAACACAGATCTGCTATGCTTCGGAGGCCCACCCCAGGAGCAACGGCCAGGCCGAGCGCGCCAACGCGGAAGTCTTGCGTGGCCTCAAGACGCGCAGCTTCAAGAAAAAGCTTGAGGCTTGCGGCAGGGGCTGGATCGACGAACTCCAGTCCGTGTTGTGGTCAATCCGAACCACTACCACCAAACCTATGGGGGAAACTCCCTTCTTTCTTGTTTATGGGGCGGAGGTGGTCCTCCCTCACGAGGTCAAGCATCGCTCCCCACGGGTCTTGGCCTTTAGTGAGGAATGCCAGGACGCCGCCTGGCGGATGGACCTCGTGCTCGGCGAGGAGGGCCGCTGCTGAGCTGCCCTCAGGGCGGCACGTTACCAGCAGGCGCTGCGGCGGTACCACTGCCGCGGTGTCCGCGCAAGAACACTTGAAGTTGGTGACTTGTTCCTGAGGCGGGTCCTCTCTCGTGAGGGGCTACACAAGCTCTCGCCCATGTGGGAGGGCCCGTACAGAATCGCTCGTGTCTCTAGGCCTGGTGATGTGCGCCTGGAGACGCAGGATGGGATACCTATCCAGAATTCCTGGAACATCAAACACCTCAGGAGGTTCTATCCATAATCAAGGCTCCGTGCCCGTGAGGGTCTCCGCCAGTGACACTCTCAGGTAATAATGAGTTGGGGTTGTGCACGCCTCGGAGTCTCCTGTGCGTTGCCTACGGGCCCTCAGATGGGGCTCCCACCCACGCCCCAGTGGTGGTCCTTAGCTCTGCGCTGGGACGAAGACGTAGTGTAGGGGTCGGACGCGACCTTTTTTTCCTTTTTGCTTGGTGTTTGGCTGTCAGCCTTTTCTACTTCCTTGGCTATCAGCCCCTGCTCTACCCCATGCTATGAAGTTCTCTTGTTTCTCGCGCTTCCTGCATTTTGTTGAGAGTTTTGTGTTTTGGATCTTTCTCGTCGGCTTTAAGTTCAGCTATGCCACTCGCTCTCCTTCACGCGCCTCGCGCGTGGGGGCTGGGGCACTGTCGGTCACCGGCCCTCGTCTGCCGTGGCCCCGTAACCTCGCATGACCAAGCCTGCTCAGGCTCTGGCGTCGGGCTGCTCAGTCCGTGCAACCTATCTACCAAGCCACTGAGGCTTTGGTGCTCTAACCCGCGCTCGGCACTCTCAGCAGATCTCATCGATTGACCCCCATTCGGGGGCTGTACGAGCCCATCAGACTCGGCCACCTCCTCGCGACCTGATGGGGCTCATGACGCCAGAGTCAGGAGGACTCCGCCTCGGGACAACCTGACGCATAAAAGCTAAGTGATTTTGTTCAGGCAACAAAAGCATGACGGCGAGTTCTCACTTCTTACATACATCACAACCCATTACACGCCTCCTCAAGGCAACTTGAAATTTTGACGCAGAAAGGACATGAAGGAGAAAGGAGAAGAAGCAAAAGCCGCCCCGCTCAGTCGGATTCCTCCGGTTCCTCTGGCTTCACCGAGCTGTGGCGGCGCGGCGATCCTCTCCCCTCGCCGTACCAAGCTCGGCGGCGTGGTGGTTCGTCGCGGCCGCCACTGCTGGAGGAGCTGTTGCTGCCACAGAGGGGGGCCCCACGGCGCCCCTAGGACTGAGGTCGTCTCCGGAGGAGGAGCCGCTCCTCCGGACGTCTTCGTCCTCCTCGTCGTCAGCCTTGGGACAGCACCCTAGGCGCCTCCCTTCCTTCGTGAAGACCCTGATGAACAACATGGAGACGCCATCGTCCCTGAAGTGGTGCGCACACCTCCCCTGCAGTCGTCATGCGCGGGCAAACGACTGCCAGCCACGCTCTAAGAACACATCGCCCGAGGGAGCCACCTCAACCTCCACCCAGGATGCACCACTACAGCAACCGTCGGCCTGCAGCCATATACCCCCAAGGCCTCCGGCCGGTAGCACGTCGCCAAACAAGTGGGGAAGCCTGAGCCACGGGCCACTGGGCTTCTCCACCCACACCATGAACTCCGACGAGACATCGAAGGAATGGAGCTATGGGCATGGAGGGCGCATGACCAGCAGGCACCGTTGCGCGCCCCCTCTTCCTCCGCGACCGCGACCACCTTCGCCACGGGAGGACGCCTCGCGCCGTCCACCAGCGTTCGCGGCGGGGCTCAGAAGGCCGCACCTGACTCCCCGAGAAGCCGCTGCGGGCGCAGGAGCATACTTGCGGGGACGACCACGACCCCTCTTCGGCGGCAATGGGACTGGATCCTTCGGGGTCTTCCCCTTCTCCGCGGCGGATGGCTTCCTCGGCGGCGCCATGAAGATCTTGCGACAAGAGAGAAAGTGAAGAAAACAAGGAGAAGACGGCGCTGGCTTGGAAACGGCATGGGGGCTCCCCCCTGGTCCCATTTATAGGGCGGAGGAGCCCAACTGCCGGCCAATGGCGTCGCAGCCATTACTAACTCGTCGCACGTGCCAAGGAGTTGTCAAGTTGCACGATCACCAACGTTGCAAGGGAAGCGGAGCCGCCACGTCCCATCCAACAATCGCACGCCGGCCGGCCCGCGGCCTTTTAGGGCCAGAGGCGCTTCGTCCTCGACTAGGGCTTCGCCCGGAAGCCAACTCCGCGCTCGCCTTGGGCCCGGGGGCTACTGTCGACGTACTGGGAACCAGGGTACCCAGACTTGCCTGTCTGCAGGCCGCGACGCGCTCCTACTACGGCCTGGTACGGCCCAGCTGATCGACCAGCTGCCCAAGACCCTCGCGAGGGGATTGAGCCTCGCGAGGAGAACAACGCCAAGACCCCCTCAGGAGCGGCCTCAGGCAGGTGCTCTGGGGGGGCGGAGAGGCAGTGATATCAGTAGTGACGCATCGCGCCAGTGGGTGCCAGCACGCGCCAGCGGCGCACTTACCATTTCGGTGCAAGGGGGACAGCGCAACTGCAAGTTCCAGAGGAGCGGGGCAAAGGTTTCATCATTGGTGCAACGAGACCGAAGACCGCAAGGACAGCAAGGAGGATGTCACCGTCGAGCCCACCACCGCGTCATCACCTGATCCTTTTGCAGACGAAGACTACTTTTGTCAGGGTAGGAACGTCCTTGTTTTCCCGCTCAAAAATGGCCGTTGTGGGATCCCTTCCCGCCTAAACATTTCGGGGGAAGATGACCGTGGCCGCCTATATAAGTAGCTAGAACCCCCACTGCGCCGGGGACGGACGGACGAACACACTTTGCCACCGCACAAGGAGCAAGAACACTAGCCTCCTGACCCTCCTAAGCTCGCCTCCTGAGCCCAGGAACTGTTGTACTAGCTCATATTCTAGCTCGCCCGGAGCCAATCCACCAAAGGAGGAAGTAGGGTCTTACACCACACGGTGGCCCGAACCTGGATAAACTCTTGTGTGCTTGTTCGTTGTTTGCTTGAATCCTTCCACCGAGACGAGAGCGAGGCGCTAGGTAGACGTGAGTGGGAGAGATCTTCGTTCACGCCCTGTGTTCGAACTTAACGGGTTTTGCGGAGCCCTAAATCCGACATAATCCACCAAGCAGGAAGTAGGGTCTTACACCACACGGTGCCCCGAACCTGGATAAAATCTTGTTTGTTCTGCCTGTTGTTTGCTTGATCCTTCCCCCGAAACGAGAGCAAGGCGCTAGGTAGACGTGAGTGGGAGAGATCTTCATTCACGCCCCTATGTTCGAACTTATCGGGTATTGCGGAGCCCTGAATCCGACATTTTGCGCGCCAGGTAGGGGGCGTGTCGAAATCTCGCCTCTCCGACGACCTCGTCGCATTCTCGTCACCGACTTCGCTCCACAGCCATGGTGGACACACGCCGAGCTCAAACCGCCCGCCGCGCCGCGAACGTCGCTCAGATGGCGCCCGCGGGCAACTGTGCGCCGCTCCGCCCCAACTCGCCGGTCGCCAACGCCGACACCGACCCAGCCGTCCACAAGCAGCAGGACTCGTCGCTGCCACCGTCCGTGCGGCGGGATGGCCGCACGGCAACTCCTTCACCCTCGCCGGCCACGGCGTCGTCCTCGCTGGTCCGCCGCGGGCCGGTCTACCAGCAACCTGCACTACTGATGGCGCGGAAGCTCTTGCGCTACTGCCCGGCAGATGACCTCTACAACGAGTGGCTCCACCACATCACCGAGCTTGTCAATGCCGCTGAAGAAGCACCTGCACCAATGCACTCCTCACGTCCTCCATTGCCCCTGGGGGGAACGAAGGCCTCGGGGTCCCGGCTCCGCCTCCACTCCACCGCGCCAGCCAGGAGGTCCGACGCGGGGCCCCTCGATGTAAGCAACCCCGCAGAGCTCATGCGCACGACGAGGAGAGCTGTCTGGTGATTCCGCATCCCCATGCAGGGGCTCGCGGGCCCCCTGGCCCGCAGCGCCCAGATCGTGCGCCACAGGAGGTGGTGGCGCCAGCACCCCAAGAACCAGCACTGTAGGCGCAGGGGGCGCCTGCGATCATGAGCGTGGCTGGGTGTCGCGCCCTAGCTCCTGAGCTATGGCGCCTCGTCTGGCCCGGAAGTTCAAGCCGGACCTGCCTCCGTGCTACGACGGCACCACCGACCCCACGGAGTTCCACCAACTCTACGAGCTAAGCATCAAGGCGTCCAACGGCACCGAGCAGGTCATGGCGAACTGGTTCCCCATGGCTCTGAAGGACGGCGCACGCTCCTGGCTCCTGAACCTCCCCGAGGGATCCATCTCTTCCTGGGAAGAGCTTCGCGAGCGTTTCACCGACAACTTCCAAGGCACCCCCGGTGATGAAGCCCCAGACGGATAGGTAGTATACTTCGACGGCGCCTTCTCACGCCTTGGCGTGGGGGCTGGCGCTGTTTTGGTATCTCCCACTCAAGATAAATTATACGATGTTGTGCAGCTCTGCTTCCAGCAGGGCAAGAAGGTCTCCAACAACATCGCCGAATACGAGGGCCTAATTGCCGGGCTCAAGGCCGCCGCTGCGCTGGGGGTCAAGCGCTTCACCATCAGGGGTGATTCGCAACTCCTCGTCGACTTGTCCAACAAGAAATACAAGCCCAAGGGCGAGCACATGGAAGCATATCTCGAGGAGGTACGCAAGATGGAGTGATGGTTCCAAAGGCTGGAGGTACATCGCGTACCAAGAGGCACCAACAAAGAACCAGACGATATCGCCAAACGAGCCTCTAGACGAGAGCCTCAGAGGCCGGGCGTCCTCGAGGAACGGCTGCTCAGGCCGTCAGTAACGATGCACGTCCCCGAGCAGGCATTCCCCTAACAGGGGCTGCCTGCGGTGCCTCAGGACGGCGCCCCGTCCTGAGGACCACCCTCCGGAGCCCGCCTGCTGCTCGCCGCTGAGCCCGAGGAGGGTCGCTGGACCCAAGAACTCAAGATGTTCCTGCAACACGATACCCTGCCAGACAAGGAAGAAGACGCAGAGTGTGTGGTCCGATAGGCCTCAGCTTACTGCATCCAAGACGAAGAACTCTACAGGAGGCGCCCCAACGACGTGTCGTTGAAATGCATCTCGAGGAAGCAAGGGCGCGAGCTGCTGGCTGATATCCCCGGTGGAGACTGCGACCATCACTCGTCGTCCCGCACCCTCGTGGGCAAGGCCTTCCACAGCGGCTTCTACTAGCCCACGGCACTCAACGACGCCACGGAGCTCGTGCGAGCTTGCGAGGCGTGCTAGTTTCACGCCAAGCAGATCCACCAGCCGGCGCAAGGCCTCCAGACGATTCCGCTTTCCTGGCCCTTCGCGGTCTGGGGATAGGACATCTTGAGTCCATTTCCTCGGGCAGCAGGGGGCTACCGCTTCCTGTACGTCGCCATCGACAAATTCACCAAGTGGGCGGAAGAGGAGCCTATTTGCGCAATCCAAGCCGGGTCAGCTGTCAAGTTCATCCAGGGCCTCGTGAGGCGATTCGGGGTTCCCAGCCGCATCATCACGGATAACGGTTTGCAGTTCACAAGTAATCTCTTCAGGTCATATTGTGCTAACCTTGGAACACAGATTTGCTACAATTCGGTGGCTCACCCCAGGAGCAACGGCCAGGCCGAGCACGCCAACACAGAAGTCTTGCGTGGCCTTAAGATGCGCAGCTTTAAGAAGAAGCTTGAGGCTTGTGGCAGGGGCTGGATCGATGAACTCTAGTCCGTGTTGTGGTCAATCCAAACCACTGCCACCAAACCTATGGGGGAAACTCCTTTCTTTCTCGTCTATGGGGCGGAGGCGGTCCTCCCTCACGAGGTCAAGCATCGCTCCCCACGGGTCTTGGCCTTCAATGAGGAATGCCAGGACGTCGCCTGGCGGATGGACATCGTGCTCGGCGAGGAGGGTCGCCGCCGAGCTGCCCTCAGGGCGGCACGTTATCAGCAGGCGCTGCGGCGGTATCACTGCCGCGGCGTTCGCGCAAGAACACTTGAAGTTGGTGACTTGGTCCTGAGGCGGGTCCTCTCCCGTGAGGGGCTGCACAAGCTCTCGCCCATGTGGGAGGGCCCATTCAGAATCGCCCGTGTCTCTAGGCCTGGTGATGTGCGCCTGGAGACGCAGGATGGGATACCTATCCAGAATTCCTGGAACATCGAACACCTCAGGAGGTTCTATCCATAATCAAGGCTCCGTGCCCGTGAAGGTCTCCGCCCGTGACACTCTCACGTAATAATGAGTTGGGGTTGTACATGCCTCAGAGTCTCCTGTGAGTTGCCTGCGGGCCCTCAGACGGGGATCCCACCCACGCCCCAGTGGCAGTCCTTAGCTCCACGCTGGGAAGTAGACGTAGTGTAGGGGTCGGACGTGACCTGGTGTTTGGCTGTCAGCCTTTTCTACTTCCTTGGCTATCAGCCCTTCATCTAGCCCATGGTATGATGTTTTCATGTTTCGCGCTTCCTGCATTTGGTTGAAAGTCTTGTTTGAGATATTTCTCTTTGGTTTTGAGTTCAGCTGCGCCACTCGCTCTTCTTCGCGCGCCTCGCGCGTGGGGGCGGGGGCACGGTCGGTCACCGGCCCTTGTCTGCCGTGGCCCCGTGACCTCGCCTGGCCAAGCCTGCTCAGGCTCTGGCACTGGGCTTCTCAGTCCGCGCAACCTATCTTACCAAGTCGCTCAGGCTTTGGTGCTTTAACCCGCGCTTGGCACTCTCAGCAGATCTCAGCGACTGACCCCCGCTCGGGGGCTGTACGAGCCCGTCAAACTCGGCCACCTCGTCACGACCCGATGGCGCTCATGATGCCGGAGTCAGGAGGACTCGGCATCAGGACGACACGACGCATAAAAGCTAAGTAATTTCACCCAGGCAACAAAAAAACATGACAGCGAGTTCTCGCTTCTTGCATATATCACAGCCCATTACACGCCTCCTCAAGGCAACTTAGAATTTTGGTACAGAAAGGACATGAAGGAAAAGAAAGGAGAAGAAGCAGAAGCCACTCCCACTCAGTCGGAGTCTTCCAGTTCCTTCGGCTTCACCGAGCCACAACGGCGCGGCAACCCCCTCCCCTCGCCGGGCCGGCCACGGCGGCGTGGTGGTTCGTCGCAGCCGCCACTGCTGGAGGAGCTGCTGCTGCCACAGCGGGGGGACCCACGGTGCCCCCCAGGACGAAGATCGTCTTCAGAGGAGGAGCTGCTCCTCTGGACACCGTCCCCGTCGTCCTCTTCGTCATCAACCTCGGGATAGCACCCAAGGCGCCTCCCTTCCTCCGAGAAGACCTTGACGAACAGCGTGGAGACACCATCGTACCTGAAATGGAGCGCGCACCTCCCCAACAGTCGGCGTGCGCGAGCGAATGACTGCCAACCGCGCTCCAGGAACACGTCACCTGAAGGAGCCACATCAACCTCCACCCAGGACGCACCACTGCAGCAACCATCAGCCTGCAGCCAGATACCACCGAGGCCTCCGGCTGGTAGCACGTCGCCGAACGAGCGGGGGAGCCTGAGCGACGGGCCGCCGGGCTTCTCCGCCCACACCATGAACTCCAATGACACATCGAAGGAATGGAGTTGTGGGCGTGGAGGATGCGCGACCGACAGGCACCGTTGTGCGCCTCCTCTTCCTCCGCGGCCACGACCACCTTCACCATGGGAGGATGCCCCGCGCCGTCCACCGGCGACCGTGGCGGGGCTCAGAAGGCCACGCCCGCCTCCCCGAGAAGCAGCTACAGGCACAGTGGCATACTTGCGGAGACGATCGCGACCCCTCTTAGGCGGCAGTGGGACTGGATCCTTCGGGGTCTTCCCCTTCTCTGAGGAGGACGGCTTCCTCGGCGGCGCCATGGGGATCTCGCGACAAGATAGAGAGCGAACAACAAGCAAGGAGAAGACAGCACAGGCTTGGAAATGGCCTGGGGGCTCCCCCATAGTCCCATTTATAGGGTGGAGGAGCCCAACTGCCAGCCACTGGCGTCGCAGCCATTACGCCCCCGTCGCCTGCGCCAAGGAGTTGTCAAGTCGCATGATCACCGAGACTGCGTGGGAAGCCGAGCCGCCACGTCCCATCCAACAGTCACACGCCAGCCTGGCCCATAACTTTTTTGGGCCCGCGGCGCTTCGTCCTCGACTAAGGCTTCGCCCCGAAGCCAACTCCGCGCGTGCCTTGGGCCCGGGGGCTACTGTCGGCGTACTGGGAACCAGGGTGCCCAGACTTGCCTATCTGCGGGCCGCGATGCGCTCCTACTACGGCCTGGTACGGCCCAGCTAATCAACCAGCTGCCCAAGACCCTCGCGAGGGAGCTGAGCCTCGTGAGGAGAACGACGTCAAGACCTCCTCAGGAGCAGCCTCGGCAAGGTGCTCCGGAGGGGGGATCCAAGGCCAAGCATGCCTTAGGAGGAGGCAGTGATGTCAGCAGTGATGCATCGCGCCAGCGGGTGCCAGCGCGCGCCAACGGCGCAGTTACCATTTCGGTGCAAGGGGGACAGCACAGCCACAAGTTCTCGAGGAGCGGGGCAAAGGTTTCCCCATTGGTGCAACGAGACCGAAGACCGCAAGGACGATAAGGAGGATGTCACCATCGAGCCCACCACCGCGTCACCGCCTGGCCCTTTTGCAGGCGAAGACTGCTTTTCTCAAGGCAGGAACGTCCTTGTGTTCCCGCTCAAAAATGGCCGTTGTTGGATCCCTTCCTGCCTAAACATTTCGGGGGAAGAGGACCGTGGCCGCCTATATAAGTAGCTAGAATTCTCACTATAAAGGGGATCGATCCATACACTCAGCCACCACACAAGGAGTAAGAACACTTGCCTCCTAACCCTCTTGAGCTCACCTCCTGAGCCCAGGAACCATTGTACTATCTCATATCCCAGCTCGCCCGAAGCTAATCCACCAAAGCAAGAAGTAGGGTCTTACACCACACGGTGGCCTGAACCTGGATAAACTCTTGTGTGTTATGTCTGTTGTTTGCTTGAATCCTTCCACCAAAATGAGAGTGAGGCGCTAGGTAGACGTGAGTGGGAGAGATCTTCGTTCATGCCCCTGTGTTCGAACTTATCAGGTTTTGCGGAGCCCTGAATCCGACAACAGGAACCATCTCCTGGATGTGATCCGGTGAAAGATTTAAATCATGTTCATCGGAGCGAGGGGGAGCGATCGCCGCGGTCTCAAATCCGTCAAAGATCAGGTCTCCAGGGATGTCCGCGACGTAATTCAAGCTCCCGAATCTGACCTGATGGCCAGGGGCATAGCTGTCGATCTGCTCCAGATGGCCAAGCGAGTTGGCCCGTGGTACGAAGCCGCCGAATATGAAGATCTGTCCGGGAGGAAGGTTTCTCCCTGGACAGTGTCACTATTGACGATTGAAGGGGCCATCGAACCTTTCGTCGACGGCACAGTGGAACTCTCAATGAAAGCACCAATGTAGGTGTCAAAACCGGCGGATCTCGGGTAGGGGGTCGCGAACTGTGCGTCTAAGGTCGATGGTTACAAGAGACTAGGGACACGATGTTTACCCAGGTTCGGGCCCTCTCTATGGAGGTAATACCCTACTTCCTGCTTGATTGATCTTGATGAATATGAGTATTACAAGAGTTGATCTACCACGAGATCGTAATGCCTAAACTCTAGAAGCCTAGCATGTATGACTATATTAATGAGTATCCCCTTTCCGGACTACACCCTCCGGTTTATATAGACACCGGGGGGATCTAGGGTTACATAGAGTCGGTTACATAAGAAGGAATCTTCATAGCTGGTCGCCGAGCTTGCCTTCCACGCCAAGGAGAGTCCAATCCAGACACGGGTGCAGTCTTCGGCCTTCATGTCTTCATAGCCCACCAGTCTGGCCCATTGATAATAGGCCGGACGCCCGGGGACCCCTTAGTTCAGGACTCCCTCGCCGCTCACGATCGCAAAGGAAGGGAAAGTAACACCGGCACCGGAGACAATGAAGATCCGGAGGAAGCAGATGACCCCGTAGAGCCAGTGGTGGAGCAGGACGAGGGAGAAGATGGCGAACACAACCCTGAACAACTCGCCGATCATGACAATTCCGAAGACAGTAACTATCTACCTGTCTCCGAAGAGGACGTTAGCCTGGGAGACAAAGAATTCATAGTCCCATAGGAACCCCTCGAACAAAAATGCTTTCAGCAACAACTCATTGCCACGGCAAGGAGCCTAAAAAAAAGCAGCAGCGGCTTAAAGCCGAACAGGATACGCTCAATGACAGATGGAATGAAGTGTTAGACTCTGAGGAGAGATACGCCACGAGCGTCAAACAAAGAGCTATCCCAAGCGCAAACTACTGCCCCAATTCGACGACAAGGCCCTTGTGCCAAATCCGCCGAAGTATGATCAGGTCGATCAACCGGACCGACCACCTCATGGATGGGACAAAGCGGCCATCAATGTCGTACAACATCCCACACCTCCCCACCGTAAAGGAAAGGATACAGTGCCTCAGGGCCATAAGTATGATTTATGTCAAGACTTGAATAAAAAAGTCGGTCAGGCCAGATCAATCTACGGATAAACAGAAAGTGCTTCCACGCGGGACGGCGGCTATCAAGCCAAACCCACCTGGAACAATCAAGTTCGGAACCAGCACGGGACACATATACCGTCCGAACTATGCCATGATGTCACACAATATAGGGGCACTGCACACCCCCTGTGCTTCACCAATGAGGTGATGGATCACCAATTTCCAGAAGGGTTTAAGCCCGTGAACATCGAGGCATATGATGGAACGACACACCCCGCTGTATGGATATAATACTTTATTCTTCACATCGACATGGCTCGTGGAGATGACCTCCACGCCATCAAGTACCTACCTCTCAAGCTGAAAGGGCCAGCTCGACACTGGTTGAACAGCTCCCGGAGAACTCCATTGAAAGCTGGCAAGATTTAGAGGATGCTTTTCAGGCTAACTTTTAGGGGACCTATGTCCCGGCTCCGGATGCTGATGATCTAAGTCACATAATCCAGCAACCCGGGGAGTCAACCCGCAAGCTTTGGAATCGGTTTTTAACTAAAAAAGAACCAAATTGTTGATTGTCCGGACGCCGAAGCTTTAGCGGCATTCAAACACAGTGTCTGGGACGAGTGGCTGGCTAGACACCTCAGCCAAGAGAAGTCAAGGACAATGGCAGCCCTTACCACACTCATGACCCGCTTTTGCGCGGGCGAAGACAGCTGGCTAGCTCGTAGCAGCAATAGCACCAACGACCCTGGTACTTCCGAAGTTAGGGACGGCAATGGCAAGCCACAACACAATAATAACAAGCGTCGGAGCAATACCAGAGACACGGATAACACGACAGTAAATAGCAGATTCAGTGGCTCCAGGCCCGATCAACGGAAGAAGAAATTCAAAGGCAATAGAGACAGTCCATCTAGCCTAGAAAATATACTAGAAAGGCCTTGCCAGATTCATGGAACCCCTGAGAAACCCGCAAATCACACCAGCGGAAACTATTGGGTCTTCAAGCAGGCCGGCAAGTTAAATGCCGAACACTGGGGGGGCAGAAGAAATTTGCACCGGAGGTAAAAACCATGAATATGATCTACGCCACCCATATCCCCAAGAGGGAGCGCAAGTGTGCACTCAGGGGCATCTATGCCATAGATCATGTCGCCCCCAAATTCTACCCATGGTCGGCTTGCCCGATCACCTTTGATCGTAGGGATCACCCAACCAGTATCCGTCACGGAGGTTCAGCGGCCCTAGTGCTCGATCCCATAATTGATGGATATCATCTTACTCGAGTCCTTATGGATGGTGGCAGCAGTCTCAATCTGATATACGAAGACACTGTCCGCAAGATGGGGATAGACCCGTCAAGAATTAAGCTCAGCAGCACTACCTTTAAAGGAGTGATACTCGGCGTAGAGACCCGCTACATGGGCTCATTAACACTGGAGGTCGTATTTGGCTCCCCTGATAACTTTCGAATCAAAGAGTTAATCTTCGACGTCGCTCCTTTCCGAAGTGGCTATCATGCACTACTCGGAAGATCGGCCTTCGCCCGCTTTAATGCGGTCCAGCATTACGCTTACTTGAAGCTCAAAATGCCTGGACCACGTGGCGTCATCACGGTCAATGGAAATATGGAGCGCTCCCTCCGTACAGAAGAAGACACTGCGGCCCTAGCAGCCGGGGTTGAAGCCGTTCATTCAAGCCGAATAGTTCATCAGTCGTCAAGACCACACACACGGTTAAACGTGTTCGGCCCGCACTACAATGTGGCAGCTCAGAAGAACCTGAGCTCAATTAGAAGTTACGCCCCCGCCGACTGCCTTACAAGGCGGTAGCATACGTACCTCGCATACACAATTATGCCCTTAAAATACCTTGGGCGGCGTCGAGGGCACACTGCATACAAACAGTCCATAGTCTGGCTTGACCCTATTCGGACTCTAAAATATATTTTCTTTCAAAGGTTCATTAAAACAACCCACCTTATCTACGGCTATGCAGGACATTCTTTTCCAGAGTTCTCTTTCGTTTTTTACAGGCGGCCATCATAACACCCCTCTTCAAGGACACGTTACAAAGGAGAAAATGGCGCAGATGTGCAGTAGGGCCCCCCGTCGAAATTTATTTCTCTTCGTTAGATTCAGGCCCTGTGTATACCTTTTCTCTCTCTTTTTAGTTTCTTTTCTTAAGTTGGCATGTAAAATGCCCAAAGATGTTATCGGTATTATCTGCAACCACACGGCTCGCCATATTAAACGGGATATAAAAGAAGCAGTTTGGTTCCAATTCGCTTGGAGTTCAATTTATTACCACCTGTATTCTCTCCCCACGTCAGATTGCCACATGTGCCTTAATACCTGGACTTAATACCAGGGGTTGTATTCGGCCTGGCACACCTCCAAGTCCGAACACCATCGGCTCCGAATCATGTCTTGGGTCTATAGTTGGGTTGCCCGGCTCATGTGCTTACCACCTTACATTCCGCATTTTTTGGCTAAGGTAGTAAAGGGAGAACTGATACGTCTCCAACATATCTATAATTTTTTATTGTTCCATGCTATTATATTATCCATCTTGGATGTGTTATATGCATTTATATGCTATTTTATATGATTTTTGGGACTAACCTATTAACCTAGAGCCCAGTGCCAGTTTATGTTTTTTCCTTGTTTTTGATTTTTTATAGAAAAGGAATACCAAACGGAGTCCAATTGACGTGCCAATTTTTGATGATTTTTTATGGACCAAAACAAGCCCTCTGAGTAAAACAGTTGGGCCAGAAGAGTCCCGATCCGTCCACGAGGATGGAGGGCGCGCCCTACCCCCTGGGCGCGTCCCCCTATCTCGTGGACGACTCAGAGACCCCCCCGACGTGAGACCGACACCAAAAATTCCTATAAATACATAAACCAGCGAAAAGAAACCTAGATCGGGAGTTCCACCACCGCAATCCTCTATAGCCACCAAAAACCAATCGGGACCCTATTCCGGCACCCTGCCGGAGGGGGGGTCCATCACCGGTGGCCATCTTCATCATCCCGGCGCTCTTCATGATGAGGAGGGAGTAGTTCACCCTCGGGGCTGAGGGTATGTACCAGTAGCTATGTGTTTGATCTCTCTCTCTCTCTCTCTCTCTCTCTCTCTCTCTCTCTCTCTCTCTCTCTCTCGTGTTCTTGATATGGAACAATCTTGATGTACCGCGAGCTTTGCTATTATAGTTGGATCTTATGATGTTTCTCCCCCTCTACTCTCTTGTAATGGATTGAGTTTTCCCTTTGAAGTTATCTTGAAGGATTTGTGAACAATTGATGTATGTCTTGCATGTGCTTATCTGTGGTGACAATGGGATATTCATGTGATCTACTTGATGTATGTTTTGGTGATCAACTTGCGGGTTCAGTGACCTTGTGAACTTATGCATAGGGGTTGGCACATCTTTTCGTCTTGACTCTCCGGTAGAAACTTTGGGGAACTCTTTGAAGTTCTTTGTGTTGGTTGAATAGATGAATCTGAGATTGTGTGATGCATATCGTATAATCATGCCCCCGGATACTTGAGGTGACAATGGAGTATCTAGGTGACATTAGGGTTTTGGTTGATGTGTGTCTTAAGGTGTTATTCTAGTACGAACTCTAGGATAGATCGAACGGAAAGAATAGCTTCGTGTTATTTTACTACGGACTCTTGAATAGATCGATCAGAAAGAATAACTTTGAGGTGGTTTCGTAGCCTACAATAATCTCTTCATTTGTTCTCTGCTATTAGTGACTTTTGAGTGACTCTTTGTTGCACGTTGAGGGATAGTTATATGATCCACTTATGTTATTATTGTTGAGAGAACTTGCACTAGTGAAAGTATGAACCCTAGGCCTTGTTTCAAAGCATTGCAATATCGTTTGTGCTCACTTTTATCATTAGTTAACTCGTTGTTTTTATATTTTCAGATTACAAAAACCTATATCTACCATCCATATTGCACTTGTATCACCATCTCTTCGCCGAACTAGTGCACCTATACAATTTTCCATTGTATGGTGTGTTGGGGACACAAGAGACTCTTTGTTATTTGGTTGTAGGGTTGTTTGAGAGAGACCATCTTCATCCTACGCCTCCCACGGATCGATAAACCTTAGGTCATCCACTTGAGGGAAATTTGCTACTGTCCTACAAACCTCTGCACTTGGAGGCCCAACAATGTCTACAAGAAGGTTGTGTAGTAGACATCAAGCTCTTTTCTGTCGCCGTTGCCGGGGAGGTGAGTGCTTGAAGGTATATCTTTAGATCTTGCAATAGAATCTTCTAGTTTCTTGTTTTATCACTAGTTTAGTTTATAAAAGAAAACTACAAAAAAAATGGAATTTAGGTTGCCTAATATGCTTCATCTTTTTAATATCTTTCGTGAAAATGATGGAAAGGAAAATTGTGCCGAAGTGCTAGAAGAAGAATGCATTAAAATGTTTGGCACTAAATACTTGAATGATGAGCATGATTGCAATGTTGTTAGTGTGAATGCTTTGAATATCCATGATGCTAATGATATGCAAAGGCCCAAGCTTGGGGAAGCTATGTTTGATGAAGATGATATTTTTAGTCCCCCAAGTTTTGATGTGCAAATTTATTATGATGATAGCATGCCTCCTATTTATGATAATTTCAATATTTATGAAAGTGGATTTGGAGAGGTCATGACTTTATTTAGTGATGAATCCACTATTTCAGAAGAGGTTACAATTGATTATGAGGACAAAGTTGCTATTTATGATGATTATTATGATTACTTGTATGCTACTAAGAATAATGATAACCATGAAACTTGTCATCGTCATTTTAGTTTCCAATTGGATTATGCCTCACATGATAATTATTTTGTTGAGTTTGCTCCCACTATTATTCATGAGAAGAAATTCGCTTATGTGGATAGTAATAAAATTCATATGTTTGGGGATGATGAAAAGAATGCTTTATGTGATGGTTATATTGTTGAATTCATTCATGACGCTACTGAAAATTGTTATGAGGGAGGAACATATGCTTGTAGGAATTGCAATAATATCAAGCTTCCTCTCTATGTGTTGAAAATCTTGAAGCTATGCTTGTTTTGCTTTCCTATGCTAGTTGATTCTTGCCATAAGTTGTTTGCTCACAAAATCCCAATGTGTAGGAAGTGGGTTAGACTTAAATGTGCTAGTCATATTCTTCATGATGCTCCCGTTATGTTTCAGTTCTTGTATTTTATGTGAGCATCATTGAAATCATTATGCCTAGCTAAAAAGGCATTAAAGAAAAGCGCTTGCCGGGAGACAACCCAATATTTACCCTTACGGTTTTTGTGTGTCCACATGATTAATATACTGTAGTAATCATGTTTTATAGCTTTTGTTTCAATAAAGTGCCAAGTAGAACCTTTGGGAAGACTTGGGTGAAAGTTAATGTGATCTTGCTGTAAAAAACAGAAACTTAGCGCTCACGAGATTAGCTGCCATTTTTTACAGAAGAGTTCTTTTAAGCTGATTCTTTTTGCACATGATTAATAGACAAATTACTCACGTCCACCAATTTATTTCAGAATTCTTTGAGTTGCGGAAGTATTCGAGAGTTAGAGATTACTACAGACTGTTCTGTTTTTGACAGATTCTGTTTTCATTGTGTTGTTTGCTTATTTTGATGAATCTATGAGTAGTATCGGAGGGTATGAACCATAGAGAAGTTGTAATACAGTACATATAACACCAATATGAATTTAGAATGAGTTCACAACAGTACCTAAGTGGTGGTTTTATTTTATTATACTAACGGAGCTTACGAGTTTTCTGTTGAGTTTTGTGTTGTGAAGTTTTCAAGTTTTGGGTAAAGATTCGATGGACTGTGGAATAAGGAGTGGCAAGAGCCTAAGATTGGGCATGCCCAAGGCACCCCAAGGTAAAATTCAAGGACAACCAAAATCCTAAGCTTGGGGATGCCCCAGGAAGGCATCCCCTGTTTCGTCTCCGTCTATCGGTAACTTTACTTGAGGCTATATTTTTATTCACCACATGATATGTGTTTTGCTTGGAGCATCATTTTGTTTTGTTTTATTTTGCTTTCTGTTTGAATAATATCCAAAGATCTGAAATTCTTAAATGTTAGAGAGTCTTCACATAGTTACATAATTATTCAACTACTCATTGATCTTCACTTATATCTTTCGGAGTAGTTTGTCGTTTGCTCTAGTGCTTCACTTATATCTTTTTAGAGCACGGCGGTGGTTTTATTTTGAAGAAATAGATGAACTCTCATGATTCACTTATATTATTTTGAGAGTCTTTTAGAACAGCATGGTAATTTTCTTAGGTTATGAATTTGGTCCTAATATGATGGGCATCCAAGAGGGATATAATAAAAACTTTCATATAAACTGCGTTGAATACCATGAGAAGTTTGATGCTTGATGATTGTTTTGAGATATGAGGATGGTGATATTAGAGTCATGCTAGTATAGTAATTGTGAAACTAAGGAATACTTGTGTTGAGGTTTGCAAGTCACATAGCATACACGTATGGTAACCGTTGTGTAACAAATTTGAAGCATGAGGTATTTCTTTGATTGTCTTCCTTTGTGTGGAGGTCGGGATCGCGCGATGGTTAACTCCTACCAACCCTTCCCCTAGGAGCATGCGTGTAGTGCTTGGTTTTTGATGACTTGTAGATTTTTGCAATAAGTATGTGAGTTCTTTATGACTACTGTTGATTCCATGGATTATACGCACTCTCACGCTTCCACCATTGCTAGCCTCTCTTGTGTCGCGCAACTTTCCCCGGTACCGTAAACCCACCATTAACTTCCTCAAAACAGCCACCATACCTACCTATTATGGAATTTCCATAGCCATTCCAGATATATTGCCATGCAACTTTCCACCATTTTGTTTATTATGACACGCTTCATCATTGTCATATTGCCTTGCATGATCATGTAGTTGACATCGTATTTGTGGCAAATCCACCATTCATAATTTTTTTCATACATGTCACTCTTGATTCATTGCACATCTCGGTACACCGTCGGTGGCATTCATATAGAGTCATAATTTGTTCTAAGTATCGAGTTGTAATCCTTGAGTTGTAAAAAAGTATCATGATCATCATTATTAGAGCATTGTCCCGTGTGAGGAAAAAAAAGAAAGGCCAAAGAAGCCAATGAAAAAAAAAAAGAAAAAAAAGAGAGAGAAAAGGAGAGAAGGGACAATGCTACTATCTTTTTTTCCACACTTGTGCTTCAAAGTAGCACCATGATCTTCATGATAGAGAGTCTCTTGTTTTGTTACTTTCGTATACTACTTGGAATTTTCATTATAGAACTTGGCTTGTATATTCCAACGATGGGCTTCCTCAAATGTCCTAGGTCTTCGTGAGCAAGCAAGTTGGATACACACCCACTTAGTTTCTTTTATTGAGCTTTCCTACATTTATAGCTCTAGTGCATCCGTGATGAGGAAGACAATTCCCTGATGCAAAAGACAATTCCCAAGCTCTTTGTTATGCCCAAAGCTGCGGAGGTAGAAATCAAAAAGGAGCATCAAGTGTTGATGGTTAACAAGACCACTAGTTTCAAGAAAAAGGGCAAGGGAAAGAAGGGGAACTTCAAGAAGAATAGCAAGCTAGTTGCTAATCCCGCAAAGAAACCCAAGTCTGGAGCCAAGCCTGAAACTGAGTGCTTCTACTGCAGAGGGACTTGACACTAGAAGCGGAACTGCCCCAAGTATTTGGCGGACAGGAAGGATGGCAAAGTGAACAAAGGTATATTTGATATACATGTTATTGATGTGTACGTTACTAATGCTCCTAGTAGCACCTGGGTATTTGATACGGGTTCGGTTGCTAATATTTGTAACTCGAAACAGGGGCTACGGATTAAATGAAGATTAGCTAAGGACGAGGTGACAATGCGCGTGAGAAATGATTCCAAAGTCGATGTGATCGCCGTCGGCACACTACCTCTACATCTACCTTCAGGGTTAGTTTTAGACCTAAATAATTGGTATTTGGTGCCAGCGTTGAGCATGAACATTACATCTGGATCTTGTTTGTTGCGAGACGGTTATTCATTTAAATCGGAGAATAATGCTTGTTGTATTTATATGATTAATATCTTTTATGGTCATGCACCCTTGAAGAGTGGTCTGTTCTTGTTGGACCTCGATCGTAGTGATACACATATTCATAATATTGAAGCCAAAAGATGCAAAGTTGATAATGATAGTGCAACTTATTTGTGGCACTATCGTTTAGGTCATATTGGTGTAAAGCGCATGAAGAAACTCCATGTTGATGGACTTTTGGAATCACTTGATTATGAATCAGTTGGTACTTGCGAACCATGCCTCATGGGCAAGATGACTAAAACTCCATTCTTCGGAACAATGGAGCGAGCAACTGATTTGTTGGAAATCATACATACTGATGTATGCGGACCGATGAGTGTTGAGGCCCGCCGCAGGTATCGTTATTTACTGATCTTCACTGATGATTTGAGCCGATATGGGTATATCTACTTGATGAAGCACAAGTCTGAAACATTTAAAAAGTTCAAAGAATTTCAGCGTGAAGTAGATAATCATCGTAACAAGAAAATAAAGTTTCTACGATTTGATCGCGGAGGCAAATATTGAGTTACGAGTTCGGTCCTGATTTGAAACAATGTGGAATAGTTTCACAGCTCATGGCACCTGGAACACCACAGCGTAATGGTGTGTCTGGACGTCGTAACCGTACTTTATTAGATATGGTGGAATCTATGATGTCTCTTACCAATTTACCACTATCTTTTTGGGGTTATGCTTTAGAGACAGCTGCATTCATGTTAAATAGGGCACCATCTAAATCCGCTGAGACGACACCTTATGAACTGTGGTTTGGCAAGAAACCCAAGTTGTCATTTCTTAAAGTTTGGGGCTGCGATGCTTATGTGAAAAAGCTTCAACCTGATAAGTTCGAACCCAAGTCGGAGAAATGTGTCTTCATAGGATACCCAATGGAAACTGTTGGGTACACCTTCTATCATAGATCTGAAGGCAAGATATTCATTGCTAAGAATGGATCCATTCTAGAGAAGGAGTTTCTCTCGAAAGAAGTGAGTGGGAGGAAAGTGGAACTTGATGAGGTAATTGTACCTTCTCCCAAATTGGAAAGTAGTACATCACAGAAACTAGTTCCAGTGATTTCTACACCGATCAGTGAGGAAGCTAATGATGATGATCATGAAACTTCAGATCAAGTTACTACCGAACCTCGTACGTCACCCAGAGTGCATTCCGTGCCAGAGTGGTACGGTAACTCGGTTCTGGAAGTCATGTTACTAGACCATGATGAACCTATGAACTATGAGGAAGAGATGATGAGCCCAGTTTCCGCAAAATGGCTTGAGGCCATGAAATCTGAGATGGGATCCATTTATGAGAACAAAGTGTGGACTTTGGTTGACTTGCCCAATGATCGGCAAGCCATTGAAAATAAATGGATCTAAGAGGAGGACTCACGCCAATGGTAATGCTACTGTCTACAAAGCTCGACTTGTTGCGAAAGGTTTTCAACAAGTTCAAGGAGTTGACTACGATGAGACTTTATCACATGTAGCGATGCTTAAGTCTGTCCGAATCATGTTAGCAATTGCCGCATTTTATGATTATGAAATCTGGCAAATGGATGTCAAAATTGCATTCCTTAATGGATACCTCAAAGAGGATTTGTATATGATGCTAACAAAGTGTGCAAGCTCCAGCAATCCATCTATGGACTGGTGCAAGCATCTCGGAGTTGGAATATACGCTTTGATGAGGTGATCAAAGCATATGGTTTTATACAGACTTTTGGACAAGCCTGTATTTACAAGAAAGTGAGTGGGAGCTCTGTAGCATTTCTGATATTATATGTGGATGACATATTGTTGATTGGAAATGATTTAGAATTTATGGATGGCATAAAAGGATACTTGAATAAGAATTTTTCAATGAAAGACCACGGTGAAGCTGCTTATATATTGGGCATCAAGATCTACAGAGATAGACCAAGATGCTTAATTGGACTTTCACAAAGCACATACCTTGATAAAGTTTTGAAGAAGTTCAAAATGGATCAGTCAAAGAAAGGGTTCTTGCCTGTGTTACAAGGTGTGAAGTTGAGTAAGATTCAATGCCCGGCCACTGCAGAAGATAGAGAGAAAATGAAAGTCATTCCCTATGCCTCAGCCATAGGATCTATCATGTATGGAATGTTGTGTACCAAACCTAATGTGTGCCTTGCTATAAGTTTAGCAGGGAGGTACCAAAGTAATCCAGGAATGGATCACTGGACAGCGGTCAAGAACATCCTGAAGTACCTGAAAAGGACAAAGGATATGTTTCTCGTTTATGGAGGTGACAAAGAGCTCGTCGTAAATGGTTACGTTGATTCAAGCTTTGACACTGATACGGATGACTCTAAGTCACAAACTGGATATGTATTTTTGTTGAACGATGGAGCTATCAGTTGGTGCAGTTCCAAGCAGAGCGTCGTGGTGGGATCTACGTGTGAAGCGGAGTACATAGCTGCTTCAGAAGCAGCAAATGAAGGAGTCTGGATGAAGGAGTTCATATCCGATCTAGGTGTAATACCTAGTGCATCGGGTCCAATGAAAATATTTTGTGACAACACTGGAGCAATAGCCTTGGCGAAGGAATCCAGGTTTCACAAGAGAACCAAGCACATCAAGAGACGCTTCAATTCCATCCACGATCAAGTCAAGGAGGGAGACATAGAAATTTGCAAGATACATACGGATCTGAATGTCGCAGACCCGTTGACTAAGCCTCTTCCACGAGCAAAACATGATCAGCACAAAGACTCCATGGGTGTTAGAATCATTACTATGTAATCTAGATTATTCACTCTAGTGCAAGTGGGAGACTGAAGGAAATATGCCCTAGAGGCAATAATAAAGTTGTTATTTATATTTCCTTATACATCATGATAAATATCTTTTATTCATGCCAGAATTGTATTAACCAGAAACTTGATACATGTGTGAATACATAGACAAAACAGAATGTCCCTAGTAAGCCTCTACTAGACTAGCTCGTTAATCAAAGATGGTTAAGTTTCCTAACCATAGACATGTGTTGTCATTTGATGAACGGATCACATCATTAGGAGAATGATGTGATAGACAATACCCATTCGTTAGCTTAGCATAATGATCCTTAAGTTTTCTTGCTATTGCTTTCTTCATGACTTATACATGTTCCTATGACTACGAGATTATGCAACTCCCGAATACCGGAGGAACACCTTGTGTGCTATCAAACGTCACAACGTAACTGGGTGATTATAAAGATGCTCTACAGGTGTCTCTGAAGGTGTTTGTGGTGTTGGCATAGATCGAGAATAGGATTTGACACTCCGAGTGTCGGAGAGGTGTCTCTGGGCCCTCTCGGTAATACACATGGTAATAAGCCTTGCAAGCAAATGACTAATGAGTTAGTCACGATATGATGTATTACAGAACGATTAAAGAGACTTGCCGGTGACGAGATTGAACTAGGTATGATGATACCGACGATCGAATCTCGGGCAAGTAACATGCCGATGACAAAGGGAACGACGTATGTTGTTATGCGGTTTGACCGATAAAGGTCTTCGTAGAATATGTGGGAACCAATATGAGCATCCAGGTTCCACTATAGGTTATTGACCGGAGATGAGTCTCGGTCATGTCTACATAGTTCTTGAACCCATAGGGTCCGCACGCTTAACGGTCGATGACGATCGGTGTTATGAGTTTATGTGTTTTGATGCACTAAAGGTAGTTTGGAGTCCCGGATGTGATCTCGGACATGACGAGGAGTCTCGAAATGGTCGAGACATAAAGATTGATATATTGGAAGGTTATATTTGGACAACGTAAGGGTTCCGGGGGTCACCGGATAAATACCGGAGTACCGGGAGGTTACCGGAACCCCCCGAGGAGTATATGGACCTTATTGGGCTTTAGGGGAGAGAGAGAGAGGGCTGCCTAGGGCTGGGCCGCGCGCCCCCAAGCCTAGTCCAAATTGGAATAGGGGGAGGGGTGGCGCCCCCTCCTTCCTTCTCTTTCTCTCCTTCCCTTCGCCATCTCGTACTCCTACTGGGAAAGGGGAGTCCTACTCCTAGTGGGAGTAGGACTCCCCCTTGGCGCACCCCCTCCCTAGGCCGGCCGCCTCCTCCCTCTCCCTCCTTTATATACATGGGGAGGGCACCCATTGGATACACATCAATTGTTCCTAGCCGTGTGCGGTGCCCCCCCTCCACATTTACACACCTCGGTCATATCGTTGCAGTGCTTAGGAGAAGCCCTGCACCGGTAACTTCATCATCACCATCACCACGCCATCATGTTGATGAAACTCTCGTGCGACACTCAACTGGATCAAGATTTCGTGGGACGTTATCGAGCTGAACGTGTGCTGAACGCGGAGGTGTCGTACGTTCGGTGCTTGGATCGGTTGGATCGCGAAGACGTTCGACTACATCAACCGCGTTACTAAACGCTTCCGCTTTCAGTCTACAAGGGTATGTGGACACACTCTCCCGCTTGTTTCTATGCTTCTCCTAGATAGATCTTGCGTGTTCGTAGGAAAATTTTGAAATACTACGTTCCCCAACAGCTACAACAAGGATCCTTTGTCTGATTCTCTTCAGAATCAAACAAAGCATCAGGGGCTACTGTCTATATACCAGGTTTTTAAAACCTATATATATATATATATATATATATATAAGGAAAGAGTTCTTTTTATAACATTACGTCGCATACCTCGAAGCCTGTCAATAGGTTGTTGAAGGCATCGTTTAATCCACTTTTGGCGGACTGAATCTTCTCCATGACCGCACCCATCAGGGTGATGGGTGCAGTGTTCCACTACGATGGGAGCACCTCGCAGTGCTTCCTCCAGAGTGTCCGGCGCCTCCAGATTGACGGCGGGCGTCGTTGGAGCAGTTGCTCCTTCTTCCATCATGGGGGGGCTAACTTCCCGATTCTGGAGCCGCACTGGACTCCGGAACGATGTTTGGCGGGGGCCCGGATTGCTTAGGCCCCCCGTCGTCGGTCGCCATGGGGATTTCACCCCGTGGCTGGCGACGGCCGAGGGATTGGCCTCAAGCGCCTTCTCGTCCGCCCCGCTCCCACCTGCTCATGCAGGGGAAGTCCATAGAGATGACACCTCGGTGTCCCCTAAGATGAGCGACAAGACCCGCGGTGGCGTGTCGCTCTCCACCATCTCCGCCACTAGAGAATTCCCCGATGACAGTAAAGCCTCGAGAAGTATGTGTGGAGGGTTGTATAAAGACAGAATGAAGTGATAACCCACAAGTATAGGGGATCGCAACAGTTTTCGAGGGTTGAGTATTCAACCCAAATTTATTGATTTGACACAAGGGGAGCAAAGAATATTCTCGAGTATTAGCAGTTGAGTTGTCAATTCAACCACACCTAAAAGACTTAATATCTGCAGCAAAGTATTTAGTAGCAAAGTAGTATGGAAGTAATGGTAATGGTGGCAAAAGTAACAGTAGCAGTTTTGTAGTAATTGTAATAGTGGCAACGGAAAAGTAACTAAGCAATTATCAATATTTGAAAAGATCGTAGGCATTGGATCAGTGATGGATAATTATGTCGGATGTGATTCCTCATGCAACAGTTATAACATAGGGTGACACAGAACTAGCTCCAGTTCATCAATGTAATGTAGGCATGTATTCCGAATATAGTCGTACGTGCTTATAGAAAAGAACTTGCATGCCATCTTTTGCCCTACCCTCCCGTGGCAGCGGGGTCCTATTGGAAACTAAGGGATATTGGGGCCTCCTTTTAATAGAGTACTGGACCAAAGCATTAACACTTAGTGAATACATGAACTCCTCAAACTACGGTCATCATCGGGAGTGGTCCCGATTATTGCCACTTCGGGGTTGCCGGATCATAACACATAGTAGGTGACTATTGACTTGCAAGATAGGATCAAGAACTCACATATATTCATGAAAACATGATAGGTTCACATCTGAAATCATGGCACTCGGGCCCTAGTGACAAGCATTAAGCATAGCAAAGTCATAGCAACATCAATCTTAGAACATAGTGGATACTAGGGATCAAATCCTAACAAAACTAACTTGATTACATGGTAAATCTCATCCAACCCATCACCGTCCAGCAAGCCTACGATAGAATTACTCACGCACGACGGTGAGCATCATGGAATTGGTGATGGAGGAAGGTTGATGATGACAAAGGCGATGGATTCCCCTCTCCGGAGCTCCGAACGGACTCCAGATCAGACCTCCCGAGAGAGATTAGGGCTTGGCGGCGGCTCCGTATCGTAAAACGTGATGAATCCTTCTCTCAGATTTTTCTCTCGCCGAAAGTGAATATATTGAGTTGGAGTCGAGGTCGGTGGAGCCTCAGGGGGCCCACGAGACAGGGGGCGCGCCCAAGGGGGGCAGGCGCGTCCCCACCCTCGTGGACAGGGTGTGGGCCCCCTGGTCTTGATTCTTTCGCCGGTATTTTTTATATATTCCAAAAATATTCTCCGTGGATTTTCAGGTCATTCCGAGAACTTCTATTTCTGCACAAAAATAACACCATGGCAATTCTGCTGAAAACATCATCAGTCCGGGTTAGTTCCATTCAAATCATGCAAGTTAGAGTCCAAAACAAGGGCAAAAGTGTTTTGAAAAGTAGATACGTTGGAGACATATCAACTCCCCCAAGCTTAAACATTTGCTTGTCCTCAAGCAATTCAGTTAATGAACTGAAAGTGATAAAGAAAAACTTTTACAAACTCTGTTTGCTCTTGTTGTTGCAAATATGTAAAGCCAACATTCAAGTTTTCAGCAAAGATTATGAACTAACCACATTCACAATAAGATTTAGGTCTCATGTTTACTCATATCAATGCCATAATCAACTAGCGAGCAATAATCATAAACCTCAGATGACAACACTTTCTCAAAGCAATCATAATGCAATATAACAAGATGGTATCTCGCTAGCCCTTTCTGAGACCGCACAACATAAATACAGAGCAGCCCTGAAGATAAAGGACTGACTAGACATTGTAATTCATGGTAAAAGGGATCCAGTCACAGTCATACTCAATGTAAATTAATAGTAAAGTATGCAAATGACAGCGCTGCTCTTCAACGGTTGCTTTTTAATAAGAGGATGATGACTCAACACAAAAGTAAATAGATAGGCCCTTCACAGAGGGAAGCAGGGATTTGCAGAGGTGCCAGAGCTCGAGTTTTGAAATAGAGATAAATAATATTTTAAGCGGCATACTTTCGTTGTCAACATAACAACCAAGAGATCTCGATATCTTCCATACTACACACATTATAGGCGGTTCCCAAACAGAATGGTAAAGTTTATACTCCCCCACCACCAACAAGCACACTCCACGACTGGCCTGAAACAACGGGTATTGTCCATACTAATGACAGTCCTGGGGGGTTTGTTTAATTATTTTGATTTCATTTGAGCATGGGACTGGGCATCCCGGTTACCAGCCATTTTCTCGTGAATGTTGAGCGAAGTCCACTCATCGTGAGAATAACCCACCTAACATGGAAGATATAGACAGCCCTTGTTGATACATGAGCTATTCGAGCATACAAAGCAGAATTTCGTTTGAAGGTTTAGAGTTTGGCACATACAAATTTACTTGGAACGGTAGGTAAATATCGCATATAGGAAGGCATGGTGGACTCATATGGAATAACTTTGGTGTTTATGGAAGTGGATGCACAAGCAGTATTCCCACTTAGTACAAGTGAAGGCTAGAAAGAGACTGGGAAGCGACCAGCTAGAGAGCGACAATAATCATGAACATGCATTAAGATTAATCAACAATGAGTGCAAGCATGAGTAGGATATAAATCACCATGAACATAAATATCGTGGAGGCTATGTTGATTTTGTTTCAACTCCATGCATGAACATGTGCCAAGTCAAACCAATTGAATCGTTCAAAGGCGGATACCACCCTATCATACCACATCACAACCATTTTAATAGCATGTCGGCACGCAAGGTAAACTATTATAAACTCCTAGCTAATTAAGCATGGCATGAGCAACTATAATCTCTAATTGTCATTGCAAGCATGTTTCATTCATGATAGGCTGAATCAGGAACGATGAACTAATCATATTTACAAAAACAAGATAGGTCGAGTTTATACAAGCTTCTCTCATCTCAATCAGTCCATCATATATCGTCATTATTGCCTATCACTCGCACGACCGAATGGTGTGGATAATAATAATAGTGCACGTGCATTGGACTAAGCTGGAATCTGCAAGCATTTAATACAAGGGAGAAGACAAGGTAATATGGGCTCTTGGTTAAATCAACAATAATGCATATAAGAGCCACTCAACATTTTCATCATGGTCTTCTCCTCTGGACCCCCAAAGAAAATAAAAGAAACTATTTACACGGGAAAGCTCCCAACAAGCAAAAGAAGAACGAGGAATCTTTTTGGGTTTTCTTTTAATTACTACTACTATAGGCATGTAAAGTAAACTAGCTAAAAGCTACAACTAAATTGTTTTATTTTTCTTAAGGTTTTTCAAACACACGAGAAAAAGACTTCGAAAATAAAATAAACTAGCATGGATAGTACAGTGAAAAAGTATGAGCACCGACTACTGGAATGAGTGTGTGAACATGAATGCAATGTCGGTGAGAAATACGTACTCCCCCAAGCTTAGGCTTTTGGCCTAAGTTGGTCTATGGTCAGGGAACAAAGCTACTCTCTCTAGTGTCCAGAGGAGTGTCCTCTGGGTGCCACTGGCTGGCAATCTCCTCCGGATCCCTCTGATAAACCGACTGCCGACAAGGGTCAAGTGGGGGCTCAGGCTCAGGCTCTGGAACTTGTGCCAAGCTCCAATACGCATAAACGGCTTCTGGCAAGATGAGGTACGTGCCTGAAAGTATGTTAAACAAAGAGGGTGCAGGCAAGGTAATAATCTCACAATACTTTTTATCAAATATCAATTTATACTTAACAACTTCTTCTTATCTTTAACAATAAAATCATGTGCGGTCATACTCTTATAATCTAGAAAAACAGGGGGCAGCAACTTCTCCTCCTTCTCATAATGCCTAATAGGTATCTTAAAGTGTTCAGCAAGGCGTGAAGCAAAGATGCCTCCGAAGATTGGGCCCTTTGTACAATTCAGACTTAATCATTTAGCAATAATAGTGCCCAAGCTAAAAGTGGTATCATGAAACAAAGCATGGCGCAAAATGACAATATCAGGGGCACTAAGATTTCCACTATTCCAGCGACCAATTAAGCATCTACTAGCAAATATCGCAAAGTAGCATAGAAATGGGAAATGTATACTAGTAATTCTTGCCTCTGAAACTTTCCTCGTTTCCCTACAGCAATTGTATCAATAAACCCCCTCCACATCCTTACGATGTGGTTCCTCTAAGTTACCCGCAAAGGGTATCTTACAGACCTGATAAAAATCATATACTGACATCTCCCTAACCTCATCATATAAGTGAAATTCTACTGAAGGTGGTGATTTCTTAGCATGGAAAAAAAATTGCACGAGAATATTAGTGAGTAAGAGATACTGTTCGCGCGGGTCGTGGAGGAAGTCGATGAGGCCTGCATTCTCAGCCAAGTAATAAAAATCTTCATAAATTTTGACGGCTCTCAAGAACTCATCACAAGGCCATTCACACGGCCAAACTTCCGCAGTGCGAGGAAGATTGTATTTGGGTTTCTTATTTTCCTCCTTCTGCTTATCCTCCGAGCTTCGGCTTCAAGAGCCTCTCGACAATCTCCTCAACATTTTCTTCCTCTGAAAAATTTCTGAAATTTTTAGTGACTCAAAACAAAAGTGAACCAAACTCAACAAGATTGATAGCAACTACTCCCACAAGTGCCTAGAGACTATATCATGCATTAGAACTACTTTTGACCACATACATTTGACATGCAAGCTCAAAAACAGGGTCACCTTAGCAGCAAAAATTTGCAATAAATAAAGCACTAGAACAAAAACTAATTGGGCCATTGGAGGAGTCACATACCGAAGAACAATCTCCCCAAATAGTTTTGTGAATGGAGCTTTGAGCAAGGAGATCCAAAATGGCAACAAGTTGAGCTAGAACATGGGTTTGAGCTATGGGAGGATTTTTCTGGAGGAAGTTGAAGTGTGTGGGTGCTAGGATAAGTGGACGCGGGCCACCTGGGGCCCACGAGGCAGGGGGCGCGCCCTGGACCCTCATGGCCAGGTGGTGTGGCCCCAGGTGTGTTCCTAGTGCCCAATATTCTTAAATATTCTACAAAAACATCATATTTCATTTTCAGGACTGATACGTCTCCAACGTATCTATAATTTTTTATTGTTCCATGCTATTATATTATCTGTTTTGGATGTTTAATGGGCTTTATTATACACTTTTATAGTATTTTTGGGACTAATCTACTAACCCAAGGCCCAGTGCAAATTGATGTTTTTTTGCCTATTTCAGTGTTTCGCGGAAAAGGAATATCATACGGAGTCCAAATGGAATGAAACCTTCAGAAGGATCGTTTTTGGAACAAATGCAACCCAGAAGACTTGGAGTACATGCCAGGGAAGCCACAAGGTGGCCACGAGGCAGGGGGCGCGCCTAGGGGGTAGGTGCGCCCCCACCCTCGTGGGCCCCTCGTAGCTCCACCGACATACTTCTTCGTCCTATATATACTCATATACCCTGAAAATATTTGAGAGCACCACGAAACCCTAATTTCACTGCCGCAACCTTCTGTACCCGTGAGATCCCTTCTTGGGTCCTGTTCTGGAGCTCCACCGGAGGGGGAATTGATCACGAAGGGCTTCTACATCAACACCATAGCCTCTTCGATGAGTTGTGAGTAGTTTACCACAGACCTTCGGGTGCATAGTTATTAGCTAGATGGCTTCTTCTCTCTCTTTGGATCTCAATACAGAGTTCTCCTCGATCTTCTTGGAGATCTATTCGATGTAATTCTTTTTGCGGTGTGTTTGTCGAGATCCGATGAATTGTGGGTTTATGATCAAGATTATCTATGAACAATATATGGTTCTTTTGTGAATTCTTTTATGCATGATTTAAATATCTTTGCAAGTCTCTTTGAATTATCAGTTTGGTTTGGCCTATTAGATTGATGTTTCTTGCAATGGGAGAAGTGCTAAGCTTTGGGTTCAATCTAGCGGTGTCCTTTCCCAGTGACAGCAGGGGCAGCAAGGCACATATTGTATTGTTGCCATCCAGGATAAAAAGATGGGGTTTATATCATATTGAATGAGTTTATCCCTCTACATCATGTCATCTTGCTTAATGGGTTACTCTGTTCTTATGAACTTAATACTCTAGATGCATGCTAGATAGCGGTCAATGTGTGGAGTAATAGTAGTAGATGCAGAATTGTTTCGGTCTACTTGTCACGGATGTGATGCCTATATACAATGATCATGCCTAGATATTCTCATAACTATGCGCTTTTCTATCAATTGCTCGACAGTAATTTGTTCACCCACAGTAGAATCTGCTATCTTGAGAGAAGCCACTAGTGAAACCTATGGCCCCTAGGTCTATCTTCCATCATATTAATCTTTCATCAACTATCTTTTATTTTCCAATCTTTACTGTCAATCTATACAACAAAAATACCAAAAATATTTATCTTATTATCTCTACCAGATCTCACTTTTGCATGTGGCCGAGAAGGGATTGACAACACCTTTATCGTGTTGGTTGCAAGATTCTTATTTGTTTGTGCAGGTACGAGGAACTTGCGTGTTGTCTCCTACTGGATTGATACCTTGGTTCTCAAAAACTGAGGGAAAAACTTATGCTACTTTGCTGCATCACCCTTTTCTCTTCAAGGGAAAAACAACGCATCCTCAAGAGGTAGCAAGAAGAATTTCTGGCGCCGTTGCCGGGGAGATCTACGCACAAGTTATATACCAAGTACCCATCACAAACTCTTATCCCTCGCTTTACATTATTTGCCATTTGCCTCCCGTTTTCCTCTCCCCCACTTCACCTTTGTCGTTTTATTTGCCCTTTTATTTGCTCCGTGTGTTTTATCGTTTTCTTTGCCGTCATTGCTAACCCTTCTATCTCTCCCTAATAATAAAGCACGGATTGACTTTGTCGGGTTCACCGTCACAATACGCTTTCTTCTCATGTCATAATACACTTTTACAATTTGTATGGACAAAATCGTAATATAAACAAGGTGGTACTATTCTAACTTGCTCGTAAATCGTAGTCACCCAATCGCTGGACTGGGCCGTTTTATCCACCCTGTCACCAGCATGGGCTGAATTGGACCTGGTCCACGTAAAAAACATGCAAAAAATAGCTGCATAAGTTTCGAACTCACGTCCAAGCCCTCCAGGCCGGACAGATGCAGCCACTCAGTTGGTCTGCTTCGGCAGGAAAACAAGGTTGCTAGCAGAGTAATAGTCCCACCTCGCTCCTTTGCACATGCTCCCATCGACTTTTATACATCAGCAGCCACAAAGAAATAAAATCTGCAGCGGGTTCCCAAACCTGGGAATAGCACAATCGGCATCGGGAAAATTCATAATTAAAAATAAAGAGCCTTTCGCTGAGTGACATCAAAGATGCCTTGAAGGTCTTCTCCAATCTGCAGTGGGATCCTAAACCTCAAAAGTCTATCTTTTGGGTACGAAGCTTTGATAAATTGGTTTAAATTATACTTTGCAACTTACATATTTCTCTAACTAAAAGTCTGCATTTTCCCGATGTACCATACTATACATATCTAACGTACAGAATGAACTCTTTATAGGTCTCTATTCTGCCATATGCTCATTTCAAATTTTATGTTGGGTCCACTAATTTTAGCTCAAGGGTGATATGAACGGTAAGAAACACTTGCAGATCTATGTCTTGTGTATATATATGTGTGTGTGTGTGTGCTCTCAAAGATAAATGCGGTCACAATAATTTAATTTGTTGTTTAGTGCTACAATATTTAAACTCAAGAAAATAGGTAATTATATGATTTTGTGTATTTTTAATATCTGAGTTAAGTAATAAATAATAACCTTCCTCTAAAGAAGCATGTTGCCTTGCTTTCATAATTAAATGGATTAACTAAATCAGTAATGATGGATTGGACCAATTGTGGGCCATGAATGGATCTATGTATGAAGTTGTGCTGGCTATGCATATGATTCGTATTTGTTAACATTGACACAATTAGTTTGTCCGAAAGAACTATTGTAATTGTACAAAAGTACCAACTAAGTTTTATTTAAAAGAAACTGTCGATCATCGCCTTTCACCTGTAACATGGGCCATTGTGCTAGCTATTTTGAACTGGCTGCCCTTTTTTAATGAGTTTAGCTACTAATTTTAAACAGATTCGATAAATTTCAGTTGATTGAGATTTAACAGAGTCTACATCGCCTCTCCAAGCCGTTGGATACAAGCACACTAAGATCTTCTGATATGAAACTTTTCTTCTTTTTATTGTGATGTCGAACAGAAAGAGATGCGTGGGTGCAGTTCTGCTTTCTCCAAAGCGTGCGTGTTTTTGTAGAGAGAGAGCCTACAATCTATGTGAGAAACTTGTGTCTGGCCAAGTCCAAGAAGTGCAAAAAGAAAAGGAACATAATATAATTTTGCAAACCAGATAACCAACATTTTCTAAAAAGAAAAAACAACATAGAAAACCCTTTTCGCTTATGAATATTAACACATAACTGTGTAAATAAACAATCACACCTCAATGTACCACTACTCTCCCATCCGGTGACAGTGTGATGCTGATTGAGGCAACGTCGAGGGACATGAATGTGGATTCATCAACTTTTTTCAACTGCGGACACCAAAAATTGTATCATCTTTGACGATGGCGGCGAACATGGAAAGTGGCAACATGAATGAATCACTAACAACGCGTGGTGATTTTTTTTCCTTCTGGTGCAACACACGACATATTAAATTGTTACATACAAAGGTTAAAGGAGACCTTCTTTTGAAAACCACAATACAAACGTAGACTCACAAATATATAAATGCAACATAATATAAGTCTGTTTGCATTCAAATGTTTGAAATTTCCAAAAAGAAATAGATTAGTTATTAAACTCTCGAATAGTATAGAACATGCCAACATCTGTATGTCCCACGAAAAATAAATACACCACTCATCTCCACCCGGTAGAATATCTTAACTCTATTCTCCATGGTCCGGACACCAACAATCATTTTTTAGTTACTGCCACCGAGTGTCAGTTTTTTTAAAGATAATGAGTGTTCATAATTGTTCTTGGTTTCAAAAAATATGCATATTTTAATTTGTTCACAAAATCATTAAAGACAATAAATGTATGTGTTCATAAAATGTTCGGTTCAAAACATGTTCCAATTCTAATTAAAAACTTGAGAAAATGTTCAGTTTCTTAAAAAGTAAAGAAACATTCTTGTTTCCCGGAAAAGCAAAAGATAAAACCAGTTGACAGTCTATTTCATGCACCACTACTCTTCCAACACACTAACGTAGTTAGGCTGGTTTCCACACTTCATGCTCCGAACAACAATAAGAGTGTAACCTTATTTCCAATGTTTGTTGGAATTGGATATAAGAAATGAACACTGGTACAATTTTTTTGCCCGGTGCAACGCACGGGCATTTTTACTAGTCATTATTAATAGTCCCGAGAGTGAAGTTCTTGATTTTAAACAAAGGGAGGGAGAAAATCTAAAAGATGCTTGGTATAGAATTTGCAATGCTCAGAATAGATCTACTAGGAAGCTTTCCACTTCCGTGCTTCTTCGCAATTTTTATATAGGCATCACTCCTTGGAATAGATATATTCTTGATACCATTACCGGAGGGAATTTCTTGGGTAGCCATACTTTTGATTCTTATAATGCAATGGTAGATTTGTTTGGCCCACCACCTCTTTTGGTTAATGGAACTATCTTAACTTTAGAACATGTAATGCAGAGGCTTGAAATTATTGAAAATAAAGTTGCCGATGTGGAGTTGATTGAGAATTTGGATAAAAAGATCCATAACCAAATTACCCAATATGGATCTAAGGTAGGAGTCACTCTGAATTTTTCTAAGGAAAAAGAACCCATAGTTAATGAGAAAATAGATCAAGATTCAACTAGAATTGATAAGCTTGAGGATATTATTACCAATGTAGGGTCTGATTTTTCTGCTGTGAGAAATACTTCGAACCCCTGTACTACCGAAATGGCCAAGTTTATGTATGTTCCTAAGAATAAGGGTGAATTTTCTAGTAAGGAAACTGCGGATCTTAAATCAATAAGTGTTCACCCCAACTTTCTCACTATCATTAGGGAACCTTTTGCTACAAATGAATTTCTTGATTTCTTGCCTAGGAGCTTGATTATTAATAAAAAGGAAGAAACTCCTAAGGATTATAAGTGTTCAATTGAAGAATTGCCTACCAAAGATGGCCATACCTAGATCTATTCTTGTATCATGCCTAGCTAGGGGCGTTAAACGATATCGCTTGTTGGGAGGCAACCGAATTTTATTTTCTTTGCTTTTACTTCTGTTTGGTAATAAATAATTCATCTAGCTTCTGGTTAGATGTGGTTTTGTGTTTTAATTAGTATTTGTGCCAAGTAGAACCTTTGGGAAGACTTGGGTGAAGTCTTTGTGATCTTGCTGTAAAAAACAGAAACTTTTGCGCTCACGAGATTTGCTGTCATTTTTTACTAGAGAGTGCTTTTAAGTTGATTCTTTTTGAAGATAATTAATAGACAAATTCCTCACGTCCACCAGTTTATTTCAGAATTTTTAGAGTTACAGAAGTATTCAGAAGTTACATATTACTACAAACTGTTCTGTTTTTGACAGATTCTGTTTTTCGTGTGTTGTTTGCTTATTTTGATGAATCTATGAGTAGTATAGGGGGGTATGAATCATAGAGAAGTTGGAATACAGTAGGTTTAACACCAATATAAATAAATAATGAGTTCAATACAGTACCTTAAAGTGGTGGTTTTTTTCTTATACTAACGGAGCTCTTGAGAATTTCTGCTAAGTTTTGTGTTGTGAAGTTTTCAAGTTTTTGGGTAAGGATTTGATGGACTATGGAACAAAGAGTGGCAAGAGCCTAAGCTTGGGGATTCCCAAGGCACCCCAAGGTAAAATTCAAGGACAACCAAAAGCCTAAGCTTGGGGATGCCCCGGGAAGGCATCCCCTCTTTCATCTTCGTCTATCGGTAACTTTACTTGATACTATATTTTTATTCACCACATGATATATGTTTTGCGTGGAGCGTCTTGTATGATTTGAGTCTTTGATTTTTAGTTTACCACAATCATCGTTGCTGTACACACCTTTTGGGAGAGACACACATGAATCGGAATTTATTAGAATACTCTATGTGCTTGACTTATATCTTTTGAGCTAGAAAGTTTTGCTCTAGTGCCTTACTTATATCTTTTTAGAGCACGGTGTTGGTTTTATTTTATAGAAATTATTGATCTCTCATGATTCACTCATATTATTTTGAGAGTCCTTTAGAACAACATGGTAATATGGTTTGGTTATAAAAGTAGTCCTAATATGATAGGCATCCAAGATGGGAATAAAAACTTTCATATAAAGTGCATTGAATATTATGAGAAGTTTGATACTTGATGATTGTTTTGAGATATGAGGATGGTGATATTAGAGTCATGCTAGTGGAGTAATTGTGAATTTGAGAAACACTTGTGTTAAAGTTTGTGATTCTCGTAGCATGCACGTATGGTGAACCGTTAGGTGATGAAGTTGGAGCATGATTTATTTATTCATTGTCGTCCTTTGTGTGGAGGTTGGGATCGCGCGATGGTTAACTCCTACCAACCCTTCCCCTAGGAGCATGCTTTTAGTACTTTGTTTTCATGACTTGTAGATTTTTGCAATAACTATGTGAGTTCTTTATGACTAATGTTGAGTCCATGGATTATACGCACTCTCACCCTTCCACCTTTGCTAGCCTCTCTTGTACCGCGCAACTTTCGGCGGTACCATATACCTTCCTAAAAACAGCCACCATACCTACCTAGAATGGCATTTCCATAGCCATTTCCAGATATATTTCCATGCAATTTTCCACTGTTCCGTTTATTATGGCACGCTTCATCATTGTCATATTGCCATACATGAACATGTAGTTGACATCGTATTTGTGTTAAGGCCACCTTCATAGTTTTTCATACATGTCACTCTTGATTCATTGCACATCCCGGTACACCGCCGGAGGCATTCACATACAGTCATATTTTGTTCTAGCTTCGAGTTGTAATCTTTAAGTTGTAAGTAAATAAAGGTGTGATGGTCTTCATTATTAGAGCATTGTCCCGGTGTGGAAAGGATGATGGAGACTATGATTCCCCCACAAGTCGGGATGAGACTCCGGATGAAAGAAAAAAAAATGAGAAAAAAGAGGCCATAAAAAAGAGAAGAGAAAAGGCCCAAATAAAAAATGAGAGAATAAGAGAGAATGGGCAATGCTACTATCCTTTTTACACACTTGTGCTTCAAAGTAGCACCATGATCTTCATGAGAGAGAGAGTCTCTTGTTTTGTCACTTTCTTATACTAGTGGGAATTTTCATTATAGAACTTGGCTTGTATATTCCAATGATGGGCTTCCTCAAAATGTCCTAGGTCTTCGTGAGCAAGCGAGTTGGATGCACACCCACTTAGTTTCTTTAGTTGAGCTTTCATACATTTATTGTTCTAGTGCATCCATTGCATGGCAATCCCTACTCACTCACATTGATATCTATTGATGAGAATCTCCATAGCCCATTGATACGCCTAGTTGATGTGAGACTATCTTCCTCTTTTGTCTTCTCCACAACCATAACTCTATTCCACCTATAGTGCTATATCCATGGCTCACGCTCATGTATTGCGTGAAAGTTGAAAAAGTTTGAAAAACTTTAAGTATGAAACAATTGTTTGGCTGAAACCGTGGTTGTGCATGATTTAAATATTTTGTGTGATGAAGATAGAGCATAGCCAGACTATATGATTTTGTAGGGATAGCTTTCTTTGGCCATGTTATTTTGAGTAGACATAATTGATTTGTTAGTATGCTTGAAGTATTATTATTCTTATGTCAATATTAAACTTTTGTCTTGAATCTTTCGGATCTGAACATTCTTGCCACAATAAAGAAAATTACATTGAAAATTATGTTGGGTAGCATTCCACATCAAAAATTCTGTTTTTATCATTTACCTACTCGAGGACGAGCAGTAATTAAGCTTGGGGATGCTTGATACGTCTCCAACGTATCTATAATTTTTTATTGTTCCATCCTATTATATTAGCTGTTTTGGATGTTTAATGGACTTTATTATACACTTTTATATTATTTTTTGGGACTAATCTGCTAACCCAAGGCCCAATGCAAATTGCTGTTTTTTGCCTATTTCAGTGTTCCGCAAAAAAGGAATATCAAACGGGGTCCAAATGGAATGGAACCTTCGGGAGGATCGTTTTTGGAACAAACGCAACCCAGAAGACTTAGAGTACACGCCAGGGAAGCCACGAGGTGGCCACGAGGCAGGGGGCGTGCCCAGGGTGTAGACGCGCCCCCCACCCTCGTGTGCCCCTCGTAGCTCCACCGACATACTTCTTCGTCCTATATATACTCATATACCCTGAAAACATCCGAGAGCACCACGAAACCCTAATTCCACCACCGCAACCTTCTGTACCCATGAGATCCCATCTTGGGGCCTATTCCGGAGCTCCACGGGAGGGGGAATCGATCACGGAGGGCTTCTACATCAACACCATAGCCTCTCCGATGAGTTGTGAGTAATTTACCACAGACCTTCGGGTCCATAGTTATTAGCTAGATGGCTTCTTCTCTCTCTTTGGATCTCAATACAAAGTTCTCCTCGATCTTCTTGGAGATCTATTCGATGTAATTCTTTTTGCGGTGTGTTTGTCGAGATCTGATGAATTGTGGGTTTATGATCAAGCTTATCTATGAACAATATTTGGTTCTTTTCTGAATTATTTTATGCATGCTTTAAATATCTTTGCAAGTCTCTTCGAATTATCAGTTTGGTTTGGCCTAGTAGATTGATCTTTCTTGCAATGGGAGAAGTTCTTAGCTTTGGGTTCAATCTTGCGGTGTCCTTTGCGAGTGACAGCAGGGGAAGCAAGGCACGTATTGTATTGTTGTCATCGAGGATAAAAAGATGGGGTTTATATCATATTGAATGATTTTATCCCTCTACATCATGTCATCTTGCTTAATGCGTTACTCTGTTCTTATGAACTTAATACTCTAGATGCATGCTGGATAGTGGTCGATGTGTGGAGTAATAGTAGTAGATGCAGAATCGTTTTGGTCTACTTGTCACGGACATGATGCCTATATACAATGAGCATGCCTAGATATTCTCATAACTATGTGCTTTTCTATCAATTGCTCGAAAGTAATTTGTTCACCCACCGTAGAATCTGCTATCTTGAGAGAAGTCACTAGTGAAACCTATGGCCCCCGGGTCTATCTTCCATCATATTAATCTTTCATCAACTATCTTTTATTTTGCAATCTTTACTTTCAATCTATACAACAAAAATACCAAAAATATTTATCTTATTATCTCTATCAGATCTCACTTTTGCAAGTGGCCGAGAAGGGATTGACAACCCCTTTATCACGTTGGTTGCAAGGTTCTTATTTGTTTGTGCTGGTACGAGAAACTTGCGTGTAGTCTCCTACTGGATTGATACCTTGGTTCTCAAAAACTGAGGAAAATACTTACGCTACTTTGCTGCATCACCCTTTCCTCTTCAAAGGAAAAACAACGCATGCTCAAGAGGTAGCAAGGATATTTGGAGAACTTCTATTTTCGGGGTATTTTTTTATTGCAAGGATAATTCAGAAAACAGACATAAAATACTATTTTTGCTTTATTTAATCTAAATAGCATAAAGTAAAAGGAGGGTACAGAGAGTTGTGCTTTCTAACTTCATCCATGTCATGCTCATCAAAAGGAATCCATTAACAAGGTTGATCAAGTCTGGTTAACAAACTCTTTCCGAATAACATGAAACTGGAGAATTTTCGAATAACACTAGGTTACCTCAACGGGGATATATATGTCCCCAACAATAAGAATATCATATTTCTTCTTGATAGTAGGAAGAGGGAATTCAAAACCTCCAATAATAATCGTTGAATTTTTTTCAATAGAATTGATACTATGGACTTGAGGTTGTTTCCTCGGAAAGTGTACCGTATGCTCGTTACCATTAACATGAAAAGTGACATTGCCTTTGTTGCAATCAATAACAGCCCCTGCAGTATTTAAAAAGGGTCTACCATAGATAATCGACATACTATCGTCCTCGGGAATATCAAGACTAACAAAGTCTGTTGAAATTGTAATGTTTGCAACCACAACAGGCACATCCTCACAAATACGGACAGGTATAGCAATTGATTTATCGACCATTTGCAAAGATATTTCAGTAGGTGTCAACTTATTCAAATCAAGTCTACGATATAAAGAGAGAGGCATAACACTAACATCGGCTCCAAGATCACATAAAGCAATTTTGACATAGTTTCTTTTAATGGAGCATGGTATAGTTAGCACTCCTGGATCTCCTAGTTTCTTTGGTATTCCACCTTTAAAAGTATAATTGGCAAGCATGGTGGAAATTTCAACTTCAGGTATCTTTCTTTTATTGGTAACAATATCTTTCATATGCTTAGCATAAGGATTTGTTTTAAGCACATCAGTCAAACGCATGCGCAAAAAGATAGGTCTAATCATTTTAGCAAAGCGCTCAAAATCCTCATCATCCTTTTTCTTGGATGGTTTAGGAGGAAAAGGCATGGGTTTCTGAACCCAAGGTTCTCTTTCTTTACCGTGCTTCCTAGCAATGAAGTCTCTTTTATCATAACATTGATTCTTTGATTATGGGTTATCAAGATCAACAACAGGTTCAATCTCTACATCATCGTTATTGCTAGGTTGAGCATCATCATGAACATCATTATTAACGTTATCACTAGGTTCATGTTCATTACCAAATTGTGTTTTAGCATCAGAAATAGAAATATCGTTGGGATTCTCAGGTGTGTCAACAACAGATGTCTTAGAAGCATGCAAAGTCCTATCATTTTTCTTTTTCTTCTTCTTAGAAGGACTAGGTGCATCAACATTAGTTCTCTGAGAATCTTGCTCAGCTCTCTTAGGGTGGCCCTCAGGATACAAAGGTTCCCCAGTCATTCTACCCCCTCTAGTCATAACTCTAACAACATTATCATTTTTCTTACTATTTAATTCATTGAGCAAATAATTTTGTGCTTTAAGTACTTGTTCTACTTGAGTGGTAACAATAGAAGCATGTTTACTAATGAGTTTAAGTCCACCTTTAACTTTAGACATATAATCACTCAAGTGTTCAATCATATAAGCATTATGTTTCAATTGTCTACCAACATAAACATTGAAGTTTTCTAGTTTAACAATAAAATTGTCAAACTCATCTAACCATTGGCTAGCAGACTTATTACGAGGAATATCACCTTCATCAAATCTATAGAGAGAATTTACCTTTACTACCTGTGTCGGGTTATCAAGAACATTTATTTCTTCAATAGGTGGTAAATTCTTAACATCTTTATCTTTAATACCGTATTCTTGCATAGATTTCTTTGTCTCTTGCATATCTTCAGGACTGAGAAATAGAATACCCTTTTTCTTCGGGGTTGGCTTAGGAGTTGGTTCAGGAAGTTTCCAATTATTTTCATTACTCAACATATTATTTAATAGCAATTCAGCTTGATCAACAGTTCTTTCCATGAAAACACGACCAGCACAACTATCCAGTTGGTCTCTGGAAGCATCGGTTAGTCCATTATAAAAGATATCAAGTATTTCATTTTTCTTAAGAGGATGATCAGGCAAAGCATGAAGTAATCGGAGAAGGCTCCCCCAAGCTTGTGGGAGACTCTCTTCTTCAATTTGCACAAAATTATATATTTCGCTTAAGGCAGCTTGTTTCTTATGAGTGGGGAAGTATTTAGCAAAGAAGTAATAATTCATATCCTGGGGACTACGCACACAACCAGGATCAAGAGAATTAAACCATGTTTTAGCATCACCCTTTAAGGAGAACGGAAAAAGCTTAAGGATATAATAGTAACAAATTTTTTCCTCATTGGTGAATAGGGTGGCTATATCATTTAATTTAGTAAGATGTGCCATAACAGTTTCAGATTCATAGCCATGGAAAGGATCAGATTCAACCAAAGTAATTAACTCAGGATCGACAGAGAAATCATAATCCTTATCAGAAATACAGATAAGTGAAGTAGCAAAAGCAGGGTCATATTTCATTCTAGCATTCAAAGACTTTTCTTTCAGCTTAGCTAACAGTTTCTTAAGATCATATCTATCTTTGCAAGCAAAAATATGTCTAGCAGTTTCTTCATCCATAACATAACCCTCAGGCATAACATGCAATTCATATCTAGGGGGAGAATCTTCATCATCACTTTCATCAATATTATCAGTTTCAATAATTTCATTCTCTCTAGCCCTAGCAAGTTGTTCATCAAGAAATTCACTTAGTGGCACAGTATTATCAAGCATAGAAGTAGTTAATCATAAGTATCATGCATAGCAGAAGTGGCATCATCAAGAACATGCGACATATCAGATTCAATAGCAGGTGTAGGTGTTGCAAATTTACTCATAACAGAAGGTGAATCAAGTGCAGAGCTAGATGGCAGTTCCTTACCTCCCCTCGTAGTTGAGGGATAAATCTTGGTTTTTTCATATTTCAAGTAACTCAAAGAATATAGCTATGCTCCCCGGCAATGGCGCCACAAAATAGTCTTGATAACCCACAAGTATAGGGGATCACAACAGTTTTCGAGGGTAGAGTATTCAACCCAAATTTATTGATTTGACACAAGGGGAGCCAAAGAATATTCTCAAGTATTAGCAGTTGAGTTGTCAATTCAACCACACCTGGAATACTTAATATCTGCAACCAAGTATTTAGTAGCAAAGTAGTATGGAAGTAATGGTAATGGTGGCAAAAGTAACGGTAGCAGTTTTGTAGTAATTGTAACAGTGGCAGCGGAAAAGTAACTAAGCAAGGATCAATATGTGAAAAGCTCGTAGGCATTAGATCAGTGATGGATAATTATGTCAGATGCGATCCCTTATGCAACAGTTATAACATAGGGTGACACAGAACTAGCTCCAGTTCATCAATGTAATGTAGGCATGTATTTTGAATATAGTTATACGTGCTTATGGAAAAGAACTTGCATGACATCTTTTGTCCTACCCTCCCGTGGCAGCGGGGTCCTATTGGAAACTAAGAGATATTAAGGCCTCCTTTTAATAGAGTACCGGACCAAAGCATTAACACTTAGTGAATACATGAACTCCTCAAACTACGGTCATCACAGGGAGTGGTCCCGATTATTGTCACTTTGGGGTTGCCGGATCATAACACATAGTAGGTGGCTATTGACTTGCAAGATAGGATCAAGAACTCACATATATTCATGAAAACATAATAGGTTCGGATCTGAAATCATGGCACTCGGGCCCTAGTGACAAGCATTAAGCATAGCAAAGCCATAAAAACATCAATCTTAGAACAAAGTGGATACTATGGATCAAACCCTCACAAAACTAACTCGATTACATGGTAAATCTCTTCCAACCCATCACCGTCCAGCAAGCCTACGATGGAATTACTCACGCACGGCGGTGAGCATCATGGAATTGGTGATGGAGGAAGGTTGATGATGACAACGGCGACGGATTCCCCTCTCCGGAGCTCCGAACGGACTCTAGATCAGCCCTCCCGAGAGAGATTAGGGCTTGGCGGCGGTTCCGTATCGTAAAACACGATGAATCCTTCTCTCTGATTTTTTTTTCTCCTCGAAAGTGAATATATGGAGTTGGAGTCGAGGTCGGTGGAGCCTCAGAGGGCCCACGAGACAGGGGGGCGCCTAGGGGGGCAGGCGCGCCCCCACCCTTGTGGACAGGGTGTGGGCCCCCTGGTCTTAATTCTTTCGCCAGTATTTTTATATATTCCAAAAATATTCTCCGTGGATTTTCAAGTCATTCTGAGAACTTTTATTTCTGCACAAAAATAACACCATGGCAATTCTGCTGAAAACAGCGCCAGTCCGAGTTAGTTCCATTCAAATCATGCAAGTTTGAGTCCAAACCAATGGCAAAAGTGTTTGGAAAAGTAGATGCGTTGGAGACGTATCATGAAATTACTTAAACACTGAAAACTATTTTGAACCAAACATAATCAGCGACCGCCTAAGTACTTACGATTCGGCCAGGGGCTTGATCATGGGCTGGACTCGGAAATTGTGTTTGGATGTTGAGTCCGAACTGTCCGGGATGTTCAGCTTCTTCCTGGGCGCCGCCTTGCCCGCGTCTGTGGGGGGCGCTCTCTTCCTCCCCTTCGCCTTGATGGGGAAGTCGCTTTCTTCTTCCTCCTCCTCCTCCTCCTCTTCTTCATCGTGGGAGGAGTGGGCGTCGGTTTCCCCAGACACTGTGTCCGCGGGACCCTTAGGGTGGAGGTTGCTCTTGACCTCCTTGCCCTTCTTCTTGGCCTTCTTCTCCGGCGCCTTGTACGGCGCCGGAACCAACATCGCCGTCAATTGAGGCATGGCTGGGGCTTCGTGCAGCGAAGCCGGACACTTGATCCGCTCTGCCTTGTTTGTCCAAGCCTGAATGGAACGTAACAATTCTAACTCCTATTATAATTGAATTATCGACAGGGTATGTATTCGGTAGAATTCTGATTACCTCTAAGGCCGAAAACACGCTGCCGAATCCCTTGTCCTCGGTCTCCTCCGGCCACCCCTTTTGGGCCTTGAAGAGCTGCTTCCAGATATCTTCGTGCGTAGTGCCGAAGAGGCGCTTCAGGGTCTGGGGCTCTTCCGGATTCAGTTCCCATAGATGGGAGGCTCGGCGTTGGCAGGGGAGGATGTGGCGAAAGAGCGTCACCTGAATTACGTTAGTGAGGAGGGTGCCCTTCACCATCATGCCGGAGATGCGATTTTGGAGTGACTGCACTTCCGTTGGAGACCCCCAATCGAGGCCCTTGGTGGTCCATGAGGGTAGCCTCTCTGGGGGTCCAGATCTGAATCCGGGCGCCGCCGCCCACTTGGCATCACGGGGTTCGATGATGTAGAACCACTCCTGCTGCCAGATCGTGTTCGTCTCCAGAAAGCCCCCCTTTGGCCAAGTGGTGTTTGGGAGCTTGCTTATCATGGCTCCCCCACAATCCGCGTGTTGCCCGTTGACCACCTTCGACTTCAGATTGAAGATCTTGAGCCACAAGACGAAGTGTGGAGGGATGCGGAGGAATGCCTCAGATACAACTATGAAAGCTGATGTGTGGAGGATAGAGTTCGGGACCAGATCGTGGAAATCTAGCCCATAGAAGAATAGAAGGCCCCGAACAAAGGGGTGGAGCATAAACCCCAGCCCTCGAGTAAAGTGAGGGATGATAACCACCCTCTCACCGGGCTCAGGGACTGGGATCACCTGGTCCTTGTCGGGGACCCGGTGTGCTATGTCGTCGGTGAGGTAGCCTGCACTCCGAAGATTCTTCACGGTCTTCTCCGTGACCGTGGAGGCCTCCCACTTGCCCTTGGAACCGGACCCAACCATAGCTGAGGAGGAAGGCGGTGGTGGAGAAGAGATTGTGGGCAAAAGAGATTGGGAAGCTAGGGCTTGAGGAGAGCATGAGGTGAAAGGGGAAGGATTTGTATCCTTTTATAGATGGTGAATATCAAACACCCCCACTCCTGCCATAAAACTCGCTAGTTTCCAACGCAATCGTGCATAAGGCACGATTGGGTTGCCCACGTCATATTGATAAGGATCCCAAGATAAGCGGGCACGATCTCTGCTTTGACAAGACGTGCCAATGGGGCTATGCCTCGTAACGCGAAACTGGAGCCAAAAAAATGGTTCGAAATATTAAAGGGTCAAACGTGATGCTTCACTGAAAAGTTGTTAGTAAAGACACAGTGTCCATATTTTGATACTTTGCCTTCAAGGCTAAGGGTTGTACTAATCATGTAGAGCCGGACATAGCTCCTTTGTGGAAGGAATAAAGCTTCAATATGTTTGGAAGGAGGAACCCGCCTTTCAATGCCGAAGACAGTACGCGAGCCGAACTCATCATCATCGAAGGCTGGTACAGGGGCTACTGAGGGAGTCCTGGATTAAGGGGTCCTCGGGAGGCCAGATTACTCGTCATGGGCCGGACTGATGGGCCGTGAAGATTATTGAAGACGACTATCCCTCGTATCCGGATAGGACTCACATATGTGTAAAATAACAAGTTTAGAGTCCGGGTGTAATATTTTCCTTCCTCTGTAAGATGGTCATGTACAACCGGTCCCTCCGGTGCATATATAAACCGGAGGGTTTAGTCCGTAGAGACAGAATCACAACATCCTAGGTTAGACTTCTAGGGTTTAGCCATTATGATCTTCAGGTAGGTCAAGTCTTGTAACCCTATATTCATCAAGATCAATCAAGCAGGAAGTAGTGTATTACCTCGATCGTGAGGGCCCAAACCTGGGTAAACATCGTGTCCACAGTCTCCTGTTACCATCGATCCCCAGACACATAGTTCGGGACCCCCTACCCGAGATCCGCCGGTTTTGACACCGACACCAGGCCTCTCTGCCATCGACGCCACCACGACGCCTGACAGTGTCAACCTCCTGCGCGAGTCCTTCATCGCACATCAGACACCGAATCTCCATGGCGCCACGCCGTCGAGATCCGTCGCCGCCAATGTGTAGGATGAAGCACCGCTCCACCAAAGATGCCATCAACTCGTCCCTCGAGCCCGCGTACACCTCCAAAAATGACGTCCCCAAGGGGTAAACCACACGGGAGCGCCGCCGTCTTCTGATCTATCGATCTAGGGTTTCCCCTAGAGGTAGCAGATAGTGGTCTAGAACTTCTCTACGGCGATGCCTTCAACAAGGGAACAACATTGCAGAGCGCCGCCATCGCCGGCATTGGCATCTAACTGAGAGCAGGTTTTCACCTACTTCGGTTTTTTTTGCCTCACTCACCTTAGTCATGCCTTTTTGTTGGGACTCTAAGCGCATCCAATACCCATGAAAAAAAACAAATTTTAACAAATACCAGAACTAAATTCATATTCTTTTAGAAGATTAGCAGAAGCAATGCCTGCCTTTATATATATTATAAAGAAACAAACATGAACACAAGTTCAAGCTTTACAGCGAAAAAGTTGCAAAAAAAAAGGTTGAGGATACCAACTATACAGAGGAGTTCATACATGAGCACACACGCTTGGAAACCAAAGCCTACAACTACTTACTACTTTAGGCCTCATTCGGTTTGGAGGATTTTCGTAGAAAAACATAGGAATAAGGATTCCAGAGGAAAGTTTCCAATAGATGTATTCGGTTTGTAGGAAATGCGTACAGGAATTTCGTAACAATACTACTCATTTTCTGTCTTTTTGGAGGAAACTAAACACCCACTCAAAGCTCATTTTACGCGTAGGAACGAGGCAAGTCAATTTCTTAGGATGGCAAGTGTCATCCTATCAAATTCCTATACTAATCCTAGTTCTTACGTTTTAGTTTCCTCCAAACCGAATAAGCCCTAAGTTTCTTGGCGGCAGTCGATTAACATAGTGGGTATATCTAAGATTCATGAGCACCGCTTGCAGCATAGACTTGTCCTTCTCTCCCCAAGTGACCCCATTGCTGAAAAAGGTGGTTGACTGGAAATACAATCACGCAGATGAGCTTTGACAATCTTTTAAATACCAACTTAATTGTGAACATTTCATAAAACCCATGATTGAGCGGCAAAAAACTTGTCACGCAACTACGTGATGGGATCCACTACATGGTCACGTGAAGGCAATGGCCTTGACACATGACCCAGGGTTCGATGAGGTCGGTATGAACATCCCCCAACCACAATCCACATGAATTTGGTAAGCATGCATGAAAACAAAATATGATTAACGTCATTCATCTCCTCATAAAAGGTGCAATGCCAATCCTCACTCTCGAGTACACAGACTATACCCCGCTCCAGCTCCTAGGGTTTCCCCTCGCACTCCCCGCCGCCGCTGGCCGCTCTCCCCTCCCGTGCCTCTGGTCGCCGGCCGCGCTCGCCACGCCCCGCCTCCCTTTTCCCTCCCGGCCCGCCCCCGCACCGCCTCCCGGAGCGAGGCGACCGGGGGCCCGCCTCCCCACCCCCAACACCCGCTTCCCTTCCCTTCCTCCCACTGCCGCTGGACTATGCCACCAGACCCTTCCCCCGTGGTGTTGGCGGCGGCGGCCTTGCCCTTCCTCGCGCGCGGTGCCATGGCTCGGGTAGTGGCAACCCGCGGCGGCTGCTCAAGGCGGCGCGGCTCCGGATGGCCAAGAAACAACGACGCGACCACCTGGCGGCGGGCTGGCGCGGTGGATGGTGGCGGCGCCCTCCCGACCCAGATCTGGGCCCTTTTGGGCCCCATCTAGGTCTGGGCGGGCCTGCCTCGGTCTCGCCTGCGGCGGCTCTGGCGGGGGCGGTGGTGGCATGACTTGTGTGGGGGATTGTGGAGACGGCGACACGTCTACTGCAGCGCGGCGACGGGTGCTTCACGAGCCCCTTTTGGGCTTGGCCGGGCCTCGAGGGCCTGGTACACTCCCTTGTCGCGTCTGGTCGGTGACCGCCGATGGCGGTGGAGGTTGTCTCCTTCCGCGTGGCTGCTATCGCTACCGCTCCCCGTACCCGACTGCTCCCTCTCGGCCTTGTCGGTCTCAGTTCGTTGTCCATGGTGAGGTGGCAGTGATGATGGCAAGACCGTGGTGGCGCACGTTGGTTAGTGGCATGTATAGTGGAGCGCGTTGGACTGTTCAGGGGATGCGGGTATTTGGCAGATGGGAGAAATCTGTGCCGACTCGCCGGCACCGACGCGGTGACGCCCATGGGTGCCACTGTTCCTTCCTGGAGGGCGTCGGATATTCCCCTTCCCCACGCCCCTCCGTGTACCGGGGGAAACCCTAGGACCTGTCCGGGCAGCAGCGTCGTCGTCGTTGTGTTCCTTCCGGAAGGTGATGCTTGGTATGCGGAGGTTCGAGGTGCTAGGAGCGAGGTGCTATTTCTCCGATGGGTGCAGCGGTTTCGGGTTATCATCATTTTCGTCGATCCAACGTTGTTTACATTATTTTCTCTCTTCTTTCTCTTTTGTTTCTTTTGGGCGTGCTTGTGCTGTTTGCCCCAGCATTGGACTCTTTGTTGTGTCGGGCGGTTGCTATATCTATATAGCGGGGCAAAAGCCTATTTCGGATTAAAAGGTGCAATGACCATCACTAGGACCGTGGTGAACTCCTCACAAAGGAACACCTTAATTTTGGGAGGCATGCCTCCCTTCCAAAGGAGCTTCGTAACCCCCTAAGGCCTTGTACAATGGGAGGTGCTTAGAAAAATAAACCAAGTTTTTCTAAAGCACCGATGCCTATTTCTACAGGAGAGACGCTTAGTCAAGCGTCTGCCCTGTACAAATAGGAACCGGTGCTTAAGAAAAGTCTAGTTTATTTCTCTAAGCACCTTCCATTGTACAAGGTGCAATGACCATCACTAGGACCATGGTGAACTCCTCACAAAGGAACACCTTAATTTTGGGAGGCATACGTCCCTTCCAAATGAGCTTGGTAAGAGCATCTCCAATAGCTTGTCTATAAAGATCTCTATAGTTGTTTTTCATGACGTGAACCCAAAACAGGGGTTCAACAGCTTGTCTATATGATTGTTCAAATATACACATCCTTTAAATCGATCTAGATAATGTCTACGCCTGGACAATGTGAAGACGTCGTCTAAACTCAGCTGCAGTCATGATTTCTTTCTCTCCCCAGCAACGGTCCAACTGTCATGGTCCTTATATATAGACATTCTGATGCAAAACTGAACGTGTATATAAGAGAATCTTTTTAGACCATTATTTATATCAACATATATATAGACATCCAAATATACACATGCAATTGGAGATGCTCTAACCCCTAAGAGAGCTTTTTATAGATAGATTTGACCTGACAATTCAAGCCCCCAATGATCATAGCCTATTCAATTATTATGATCGATCGCAATTCGATTAGTACAAGATTCACTTTTATATTTGTATGATGCATTCGTCCGGCTCGCGGCAAGAGAGCCATAGTCATTCCTTTACGCCCACTGTATAAATAAGCCGTAGATGAAATGAAGTACAACAACGGGCATTTGGTCTAGTGGTATGATTCTCGCTTAGGGTGCGAGAGGTCCCGAGTTCAATTCTCGGAATGCCCCAATTTTTTGATATTTTTTGTTTCTTCTCTCGCTCTGGGATTTGAAGCGTGCCAGAGACCTTTCTCAACGTTCATAATTTTTTTTGGAGAACCATCTACTCTAGCTAGCATCTGTTTCATTCCGAGATTATGCAGCACCATCGTAGAAGCATCTAAGCTTATTTTATTCTGAGATTATAAATCATCAAAGTCCCTGCGCTTGTGTGTACCCCGCGCTGGATGCTTCTGACTGCTGTCCGTCGACCTGTGCCGCGGCGGACCACATCAGCACCGAGCATGACCACACGCAACGCTCGTGTCCGCCAGTGAGCGATTCGGCGTGTTGCCGATCCGATACGACGCGTTGCTGGTCCACTGGCCTGCAGCCATGTGCTAGCGTGCACCGCGTCCCCATCCTAGCACAGTGACACGCCAGGGCGCTATTATTAGCACCACCGAGCTCCTGCACGCCGGCGCAATCACATCCAGTCCTCGCGCCGTCCCCCGTCCCATATTCCCTTCCCGTCCTCGCCTCGTCGCCGGCAATGGCTAGTCCCGGCATCGGACCAGCCGCGTCTCGCCTGTCGCTGCTGCTGCTCGTCGTCGTCTTCGCGGGCTCCTCCCTCCACAGCCGCACCGTGAGTTCTTCTTCTTCTTGCACACGCGCCCACATCTGGCACTGGCACTCTATCTATCTATCTATCTATCTATCAACCAACGATTGCTTTGCTGTGTGACACATGGCGCTGTTTTGTGCTGAGCAGGAGGCGGCCGTGCGGACGTGCACGTACACGGTGAAGGTGAAGACGAGCTGCGCGTCGCCGGCGCGGACGTCGGACGCGGTCAGCGTGGCGTTCGGGGACGCGTACCGGAACGAGGCGTACGGCGCGCGCCTCCCGAGCGCGCCGGGCGGGAGGGCCTTCGAGCGGTGCGGCACCGACACGTTCCGCGTCTCCGGGGTGTGCGGCTACGGCGTCTGCTACCTCTACCTCCGCCGCGCCGGCCGCGACGGCTGGGCGCCCGAGTGGGTCCAGGTCACCGAGCCGGGGGCCGGCGCCGGAGAGAAGCCCGCCACGTTCTACTTCGGGGCGCCGCTGCCAGACGGCGTCTGGTACGGCCACAACCGCTGCCCCAAGGCCAAGGCAGCGAGCACGTCGGCGTCGGCTCGGACAAACACCACCTCTGCTGCTGCCTCGCCTCTGGGCTAGCGCGACCTGATTAGGCTCCACTCACTGGAATGTAATTCGGCAATGTCGACAATAAACAGAGGTGCATCCAGATTCAGAATAAGTAATTATAGAACCAGAATCCGAAATATGATGAGGCCGTGACGGCACCTTCCTCACACCGCCGAGGATCTGTTTTCTTTTAGCTTTTAGAACTTCAAAAATAAAATAAAAATATAAGAGCTTTTAGATCACTATTTTAATATTCTAAACGCTCTTATAATAGTTTACGGAGGGAGTAGAAATCATCTCCTCCTCCGTTCCTGAATATACTTTTTTTACAGATCCCACTATGAACTACGTACGAAGCAAAAATAAGTGAATACATCCGTATGCAATTTGTAGTTGATTTTTTATAAAAACTTATATTTAGAAACAGAGAAAGTAATATCTATATCTATCTATACCTACTAATAGTCTATATCTATCTATCTCTACTTCTAATAGAGCAGTTGGTAGTCTTTGTTTCAGGGTTTTTTTCGTCCCACCTCGTCTGTTTTTTTCAACCGGTTTTTTTTGTCACACCATCCCCACCCCCATCCCACCTCACTCACCGCATGCAGTCAGATTCCGTTTCCCCCCTTACGTCCCCGATTCATGCATGACAACCAAATCTTTCCAAACGCAATAATGCATGACAATCAATTCTTTTCAAACGCAATCAATTAACTTAAGGTAACCAGACACAATCAATTCATTCATAACGCAATAAAAACTTTTCTAATTTTCCCAAAGTTTCCTAACTAGACACGTTATAAACGGGCAGGAACCGATAACACGTTACAGTTTAGTTTTACGACCATCAATTCCAAATCCTAATTTTCCTAATGCATTGACGTTTGCCTTTTCTAAGAACCAATCAATAATCAATATAAGAGAAAAAAAGCTTCGCACCTAGCGAGCCAGCCGCTTCTCTTCCCGATTAACAATCTTGCGCTAGGGTTCCTTGTGTTGTGTCGCCGTCGTGGAGCTCCTCGACCAGCCCGTCTCCTGCCGCCTTGCCCCTCTCTCTTCCCTCCAACCTAGACGCTGGCGACGAGGCGCACATCGCCCTCACGACCCTGCTCGATCGCTTCCAGAACCCACCACGCGCGTCGAGGCGAGGCACCTCCTGGGCTCCGTTCGTCGCCGCTTCGCCGATGACCCCCACGCATCTGTCGCCGCTGCACCGACGACCCCGCTGTCGAGCAGGAGGAGTGCTTCGACGCCTCATTGGCTCCGTCCGTCGCCGCTTCGCGGACGACCCCCACGCGTCTGTCGTCGCTTCACCGACGACCCCGCTGCCGGACAAGAGGAGTGCTTCGGTGCCTCATGGGCTCCGTCCATCACCGCTTCAACGACGACGCCCACGCGTCGGTCGCCGCTTCGCCGACGTCGACGATCCCGCCGCTGGGCAGGAGTGCTTCGACGCATCATTGGCTCCGTCCGTCGCTGCTTCACCAACAACCCCCACACGTCGGGTAGGAGTAGTGCTTCTGCGCCTTCAACCTCAGCCTCCGCGCTATCGTACTCTATGCCCACCTGCAAGGTCCCCCGCCCTGAATCCCCCTGGTCCTTCCCAGCAAATGGTTTTGATAAAATTCGACTGTTCATCCGGCCTTCAATGATGAATCAAACCTTCTGTAGCTGAAGAATCCTTTCCACTAATTTAGGAAGGACTGGAGCTTGCACTTGAGCTTCCAGTCTGAATTTTCTTCAGGTTATTGACGTGATTTCATTTGGAGAAACACATGTTAAGCTGCAGACACCAATTTTTTAATTGCTGCTTATTCCTAGGCATGCAGACGATGTTCGAGGACTGCTCCACCGTCCACCGGCTGCTCAAGAGGCTATGCATTGCCTTTTTAGAGCGTAACATGTCCATGACTCCAGGCATGCGCCCTACTAGGATGTGCTATGTGCGCTGTTGCCGGGCCAGATGGCGTGATGCCCCTGCCGCCCCGGCTATTCGCGGATGGTAGAGGTGGTGGCGCTACATCAGCATTCATGGCCCCGGCCTATGCTCCATTGCACCATGTGCCCGTGCACAGGCAAGGCGGTCTGCTCGGTGTACCACGTCGCCTGGTTTGTCATTAAGATCTTGCTGCAATTCTTGTTAATTTTTTACACTCGTAGCACTCTAAAGTTACAGTAGTTAGAACTATGTTTTTCTACTTCAATTTTCACTTTAGTTTGTGTTAGGATAGGCTGTAATCTCTGAACTTCATTTGTCGTCCGTTTATGTAGTACTACTAGAGTTGTGTATCATCGTCTGCTTCTTTTATCAGCAGAGCACCACTCTCACTACACTTATTATTATACATACATACCGAGGTCTATGTTTAGGGAGAACGGTTTTGTTTGCAGCTAACTTCACTTTCTGTTTGCATTGCGAGCTGCAACAGGTCAACGGTTCAGTTTATGGAATGGCTCGTTACTTGCATGTTTTTGCTATTTTAGGGCAGATTATTCCAGAAGGAAAAACATCTACTTGTAATTACACTCCTGCTCTATGCGTTGCTGGGTGGAAGAATTCTTTACTCACGTTTGATTTTCAATGAGGATAAGGGAAACAACTCTTAACTCTGGTGGAATATGTTTGCCTGCCATGCATGAGCGCTACATTTTCCTCTGTCTGTTCCTGCACTTCTTATTCTTATCTCTGAATTTTGGCTTGTAAGAAAACATGTCTAACAAAGCTGAAGTAAATTTAACCCTTTTCAGGTCTGATGGCTGCTAACTTAGTAGGAAGTACCTGTTGTTTTACATGTAGCTTTCATTCTTTTACAATAGTTGACATTTGACTGTTTTTGGTAGATGTATTTTCTTGCTAAAATCCCTTTGATCGATGGTGTCTCGGTGTGGCGGCCAAGTCGACTGTCGGCAGCACAACATGGATCTCCTCGAGCTAGGGCCCTCCACGCGCCAGCACCTGCCCCATCACTTGCAACCTGTCCACTCCGACGCGCGGTGAGCGCGCCGCCTCCTTGTTGCGAATGTCATGATCCATTGTGCCAAGAGAGAGAAATATAGAGTTAGGGAGAGGTCGAGCTCGCCGCTGAGGAAGAGATGACCGTCGTTCATTGGTGAATGATGGCGTAGATGCGCAATGCCGCCACAGCTATTGGCGGCAATGGATCCCTAGGTTTTTTTTGTTTCTGAAAGAGAATTTTGTTTTGGCCTATTTCTACGGTGTTCCGTGAGCAATGGAGAATCATGTGCAGGCTGTGGGATTTAAGAACCACTAGGCCATCAAGGCATGAACATGAACTGGAGGGCCCTAAGGGACATCAAGAACATCATCAGAGCCCCTCAGCAGCACTTGCTTGTTAGCAAGAGGGGGCCGATCAGCATGGTTTTGAGATGCTCTTACATGTAGTTAACTGCTATTCTGACCTTAGTTTTTTGGAAAGTCAATACAATTTTAGTAATAATTGATTTGTGATTCTTCCATGATTTTGGCTTTGGTGCAGATTTTCACATGACTGATGTGCAGAGATAGCATGTCTGGGGATTGAGCTCGTGCCCAAGCGGCAGGGCGAGGGATAATTATGGAACATATATATATATACGTTGTGCCAATGCATCGTCGGGCGTTTCTATTTCACAGGTGATTTCCCTTAATGGCATGCTTTCACTTGAGATGACAATGCATATGATTCGTTAGCTGGTGGTGTATAAGGATGGAAATTAGATCAGTTCTTAGGCTGACAGTATTATGAGCGTATTTTTGGTATCTGCTGTATTTGGAAATCATGGAACATGTCTGGTTGTTGATCGTAATTATGACATGATTTGGGTATTTCCTTTTTGTTTTACATCTATAATAAATCGTTATTTACATTGCTGCTACAGAATTATGAAGTTAGTATATGCATGTGCTTTTACTTTTTTGACTTCATCTGGCACCTGTAATTGCACAAGTGTCGGGTCATATTGAAATAGCGTGGATAAATGAGTTTTGTTGATTCGGATATGTCATAAATTGCCGTATTGGAAGTTAGCAGGACCCTTGTGTAGTTTTAAAATAGTAACTAGGTACGAATTTTAAAATTGCCATAGTGTTTGTGATGCAATGGTTGGTCAAATATGGGACCTGGATGTTATACTCATGTACGAGTTTATGTCTATCAAACGTGTTCTCAGCTTGAAATGTGTCGAAAAGGTCACTATCAGCATCTAATATTCAGTATCCTCCCCTGAGCTTCATACACGCTTATTACATGTTAAATTTATGTATTCTGCAAGAACATGTTAAATTTCATTTGAAAATGTTGTTACTTGTAGGCTTTACAAAAAAACAAAATTGCGTCCCAACAACAAAAATAAAAGGCCGGGTTCGTCATGTTAAGTACCATCAGTTTCTCTCCAAAGAAAATTTTCTTAGTACAGGAAGAAAATACTTATTATGATTTTTGCATGCCATCATGGTTCTTCCTTGGATTGCGGAGTTTGCGTTAGTGCGTGCAAGCCGAGATTGTCAGTGGGCCATCACATTTTGTTCCTTATTTCTGTGAGAGCATAGTTCTTCTATTTTTATTAACTGTATTTCGATGAGAGGTGATTATAGTTCTTCTATTTTTATCAATCATGCTATGATAAATACAAAGAATCTCATCAGCTTTTGGGTGTGTATAAAAGAAACAAGCATGTACTGATGTTGAACCATGACAAAGTTTGGCAACTTAGGCCGTAAGAGAAATAGGGAGAATCATTGGAGGGATTGTAAATAGTTGAGATAGCAAAATATGCACATCTGATATTGATTCGGTTTTCTATGAAAGAATTTCCCATTACAGGGATCCCCTACTTGTTGAAAGTTTTATTGTCAACAAGAAGGGCAAGGAGCACGAGCCTGTGAGAGAAAAAGGGCAATGCAGAGAGGAGGAACTGGATGCTCCTTCATGAAGTTGTGTCATAGTAGCCATTTAGAGAGACGACAAAGCATGCAATCATTTGCACAATAGAATACAATTATGCTGCATGAGTCATCAATTCAAGTGAGAAGAATTTGTTTTATGTGATTTTTTGTGGACAAAAGAAAAAAATGTTTTAATAACGGCTAATTCGACAACACAAGTGATATGCCTTGATCATTATGTGCATATGATATGATTCTAGCTATTTTCCTTTGTATGGGTGATTTTAATCCTTGGGTATAGGAGAATTCTTACGAGTGGGCCTATCAGCTCTCATGCAACACAGGGAAGTAATAACACAATGATTGAAACGCTGAAATTGAAGGGCTCTAACATAGCGAGGTAATAACACAATGATTGAAGAGCTTAAGTTGAGGGGCTCGTCATAGATTCATTTCTTGGCCCGTGGCAACGCACGGGTGTTCTACTAGTACCTACTAATAGAGCACAGAATGCTCTGTATCTATCTATACCTATTAATAAAGCACTCTGGTAAATAAAGCGTGCACGAGCTCATCGGCGACAATTTTGCAGAAAAGTCTTTGTTGCTTTATTAAGATCAAATAATCAGTACATCGTCCACTAGTTTAGTTGTGAGGCAACCCGGGGGCAAAAGTCCTTGTTGTTTTAAGTATTGACCCTGCAGTTCTTTTTTAACTTGCTAAGAAAACATTTCATTCTTACAAAAAGAACAATGTGTTTTTCAGTATCCAACCTGCAATCCTATTTTAACTCGCTAAGCCCAATGCGAATGACCCCCAGGGCCCAATTTAAGGTACTTCCTAGGCCTCTTGGCCCAACATAATTTTCATTGCACGCAGATTTTTCAAAAAATGATAAAAAATGTTAGTATTCTTTAAGGGTATAACATCGACACATGATGGCAAAAGAAATAAAATTTACACTACGAAAGTTGCCATTATGGCAATTTCCTTTGCACCATTTTTTGTTTTAGGTAATTAAAAAACTATATGCCAGCAAATTTATAAAAAGCAACATGGAAAATATTATTTTATATCAATGGCAAAACACCATTGAAAATGCTATGATATTTTTTAAGTGATACAAAAAATACTAGGCAAAAACTACATGGTTTTGCCTATTAAACAAGGGAAAAGTTGCCATGATTTGAGAAAAATATATAAAAAAGCAATGGCAAAAAATGGGACAAATGTGACACAGTAAAGTAACTAAATGTGCCATGATGTGTGAATTAAACTTGCCATGCTCAAGAAAGCAAACTTGCCATGATGCAACAACCATGTTTGCCTTGGTACAAAAATGTAAATTTTGCCATGGTCCATAAAAATGCCATGAACAAAAGGAAATTCCCATCATGAGCTAACTTCATAATGTCGCCATGGTTCATTTTTCGCATGGCAAAAAAATAGGTATTTTCCATGGCAAAACACTTGCACAAATTGCCATGGGGCATATTTTCTTATGCTACCTTGAGCTAACTTGAGTGTTTACCATGAGAAAAGAAGTTATATAGTTGCGACGACAAAAAAATAACGTATTTGCCATGAGCTAACTTGAGTCTTGGTCATGGGATTTTTTTTACAGAGTTGCCATGGCATAAATTTTCAACAATTTGCCATTGGAAAAGTTTGAACAAGTTTGCCACGGACAGAACTTGTCCTGTTACAAAGAGAGATTTGCCATGAGCTACATTTGCCGTCATGATCTAAAATTACCAAAAGGGGGAGATTGAAAGTGCAACTAATCCCCGAATGGTTTTGATAATTCATAACAACATATAGCTCATTGAACTAACATTCATTCAAGCTAAATATTTCAGGAAGTTCAATGATTGGCATGGCATGTACTAGAGATGTGGATTCCTCAAAATGCTAAGGATAAAGATTGGCAAAAGCTCAAGACTCTTCATTTCTATTTTAGTGATCCAAGATCACACTGACTCTATAGGAAAGCCAATACTATTAAAAGGGCATGAGGTGTTGCTTAATGATCTGGTTGCTCAAGTGCTTAGTGATATTGCTCCAAAACCCTCAACCACTTTCTCTTCTCCACATTTGTCCAAAACTCAAAGTCAAACTCAAACCCACCGATTTGATCTATCCAGCGCCACCGAGTTCATGTGATATTGCCACTGCCAAAAACCCTAGACAGTTCGGTCACACCGATATGGATCTCGGTCTCACTGAGATGGCCTTGGAAACTCTTTGTGATTCTTTCGTAACATTTTGGTCTCACCGAAATGAGCGATCGGTGTCGGTGTCAAAACCGGCAGATCTCGGGTAGGGGGTCTCAAGCTGTATATCTGAGGATCGATGGTAACAAGGGAAAACAAGGACACGATGTTTACCCAGGTTCGGGCCCTCTTAATGGAGGTAATACCCTACTTCCTGCTTGATTGTTTTTGATGAAAATATAGGGATTACAAGAGTTGATCTACCTCGATACCGTAATGTCTAAACCCTAGCTGTCTAGCCTATGATTGTTCTGTTGGCCTTTACAGACTAAACCCTTCAGTTTATATACACACCGGAGGGACCTAGGGTTGTACAAAGTCATCTTGCAGAGGAAGAAAACATTACACCCGAACACAAAACTTGCCATTCTACGCATGTAGGAGTCCTATCCGTACATGGGGGATAATCTTCTGCTTTATCTTCACGGCCCATCAGTCTGGCCCATACCGAGTAATCCGGACACTCGAGGACCCCTTAGTCCTGGACTCCCTCAGTAGCCCCTGAACCAGTCTTCGATGACGATGTGTTCGGCACACATACTATCATCGGCATTGCATGGCGGGTTCCTTCTTCCGAACATATGAAGTTTACTTCCTGCATAAAGGAACCATGTCCGTCTCTGCACGATTATACAACCCTTAGCCACAAAGGCATAAACATCCAAATAGGTACATCGTCTTCACTGACAACTTTTTTCGGTGAAAGGTCACACTTGACCCTTTAACATTTCGAACCGTTTTCTCGCCTCTTGTTTCGTGTTTCGAGGCATAGCCTCCATTGGCACGTCTTGTAGAAACAAAGATCGTGCCCACCCATTACGGAATCCTCATCGATATGGTTTGGGTAACCCAACCGCACACACACAATTTCGTCGGGAACAGGCGAGTTTCATGGCCTGAGTGGGGGACGTTTGGTATTTCTACCACCTATAAAAGGATAAAGACCCCTCATTTTTCCTCACGCTTTCCTCTAGCCTCTACTTCCCAATCTCCTAGCTCCAGCACTCGCAACTCCAATCTTCTCAACCACCGCTTCCTTCTCTAGCAATGGTCGGATCCGGCTCCAAGGGCAAGTGGTATGCCTTTACCGTCACTGAGAAGGACGTGAAGGAACTCCGAAGCACAGGCTATCTTTCTACGAACATAGCGCACTGGATTCCTGACGAAGATCAGGTGATCCCTACTCCAGGGCCCGGTGAGAGGGTTGTGTTCATCCCTCATTTTCGAGGGCTTGGAGTTCCCCTCCACCCCTTTGTCCGGGGCCTTTTGTTCTTCTATGGTCTAGATTTCCATGATCTAGCCCCAAATTCTGTCCCACACATATCGGCTTTGATTATCGTGTGTGAGGCTTCCCTACGCGCTGCCGCACACTTCAGCCTATGGCTCAAGGTCTTCAATCTGAAGCCGAAGGTGGTCGACGGATAGCATGCAGACTGCGGCGAAGCCATGGTAAGCAAGCTCCCCAACGCCACCTGTCCCAAAGGGGCCTTTGTGGAAACAGTCAAAATATGGCAGCAAGAGTGGTTCTACATCACCGAACCCCGCGAAGCCACCTGGGCGGCCATGCCCAATTTCAGATCCGGACCCCCAGAGAGACTCACCTCATGGACCACCAAGGGCCTTGACTGGGGATTTGAATCGGAGGTGAAGAAGCTCCAAAATCGCATCTTTGATATGTTGGCGGAGGGCACTAATCTCACTGACGTGATTCAAGTGATGCTCTTCCGCCGCATTGTTCCTTGCAAGCTCCGGGCCTCCCGCTTGGGGGAGTTTGATCCGAAGGATCCACAGACCCTGAAGTGCTTCTTTGGCACCACACATGACGATATCTGGAAGCAACTCTTCAAGGCCCAGAAGAAAGTGGCCAAAGAAGAATGAGGACATCGGATTCGACAGTGAGACTCCGACTATGGCGGTAAGCACGATTTTGCTGAAGCCCTATCCAGTAAATATTTCAAGTATAACAGGAAATAGAACATTTGCATTCCATACATGCCTAGACGGCAAAGGCGGAGCGGATCAACTGTCCGGCTCCGCTATCCGAGGACATGGCCATACCCCAGCTGACGGAGATGCTGGTACTAGCGCCGTATCAAGCACCGGAGAAGAAGGCCAAGAATAAGAAGGGCAAGGAGGCCAAGGGCGGCCCCCGCCCCAAGGGTCCATCGGAAACTATATCCGAAGAGACCGAAGCCCCCTCATCCCACGACGAGGAGGAAGAGGAGGAGGAGGAGGTGGAAAGCGACTCCCTCGTTAAGGGGAGGAAGAAGAAGAAGAGGGCGCCCCTCAAAGACACGGAGGAGGGGGCGCCTAGGAGGAGGAAGTTGAACCTCCCGGACAGTTTGGATTCAGGATCCGAAGCTGTCCCCCGAAGACAGCCCAGGGTTAAGCCCCTGGCCATCTTGTTTGTTGTCTTTCAGTCCTCCCCGCACACTCCCCGATACATTATCGGAGGGGAACTATCTGCCAGCCGAGATGGCAGAGAGCGATACACCGCCGCGAGCCCCTCGCCTACCGTCATCGGGGACACCGAAGTGTCATCCCTGCGGACCTCCCCAGACCAAGAGGGGGTGAGCGGGCCGACAAGAGGATGCCCGAGGTTAACACCTCGGTCACCAAAAACCAAGGGGAAGCGGTCCCTATGGCGACCGATGGTGGGGAGCCCACCCAATCCGGGCTCCCGCCGAACACTGTCTCGGAGACCAGCATGGCTCCGGGGTCGAGGAAGCAACTTCCTACAAGAGTGGGAGGAGCACCAACTCCAGCGGCAACCTCCGTTAATCCGGAGGTGCCCAATGCTCTGGAGGAAGCGCTGCAAAGTGCTTCCGTCGTGGCGGAACGCCGTACCCTGATGGGTGCAGTTACGGAGAAGATTCAGTGTGCTAAGGGCGGACTGGATGAAGCCTTCCACAGCCACTGACAGGCTTTGAGGTATGCGACGTAATACTCAACGTAGAACTTTATATTTCATTTGTGTAGGATAATAAACCTGTGTACGGACGGTAGCCCCTCATGCTCTGTCCGGTTTGAAATGAATAGGATAGAGGATCAATATAATATTTGGGAGTATAACATGTTGTGTCGTTTATTGAAACAGGCTTCCATGTTGGTGGCAACCGCACAGGACGCCGAGGTTTCTGAGCTCAATCGGAAGCTTCAAGAAGCCGACGAGGAACTCGATAACATTAACAAGCGGTTCGATGAAACGCAAGGTATGCAGATTTAGAATTTTTTAAATATCAGAGATGATATGTCTATTTAGAGTTTAACTCATCGGATGATGTGATTATGATCACAACTGGTGCAGCCGAGGTCGAGACCCTTGATACGTCTCCAACGTATCTATAATTTTTGATTGTTCCATCCTATTATATATTATGTTTTGGATGTTTAATGGGCTTTATTATGCACTTTTATATTATTTTTAGGACTAACCTACTAACCCAAGGTCCATTGCAAATTGCTGTTTTTTTGCCTATTTCAGTGTTTCGCAGAAAAGGAATATCAAACGGAGTCCAAACGGAATGAAACCTTCGGGAGAGTTATTTTTGGAACCGTATCTACACATAAGACTTGGAGTACATGCGAGGGAACGAAAGAGGTGGCCACGTGGGCAGGGGGCGCGCCCAGGGGGGCAGGCGCGCCCCCACCCTTGTGGGCCCCCTCTGGCTCCCCCGGTGCCCCTCTTCCTCCTATATATATATATATATCCACGTACCCTGAAAACATCGAGGCAACAGAGAAAACCCTAATTCCACCGCCGCACCCTTTTGTTCCCACGAGATCCCATCTTGGGCCTGTTCCGGAGCTCCGCCGGAGGGGGGATCGATCACGGAGTGCTTCTACATCAACACCATAGCCTCACCAATGATTTGTGAGTAGTTTACCACAGACCTTCGTGCCCATAGTTATTAGCTAGATGGCTTCTTCTCTCTTTTTGGATCTCTATACAAAGTTCTCCTCGATCTTCGAGGAGATCTATTTTATGTAATCTTTTTGCGGTGTGTTTGTCGAGATCCGATGAATTGTGGGTTTATGATCAAGATTATCTATGAACAATATTTGATTCTTTTCTGAAATCTTTTATGTATGATTATAATATCCTTGCAAGTCTCTTCGAATTATTGGTCTGGTTTGGCCTACTAGATCTATAGTTCTTGGAATGGGAGAAGTGCTTGGCTTTGGGTTCAATCTTGCGGTGTCCTTTCCCAGTGACAGTAGGGGCAGCAAGGCACGTATTGTATTGTTGCCATCGAGGATAAAAAGATGGGGTTTATATCATATTGCTTGAGTTTATCCCTCTACATCATGTCATCTTGCTTAAGGCGTTACTCTGTTCTTATGAACTTAATACTCTAGATGCATGTTGGATAGCGGTCGATGTGTGGAGTAATAGTAGTAGATGCAGAATCGTTTCAGTCTACTTATTACGGACGTGATGCCTATATATAATGATCATGCCTAGATATTCTCATAACTATGCGCTTTTCTATCAATTGCTCGACAGTAATTTGTTCACCCACCGTAGAATTCTGCTATCATGAGAGAAGCCACTAGTGAAACCTATGGCCCCCGGATCTATTCTCAACATATTAATCTTCCATCTACTTTACTTTGCTTTATTTACTTTCTGTTCTTATATCAAAAATACTATCCTATCATATCTATCAGATCTCACTTTCGTAAGTGACCATGAAGGGATTGACAACCCCTTATCGCGTTGGCTGCAAAGTTCTTGTTTGTTTGTGCAGGTGCGAGGGACTCACGCGTGGTCTCCTACTGGATTGATACCTTGGTTCTCAAAAACTGAGGGAAATACTTACTCTACTGTGCTGCATCACCCTTTCCTCTTCGAGGGAATACAACGCAAGCTCGAGAAGTAGCAACCCTGAAGGGCGCCTTTGCCCAGGCCAAGAAGGAGGCGGAGGCGAATAAGGCAGCCGTTGACAAAGCGGCTGCCGAACTGGAGGGCGAACAAGCTGCCCACCACCAACATGAAGCTCGGGTGACCGAAGCCGAGCAGGAGATGAAGGACACCATTCACAAATGCGAGGCGTTGGAGCAAAGTACTTCAGACCAATCATCCGAGCTTACCAAGGCTCTCCATGATGCCAAAGAGGCGCGGAGTGAGTCCCGAAGTGCTCGCGAAGAGATCCACCACGCAAGGCAGATAACAGCTGGTAAGGCCTTTCTTTTTTAGAGTATCTTTGGAGGTCAGAGGTATGCGTTGCTCACCCAGGTGTGGAGTTCTCTAGGCGTGTTTGCGGATCTCCCGAAGAGTGTCACCGATGCCGCACCATTCTTCAGAGCCCAGGAGGGGAACTCGACGGAGAAGTTGTTCTGGTCGCAATTTCTTGCCCGAAATACCCGATGCCTCTCAATGACCAGCTGAAACAGCTGGTGGAGCTGCATGGGGTGGCATGTTCGGCTATGAAGGACTTAATAGTCCACCTCTGGCCAACCGAGCCGATCCTGAGTAGTTACTTTGCCTTGGTGAAGCGGCTCGTCGATGTGCGGCCGCGGATTGATGATGTGAAGCGCTCGGCCTGCATAGAGGGTGCTCGGATGGCCTTCGCTCACGTCAAGATGCAATGGGCGAAGATGAAGGCCACCGAAGTGGCGACGGCAGGCCCGCTCGAAGGCAAAGATCATCGGAAGTCGGAGAGGTACTTCGATGACATCCTAGAAGGAGCCCGCATTGTAGAGGGCCAATGTTCGAAGGACGTGATTTTTAGTTAAGTGTGTTCGGGTTGTAAAAACTGTGTTATGAACCCATGCTGCTATGTATGACTATGTTTTTGCGCCTTCTATTCTATGACTTTTCCTCATGTTCATCCATTTATGTTTATACTTCTGAAAGTTATGAGTCGTCTTCTTCAGCCCCCATGTAGATCCTACAGGGGTGTTTGGCATGACGCGTGACCACACTTTATCCAACGTATTGGTCCATAAAGGAGGTGTCCGCGGGGTGAACCAAGCAATCCGACTATGCGGCTTTATTACTTTCACTTAGCCATAGGAGTTTGAGAGTGGGGCTAGGTACTAGCCCCTTGTGCGTGTGCAGTTATCCGGATTGCGGTGCCTCTTCCACACGGCTGGGCAAAGACCAGCCCCTCATGTAACACAGGGTAGATCGTTAACGATCTGTAGTATAGTACTAAGTCACTGAATCGCCGCCAGCTCTCGCTTATCATGACAGTCAATTTTTGGCTTTCTCTACTGAGGTACTTGACCGGACGAACCCGAAATACAATCGCAGTAGTTCTCCCTTTACTACCTTAGCCGAACAATGCGGAACGTAATGTGGTAAGCACAGGAGCCGGGCAACCCAACTATAGACCCAAGACATGATTCGGAGCCGATGCATATAATGCAATATCCGGGATGCTGAATAATTCCCTATAGGTGTTCGGACTTTGAAGTGTGTTGGGCCTTATACAACCCCTAGTGTTAAGGCCGGATTGAAGCACGTGTGGCAATCTGAGGTAGGGATGGAACACAGATGATAATGTAAGATAAAATAAATTCCAAACAAAGTGGGAATCAACTGCTTCCTTTATACCTTGATTAATACGGCGAGCCGTGTAGTTACAGATAATGCCAAAAAACATCAAGGACATTTTACATGCCAAAAGTTTATACAAGGGAAAGGTTTACACAGAGCCTAAATGAAATGATTTAAAAATCCCAATGATGCCCTGCTGCACGTCTGTGCCGTTTCTCCTTCGTGACACATCCTTGAAGGAGAGGAGTCTCGTGGTCATCTGCAAAAAAGAGGAATCGGGAAAGAAGTCCCTGCACAACCGTAGATAAAGTGGGTTCTTTAACGAACCTGCAGTGAAAACATATTTAAGGTCTGAATAGGGTCAAGCCGTACTATGGACCGTTTTCCGCAGTGTGCCTCCGGTGTTGCCCAAGGTATTTCAAGAGCGTAATTGTGTACGTGAGGTACATATACCACAACCTTATGGGGCAATTGGCTGAGGCTAAACTGCTATTCTAGCTCAGGTTCCACCGAGCTACCGCATTGCAATGTGGGTTGGACACGTTTAGCAGTGTCTTGGGTCTTGATGATCGATGGGTTGTTTGGCTTGATAAGGCCACCTTGAACTTCGGCTGCAAGGGCCGCGGTATTCTCCTTAGTACGGAGGGAGCGCTCCATATTCCCATTTACTGTGATAATGCCACGAGGTCCAGGCATTTTGATCTTGAGATAAGCATAGTGCGGGAGTGCATTAAAGCGGGCGAAAGCGGTTTGTCCGAGCAGTGCGTGATAACCACTGCGAAAGGGGACGAGGTCGATGATCAATTCCTCGCTTTGAAAGTTTTCTGGGGAGCCGAATACTACCTCCAGTGTTAATGAGCCCATGCAGCGGGACTCCACGCCAGGTATCACTCCTTTAAAGGTAGTGTTGCTAGTCTTGATTCTTGACGGGTCGATCCCCATCTTGCGGACAGTATCCTGATATATCAGGTTGAGGCCGTTGCCGCTGTCCATGAGGACTCTAGTGAGATGGTATCCATCAATGATAGGATCAAGTACAAGGGCCGCCGAACCTCCGTGACGGATACTGGTTGGGTGGTCCCTGCGATCAAAGGTGATCGGACAAGCCGACCATGGGTTGAATTTTGGGGTGATAGGCTTTACGGCGTAGACGTCCCTTAATGCGCGTTTGCGCTCCCTCTTAGGGATATGGGTGACATATATCATGTTCACCATTTTCACCTCAGGGGAAAATTGTTTGTCCCCCAGTGTTCAGTGGCGAGGCTCGTCATCATCCTCGCTTTGAGGTCCTTTCCCCTTGTGTTCGGTATTTAATTTACCAACCTGTTTGAAAACCCATCAATTTTTTTGGTGTGGTAGGCAGGCTTGTTAGAGGTGCCATGAATCTGGAAAGGCCTCTCTAATATTATGTCCAAGTTGGATGGACCGTCCCGATTGCCCTTGAATGGCCTCTTTCATTGGACGGATTTGGAGCCACTGAATCCGGTGTTTACTGCCGTATCCTCAACTTCTCCGTTGTTGTTCCGGCGCTTGTTTTTGTTGCATCGTGTCCTGCCATTGCCATCCCTGACCTCCGAAGTGCCGGGGTCGCTGGTGCTGTTGCTTCTATGAGCCAACCAGCTATCTTCGCCCACGCAAAAGCAGATCATTACTGTAGTGAGAGCTGCCATGGTCTTCGGCTTCTCCTGGCTGAGGTGTCAGGCGAGCCATTCGTCACAGACACTGTGTTTGAATGCCGCTAAGGGTTCACGTGTGGACAGTCGACGATTTGGTTCTTCCTAGTTAATAACCGATTCCAGAGTTTGCAGGCTGACTCCCCGGGTTGCTGGACTATGTGGCTCAGGTCATCCGCATCCGGTGGCGGACATAAGTGCCCTGAAAGTTGGCCCAAAAAGCATCCTCTAATTCTTCCCAGCTTCCAATGGAGTTATCTGGGAGGCTATTCAACCAGTGTCGTGCTGGTCCTTTCAGCTTTAGAGGGAGATATTTGATGGCATGGAGGTCATCTCTGCGAGCCATGTGGATGTGGAGAATGAAGTCTTCAATCCATACGGCAGGGTCTGTCGTTCCATCGCACTGCTCGATGTTCATGGGTTTAAACCCTTCCAGAAATTGGTGTTGCATTACCTCACCAGTAAAGCACATAGGGTGTGTGGCACCTCTATATCGAGCGACATCCCGACGGAGTTCGGATGACATTTGTGTTCGGTGCTTACTCCGAACTGGATTGTCTATGCCGTGCCAGGCTTGATAGCCATCATCCCGTGTGGGAGCACGTCTTCTTGACCCATAGATTGATCTGGTCTGATCTGCTCTATTGGCCAGGTCCTGATGTAGGTTGTACTTGTAGCCCGGAGCCGCTGTCTTCTTGCCTTTATGGTGGGCATGCGCAGGCTGGTGTTCGGCGTTATTGACCGTTTTGTCTAGTCCACGTGGTCGTCGGTCAGGTTGATCGGTCTGATTGTACCTCGATGGTATTGGCGCAAGGGCCTCGTCGTCGAATTTGGCAGTAGCTTGCCCTTGGGATAGCTCTTTGTTTGGCGCTCACGGCCGTATCTTTCCTCAGCGTCGAGCACTTGATTCCATCTGTTGTTGAGCGTATCCTGTCTGGCTTTAAGCCACTGCTGCTGCTTTTTCAGGATCCTTGCTGTGGCGATAAGCCGTCGCTGGAAGCGTTCTTGTTTGAGGGGTTCCTCTGGGATGGTGAATTCTTTGTCACCAAGGCTGACATCCTCTTCGGAGATAAGTAAATAGTTACTGTTTTTTGAATCATTGTGATCGACGAGCTTTTCGGGACTGAATGACCTTCCTCCCTTTCCTCCTGCTCTAACGCTGGTTCCATGGGGTTTTCGGGGTCTTCGGCATTATCCGGAGTGTCATTGTCTCCGGTGCCGGTGTTGCTTTCCCTTCCTCGGGGCCATCGAGAGCGGCACCGCTGACGCCGTTGTTTTGGTGGTTCCTCGATGGGCTTATCCTCGTCTGGATCTTTAGTGACGTCGTCGTCCTTCTTCTCAGGCGTGCCCACCATGTATACATCGTACGTAGAAGCAGCCATCCAGTGCCCGGTGATGGGAGGGTTTTGGCTTGGTTCGGCTTCGACATCGTCGTCCATGCCGTCGATATCTTCGGAAGCGTAGTCTAGCATGTCGGTTAAGTCCTAGACAGTGGCTACCAAGTGGGTGGTGGGTGGGATGCAAATTTCGCTAATCTCAGCCCCCAGTTCCAACTGGGCATAGTTCGGCGGTGATTCCTCCATGATGGTGAGAGATTGTAGCAGGTCCAGTGCCTTGTTTAAGAGTGAGAGCTGGATAGGAGTCTAGGGATCTGCAGTGTCAGGCTCGGTGATGACCACTTGGTCGAACTGAAAGGCATGGTCCCCAAGAGTTCGAAGTTCATAATCGGAGACGAGTCCGGCTTCCCATCGACGGGAATAGTCCCGTTTGATTCCAGATTTATGAACTGTGCGATCACCTTTGAGTCTCCGGCTAGAAGCTCTATGGAGGGAGAGAGTCCGGCGGGGTTTATCCTCCCGCCTTCGTATGAAGTGATCTACTCTGGATCTAAGGCCAGAGCGGACTTGAGTGTCGACCCCTAGACGGGATCTGATAATATATCCGAAGGGTCTTCTTTGTGCAGGCAGGGGGCGGCAGCCGAGGCCGCGAATCCCTCGAAGATCAGATCTCCTCGGATATCGGTGACGTAGTTCATACTTCCAAAACTGATCTGATGACCAGGGGCATAGCTGTCAACGTGCTCAAGGTGACCATCCGAGTTGGCACGTAGCACGAAGCTTCCAAACACGAAAAGTTGACCGGGGAGGAAGATCTCCCTGGGGGCAGCGCTGTCGCTGGTGAAAAAGCGAGCCATCGATCCTTCCGTCGACAACATAGTGGAACTCCCAATGAAAGCACCAATGTAGGTGTCAAAACCGGCAGATCTCGGGTAGGGTGACCCAAGCTGTATATTTGAGGATCGATGGTAACAAGGGAAAACAAGGACATAGTGTTTACCCAGGTTCGGGCCCTCTTAAAGGAGGTAATACCCTACTTCCTGCTTGACTGATCTTGATGAATATAGGGATTACAAGAGTTGATCTACCTCGAGATCGTAATGGCTAAACCCTAGTTGTCTAGCCTATGATTGTTCTGTTGGCCTCTATGGAATAAACCCTCCGGTTTATATACACACTGGAGGGACCTAGGGTTGTACAAAGTCATCTTACAGAGGAAGAAAACATTCCACCCGAACACAAAACTTGCCATTCTACGCTTGTAGAAGTCCTATCCGGACACGGGGATAAGCTTCTGCTTTATCTTCACGGCCCATCAGTCCGGCCCATATCGAGTAATCCGGACACCTGAGGACCCCTTAGTCCAGGACTCCCTCAATTGGTCCCACCGAGTTTGCCTGACCAACTCTCTGGTTGCTCATTGCTGAAATCGGTCTCACCGAGTTTATGCAATCGGCGTCACCGAGATGAGGTTTTGCCCTAGCCCCAGCACATTGGTCCCACTGAGTTGTTCCCGTCGGTCCCACCGATATTCGTAACGTTCACATTTTGAACTGCTTCGGTCTCATTGAGTTCTCCTATTCAGTCTGACCGAGTGGGCTAAAATATGTGTAACGGTTGGACTTTATGTGGGGGCTATATATACCCCTACACCCCCTTCTGCATTTGTGAGAGAGCCATTAGAACGTGCCTACACTTCCACTACTCATTTTCTTAGAAAGAACCACCTACTCATGTGTTGGGACGAAGATATTCCAATCCAACCATAAGAATATTGATCTCTAGCCTCCCCCAAGTTGCTTTCCACTCAAATCATCTTTCCATATCATAGCCAAATCTATGAGAGAGAGAGAGAGTTGAGTGTTGCGGAGACTATCATTTGAAGTACAAGATCAAGGAGTTCATCATCAACACACCATCTATTACCTTTTGGAGAGTGGTGTCTCCTAGATTGGTTAGGTGTCGCTTGGGAGCCTCCGACAAGATTGTTGAGTTGAACCAAGAAGTTTGTAAGGGCAAGGAGATTGCCTACTTCGTGAAGATCTACCCGAGTGAGGCAAGTCCTTCATGGACGATGGCCATGGTGGGATATATAAGGTTGCTTCTTCGTGGACCCTTTGTGGGTGGAGCCCTCCGTGGACTCGCGCAGCCATTACCCTTCGTGGGTTGAAGTCTCCATCAACGTGGATGTACGATAGCACCACCTATCGGAACCACACTAAAAATCTATGTGTCTTCATTGCCATTGCACTCTCTAATCCCTTCCCTTTACCTTCATATGCAATGTTTTACTTTCCGCTGCTACACTCTTAGAATTGCATGTGTAGGTTGGTTGCTTGACTTGTACTAGTTGGTAAAATCTCCCAACACTTAAAATTGGGAAAATGCTACATTTTTACTTTGTGAAGTAGTCTAATCACCCCCCTCTAGACCTACTTTCGATCCTACAGGTGGTATCAGAGCTTTTGTCTCCATTTGCCTTGATTTCCATAGCTTTGGTGATCACAACCTAGGAGAGTATGGCGTCTAGCGAGGGAAATTACCACCGTAGAGGTCCTTACTTTGATGGTACAAATTTTGCTAGTTGGAAGCATAAGATGAAAATGCGTATTCTTGGTCATAACCTAGCCGTTTGGGCTATTGTGCGAATTGGTTTGCTAGGTGAAAACTTCGAGGATGGAAGAGAACCAGATCGTGAAGCATCCGCGGAAGAATTAATGATGTTGCAATAAAATGCTCAAGCTTACGATATTCTCTTCAACGAATTGTGCCCCGAAGAATTCAACAAAATCAACCGCCTTGAGAATGCAAAAGAGATTTGGGATACTTTGGTTGATATGCATGAAGGTATGGAGTCTGTCAAGGAATCCAAGTTGGATGTGCTTCAAAGTCAAATTGACAAGTTTGAAACGAAGGATGGCGAAGGAGTCGCTGAGATGTACTCTAGGCTTGCTCTAATCACAAATGAGATTGCTGCCTTAGGAAGCGAAGAAATGACCGACAGATTCATCATCAAGAAGATCCTAAGAGCCTTGGATGTAAAATATGATACTGTGTGCACCTTGATCCAAATGATGCCCAATTACAAAGATCTCAAGCCAACAGAAGTCATTGGTAGAATTGTTGCTCATGAGATGTCACTCAAGGATAAGGAAGAGCTTCATAACAAGTCTAGTGGTGCTTACAAAGCCTCATGTGACGCTCCTACATCAAGTGAGAAACAAGTCTTCAATGAAGAATTGAGCTTAATGGTGAAAAGCTTCAACAAGTTCTACAACAATGGAAGCAATGAGAGAAGTTCCAAGTCAAGATCCTACAATGATAAAAGATCTTCTAGTCTTGACCGTAATTGTTACAATTGTGGAAGACCCGAACACTACTCAAATGAGTGTGTGGATCCCTACAAGATAAGAGAAGATTCACCAAAAAGGAGAAGTAGAAGAGATGAATCACCCCAAAAAAGAGAGAAGGAGTAGAGATGATATGATCATTATGCACGAAGACCCTCTCGTAGAAGCAAGGATTCGGAAAGGAAGGACAAGTCATCAAAGAGCTACACAAGAGGAATACATCAAGCTCACGTTTGTGAATGGGTATCCGGTTTCGACTCCGACAACTACTCCGAGAGAAGCTATCACTCCGACTCCGAATATACTCAAGATGAAGGTGTTGACAGAATTGATCTTGTGTCATCCAACTTCTACGATATATTTGAATCACCAAAAGAGGTATTGGATGATTCTTCATGGCTAAAGGCCCCAAGATATCACACCTCGAATATCTTGATTTCAATAGTGATGAAGATGATTTGCTAGGTAATGATGAATTACTTGTTGACAACACCAGTGATGAAATCTGGGATGAAATTGCTAATAATCATGCTAATCAAGGTGAAACGAATGATAATGATAAGAAGGAGATTAAGCGTCTAACTAAAGAACTAAACACTCTTAAGTTAGCTCATGAAACAACTCTAGAGGTTCATAGAGAGCTCCTAAGGACTCATGAGAAGCTACGCTTAGAGAAGCTAAATTTAGAGCAAGAGCATTGGTTCCTCTATGAATGATGATCTTCAAAAGTAGAGTTCTTCTTACATTGCCAAGTGTTTAATCTTGTCTAATTATATGCCACAAGTAAAGTCTAGAATAAGAACAAGAAAGATTCTTCCTCTAGTAGTAACAATAACAATGCTAAATCCAATATTGTTACTTCTAGTAGCTCTCTTGATTCCACTAATGATTCTCTTAGACAAGTTACACTTGAGCAAGAAAATAGCTTATTGAAGGGAATTATAGAGAAAGGTGTTTACAAGAGCCTTGCCGGAAGTAAGAAATTTGAGAAAATTGTGCGCAAGCAAGGAAGGCACCGGAAGAACCAAGATGTTGGTTTTGAATGAAAGTTCAATGCCAATGGAGTTGAGTGGGAAGAAGATCAATACCCCAAAATGAAGTTTGTTCCTCAACAAGAGAATTATGACCCCACTTCCTTCAAGGGAACACAAGCTCAAGATGATCTTCCACCACAAGACCTCAAGCTAAAAGGCAAGGACAAGCTTCAAGAAGAGATTGACTCATTTGAAGAAGCTCCTAAGGCCTTGGTCAAGTGGGTTCCCAAGACTACACCAAGTTCTACTTCATCAAGTACATCTACAACTCCAAGGATTCCCATCAAGTTGATGTGGGTCCCAAATAAGAAGAACTAGAGAGTTCTTTAGGGTGACTCCGCCAACATACTTCACTCATATTCATTTTGGCAAGGACAAGTGCAACCAACTTCCACATCTTGCACTAGTTCAAGGAGTCACAAACCGTCTTGTTAGTAAGACAAGGGACAAGGTAACCTAATGCTTTCATGGACATCATCATATGTGTGTTTCACTCTATGTCTATGGATATCCTTGTTTGTTCCTTGTGGTACTGACCCATGTAGGTATTAAAAGTGCAACTCACTCCAATGGATTGCTCCAAATGATCTACATCAACATTGAGCATCCACATCTTCAACATCTAGATGAAGTCGTCATCTATAAAACCCAAGGTTAGTTCATCCCTCCTAAGGGGGAATATCACATCTAGGGGAGATTTGCTCTAAAAATTGAGCAAAAGCAACTCAAATGGTGTGAACAAAACAATGTTTTATGTAAAAGTGGTAACCCCACTTGTGCTTAAACAATGAGTATGACCTATGATCAAATGTTCTCATTTTACTCCTAAGTCAATATACTCATATATAGATGACCTAGACATCGCCATTAATTGATAGATACTAGAGTGTTTGTGCATGCTTTGCCACATGTTTTATTTGCAATCTTATTGTGTGAGCATGTTGGTTGCATAACTTTCTCCATTAAAGGACATCCATTTGTTGCTTCGATTGTTTGAGTTTTTATTTGGCCAAATGGATGGACAAGAATGCCTAAGAACCTCCCTCTAGCTATCTATGTTTTTCTCGTATAAAACTCTATTCATGCTACATCACAAAGTTTGAACAAGTCGAATTCGGACCTCCGAGGTGGGGGGCACTCAGAGCCACCGATCCGTCAAGGGCTGTCTTCCAAAACCTCTTAATGCATCTCGGTCAGACCAACTCACTCCTACTCGGTCTCACCAAATTCATTAAGTTGATCTAGGTTTTCATCTTGGTGCAACCGATTTGAACAATTCGGTCACACCGAGTTGTAGTAACTACCAGCAGTTTTGCGTCTCGGTACCACTGAGTCGTCCCACTCGGTCACACTGACAGCGTCTGGGTATATATACTCTGCGTACCTATACGGTTGAAACTTTCCTCAAACCGCACGAGTCCGCACCCCAGCACTGCCACCCCTTGGTCTCCGGATCGTCGCCCTCGTCGCCAGTGCCTCCTACCGCTGGTATCTGCCGCCGTCAACGGATTCTCACCGCCGTTGCCACCGTAGGAAGTTTGTTTCCAAGTTAGGGTACGGACTTGACCTCTTTATGCATCCTTTTACTCCAATTCTTGCACAAAGATTTTCTCCATTGTTCCTCCCACATATGAGAGCAATCTATCCACCCAAAGAATTCCTTAGAATAGATTTGATGCAAAAACTTAGGGTTAGGTTTCCGCCAAACTCAACTCAGACCGACCGATCTGAGGATCTCGGTCACACCAATTTGGCCTTGGCCATTGAACATGTACGACTCGGTCTAACCAAACTGTACAAATCGGTGCGACTGAAATCACTTTCTCTGTGAAACCTTAGCATCTCGGAGTCATCGAACTGCATTTTGGTTTGACCGAAACTATATGTTTAGACTCTGTTTATGATTCGGTGTCACCGGGCTTTTCAAATCAGTAGCTCCGAAATTCTTTCTGCAGAAAACTAAAGTTAAGTTTTTGTCTCATTTTTTTGCAAAATGCTGCACTTTGTGATGCTCATCCACTCTATCTATACCCAACTATCCACACGCTCAGTTTCAGCTATGTCAGAGTCAAAATAGGTCTAAAGAGCAGCTCAAGCTCAGTGAGGGCACTAGTCCCTCTTCCAGCTTTGATGAAGGTAGCAGAAGCACACCCAACAACTTGCCAAAGGCTGCTACCAAGCAAAGGAAGAAGAAAACCTCAGACAGTGAGGATGATGACTTTATTGCTGCAAAAGTCACCTCCAATAAGAAGCAAGTGCTCAAGAAAGAGTATGTTGCTGGTGGTGCAACAAAGCCTGGTCAATCCAAGAAGCGTTGGTTTTTCCCTTGAAGAGGAAAGGGTGATGCAACAAAGTAGAGATAATTATTTCCCTCAGTTTGAGAACCAAGGTATCAATCCAGTAGGAGACAGCGCACAAATCACAAATATCTGCACAAACAATCAAACAACTTGCACCCAACGCGATAAAGGGGTTGTCAATCCCTTCACGGTTACTTGCAAAAGTGAGATCTGATAGAGATAGATAAACAAAAGGTAAAATATTTTTGTGTTTTTGGTGGGTGAACAAATTACTGTCGAGCAATTGATAGAAAAGCGCAAAGTTATGATGATATCTAAGGCAATGATTATGTAATATAGGCATCAGGTCCGTGTCAAGTAGACCGACTCCTGCCTGCATCTACTACTATTACTCCACAAATCGACCGACTCCTGCCTGCATCTAGAGTATTAAGTTCATGAAGAACAGAATAACGCTTTAAGTAAGATGACATGATGTAGCGGAATTAACTCAAGCAACATGATGAAAACTCCATCTTGTTATCCTCAATGGCAACAATACAATACGTGCCTCGCTACCCCTTCTGTCACTGGGTGTGATCACTGCAAGATTGAACCCAAAGCAAAGCACTTCTCCCATTGCAAGAAAAACCAATCTAGTTGGCCAAATTAAACCGATAACTCGAAGAGAATTACTAAGATATCAAATCATACATATAAGAATTCAGAGAAGATTCAAATAATATTCATAGATAAGCTGATCATAAATCCACAATTCATCGGATCTCGACAAACACACCGCAAAGGAAGATTACATCGGATAGATCTCCAAGAACATCAAGGATAACATGGTATTGAACATCAAAGAGAGATAAGAAGCCATCTAGCTACTAGCTATGGACCCGTTGGTCTATGGTAAACTACACACGCTTCATCGGAAGGGCAATGGTGTTGATGTAGATGCCCTCCGTGGTTGAATCCCCCTTCGGCAGAGTACTGGAAATGGCCTCCAGATGGGATCTCGCGAATATAGAAGGTTACGGCGGTGGAAACGTGATTTTGGTGCCCCCTCTAGGGTTTCTGGAATATATGTAAATTTATAGGCGAAAGAGTTTGGTGGGAGGAGCTACGAGGGGCCCACAAGGATGGGGGCATGTCCTCCCCCTTGTCGCCACCTAGTGGCTCCTCTGACTTGGTTCTCAAGTCTACGGGGTGTCTTCGGGTCCAAGAAAAACCATCGCGAAGGTTTCATTCCGTTTGGACTCCGTTTGATATTCCTTTTCTGCGAAACTCAAAACAAGAAAAAAATAGAAACTGGCACTCGGCTTTAGGTTAATAAGTTAGTCCCAAAAATAATATAAAATAACATATTAATGCATATAAAACATCCAAAACAGATAATATAATATCATGGAACAATCAAAAAGTATAGATACGTTGGAGACGTATCAAGCATCCCCAAGCTTAATTCATGCTCGTCCTCGAGTAGGTAAATGATAAAAATAGAATTTTTGATGTGGAATGCTACCTAACATATTTATCAATGTAATTCTTCTTTATTGTGGCATGAATGTTGAGATCCATAAGACTCAAAATAAAAGTTTATCAATATCAAAACAGTAATACTTCAAGCATACCAAAAGCATTCTACGAAGCTTCAAAAATAACATGGCTAAAGAAAGTTATCCCTACAAAATCATTTATGCTCCCTCTTCTTAACACAAAGTATAAATTGAGCCCATCCCGGTGTCAGCTAAGCCATTGTTTTCATACTTTACTTTTTCAACTTTTCACGCAATACATGAGCATGAGCCATGGACATAGCACTATGGGTGGAATAGAAGGTGGTGGTAGACAAAAGGATGGAGAAAGTATCACATCAACTAGGCAAATCAATGGACTATGGAGATGTCCATCAATTGATATCAATGTGAGTGAGTAGGGATTGCCATGTAACGGATGCACTAGAGCTATAAGTGTATGAAAGCTCAAAAGAAAACTAAGTGGGTGTGCATCCAACTTGCTTGCTCATGAAGACCTAGGGCATTTGAGGAAGCCCATCGTTGGAATATACAAGCCAAGTTCTATATTGAAAAATTTCCACTAGTATATGAAAGTGATAACATAGGAGACTCTCTATCATGAAGATCATGGTGCTATTCCGAAGCACAAGTGTAGAAAATGATAGTAACATTGTCTCTTCTCTCCTTTTATCTCATTTTTTATTTGGGCTCTTTGGCCTCTTTTTTGTGGGCTTCTTCGACCTCTTTTCTTTATTTTTTGGGCTTATTTGGCCTCTTTTATTTATAACCTTATATGGGACAATGCTCTAATAATGATGATCATCACACTTTTATTTACTTACAACTTGATATTACTACTCGATGCTAGAACAAAATATGAATCTATATGAATGCATCCGGTGGTGTACCGGGATGTGCAATGATCAAGAGTGTCATGTATAAAAAATATGAACGGTGGATTTGCCACAAATACTATGCCAACTACATGATCATGCAAAGCAATATGATGATGATGGTGCGTGTCATAACAAACGGAATGGTGGAGTTACATGGCAATATATCTCGGAATGGCTATGGAAATGCCATAATAGGTAGGTATGGTGGCTGTTTGGAGGAAAGGTGTAAGGTGGTTTGATGTACCGACGAAAGTTGTCTGGCACTAGAGTGGCTAACAAGGTGGAAGAGTGAGAGTGCGTATAATCCATGGACTCAACATTAGTCATAAAGAACTCACATACTTATTGCAATAAATCTATTAGCTCTCGAAGCAAAGTACTACAACGCATGCTCCTACGGGGGAGGTTGGTAGGAGTTAACCATCGCGCCCCCCCCGACCTTCACGCAAAGATAAACAATCAAGATACAATGCACTCCAATTTGGTTACATAGTTAGGAGACCATACGTGCATGCTACAGGAATCGCAAACCTTAACACAATTATTTCATTAACCTCACAAACTACCACTAGCATGACTCTAAAATTACCATCTTAACATCTCAAAACAATCATAAGGAATCAAACTTTTCATAGTATTCAATGCTATTTATATGAAAGTTTTTATTATATATCCTTTGGATGCCTATCATATTAGGACTAGATTCATAACCCAAGAAAATTACCATACAGTTTTAAAGACTCTCAAAATAATATAAGTGAAGCAAGAGAGTTCAACAATTTCTATAAAATAAAACCACCGCCGTGCTCTAAAAAAATATAAGTGAAGCACTAGAGCGAAATTGCCTAGCTCAAAAGATATGTGAAGCACATAAAGTATTCTAATAAATCACGATTCAAGTGTGTCCCTCTCAAAAGGTGTGTACATCAAGGATTTAGTGGCAAACTAAAAAGCAAAGACTTATATCAACAAGATGCTCCAAGAAAAACACACATCATGTGGTGAATAGAAATATAGCCTCAAGTAAAGTTACCGATAGACGAAGATGAAAGAGGGGATGCCTTCCCAGGGCATCCACAAGCTTAGGCTCTTGGTTGTCCTTGAATATTGCCTTGGGGTGCCTCGGGAATCCCCAAGCTTAGGCTCTTGCCACTCCTTATTCCATAATTCATCAAATCCTTACCCAAAACTTGAAAACTTCACAACACAAAACTTAACAGAAAACTCGTGAGATCCGTTAGTGAAACAAAGCAAATGACCACTCAAGGTACTGTTGTGATCTCATTCTTATTTTATATTGTTGTACTATCTATTGTATTCCAACTTTTCGATGGTTCATACCCCCCGATACTAGCCATAGATTCATCAAAATAAGCAAACAACACATAGAAAATGGAATCTGTCCAAAACAGAACAGTCTGTAGCAATCTGAAAACTTTGCAAACTTCTAGAACTCTAAAAATTCTGCAAAATTAGGAAGACATGGGGAATTTGTATATAAATTTTGTGTAAAATTTTATAAGGTTTTCACAGTCCATAGAATTATTGAATTTTCTGCACTGGGCGCAAAAGTTTCTGTTTTTAAGCAAAATCAAATCAACGATCATCGTAAGCCATCACAAAGGTCTTACTTAGCCGAAACACTAATTAAAACACCAAAACACAATTACAACATAAGTAATAATGTGTATTTATTGAGAAACAGAACCAGAAAGCAAAAAAAAAAGGTTGCCTCCCAACAAGCGCTATTGTTTAACGCCCCTAGCTAGGCATAAAACATAGATCTAAGTATTGTCATCATTTGTATGCAATCCATAAGTAGCTCTCATAATAGGTTAATATGGCAACTTTATTTTCATTCTAGGAAAGTGTTCCATGCCTTTCCTTAACGGAAATTGAAATCTAATGTTTCCTTCTTTCATATTAATAATTGCACCAATCGTTCTAAGAAAAGGTCTACCAAGAATAATAGGACATGTAGGATTGCAATCTATATCTAGAACAATGAAATCTATGAGCACATAATTCCTATTTGCAATAATAAGAACATTATTAATTCTTCCCATAGGTTTCTTAATAGTGGAATCCACAAGATGCAAATTTAAAGAACACTCATCAATTTCACGGAATCCTAACACATCACATAAAGTTTTTGGAATTATGAAAATGCTAGCACCCAAATCACACAAAGCATGGCACTCACAATCTTTAATCTTAATCTTAATAGTAGGTTCCCATTCATCATAAAGTTTTCTAGGGATTGAAACTTCTAATTCAAGTTTTTCTTCAAAATATTTCATCATAGCATCAACAATATGTTTAGTAAAATATTTATTTGATTATAAGCATGAGGATAATTCAACATGGATTGTAACAAGGAAATAAAATCTATTAAAAAACAATTATCATAATTAAATTCCTTGAAATCCAAAAGAGTGGGCTCATTGCTACTTAAAGTTTTGACCTCGCCAATCCCACTTTTATAAATTTTTGCATCAAGATCTAAAAAATCTGAATCATTGGGACGCCTTTTAACTAAAGTTGACTCATCTCCAGTCCCATATTTATCAAGATTAATACTGGAAAACAAAGATTCAATAGGAGTCACATCAATCATTTTAAGATATTCATCATTATTTAAAGATTCTGGTTTAGCAGCCATGTTGTTCACTAAGGTCGCTTGTTTATCAGAAATTTGGCCTATTAGATTTTCAAGATGAGTGAACTGAGATTTAAAATCATAATATTCCTTAGACATATCATCGAGCTCTTTATTCATATACACCATAAAAAAATTCTGTTCCTTAAGCTCGTTTCTAAAGAAACTATTATGCTCAAATTGTAAAGACATAAAGTTCCTAACGTTATTCTCGACTTCTTCCAACCTCTTAAAGTAGGGATCAACATCTTTTGGTTGAGCCATAGAAAAAGACAAGCACACCAATACACGAGCGGAAAGGCAAACGGAAAAAATATGAAGGAAAAAGGCAAATCTTTTTCTGTTTTTCTGATAACGTTTTAGAAGTGGGGGAGAAGACAACGAGAGGCAAATGGAAAATAATGTAAATGAAAGAGATGGGAGTTTTATGGTGGGTACTTAGTGTGTCTTGATTTGGCATAGATCTCCCCGGCAACGGCGCTAGAAATTGTTCTTGCTACTTCTTGAGCTTGCGTTGGTTTTTCCCTTGAAGAGGAAAGGGTGATGCAGCAAAGTAGAGATAAGTATTTCCCTCAGTTTGAGAACCAAGGTATCAATCCAATAGGAGAAAACGCACAAATCACCAATACCCTCACAAACAATCAAACAACTTGCACCCAACGCGATAAAGGGGTCACTACTGCAGGATGCTGCTAACGCGATACTACGATCAGAGACCCTTTGACGAAACTTTGTGCGATGCAATAACTGCAAATAGTGGTGTAAAAACCCGTCAAAATGGTGCAAACTATTTGCGATGACGGATGCATCAAGCACAGTTCAGATTTTGGTTGCATGTGCGATGATGAGCATACGGTTTAGTTCAATTAACTGTTTGCGATGAGGAGGAACAAAATAAACAGGCTGCCAGATGAAGGTGTGTGCGGTGCACATCACACGGTTCACTCAGATGAACTGTTTGTGATGAGGCGGAACAACATAAATGGGCAGACAGATGAAGGTGTGTGTGCGATATACGGCATACAGTTCACTCGGATGAACTGTTTGCGTTGAGCCAAGAGAACAGAAACGGTTCAGCTTAACAATATGTGTGTGATACGCGACAAACAGGTCTGTAATCAGAATGTGTGGGAAGACCGATAACAACACAGACGATTCCTGTTAACAAGTCGTGTGTGTTGTGAGCAACCGATTGCTGGTATACAATTGTCAGTGATTGATGAAATCATCACTGACGAGTTCCATTGTTAGTCCGTGTGCGATGTGATTTTCTCTATGTACAAAGGATAAACATATATACTTAAAAAGACAGCGTTGCATAACCAAATTAAGCATACAATTACACAAGTGACTACACACATAACATTTCCACACACCAAAGTAAGCAATTACATGCATACTAAACTAGGAGAAACGAGGATCTAATCATCTACTTCTTGTTGCGATGACGCTTGCCATAGCTCTGCTTCCGGCTGGATCCCTGGCCGTTTTGGGGAAGGAGGCACTTCCTCATGTCAACGATCTGCCTGTACATGTCGTAGCTCATGTACGCCTCCTTGGCCACGTACACAACGTGAGCTTTGTCGAGCTTCTCCATCCAGGCCGAGTGCTAGGCACGCTTGTCCTTGTTGCAGGAATCCTTCATGTCTCTATAGTAGGGGTCGATGATGGCCTCGGTGAGGTGAACTAGTGAGTCTATCTCATGCTCCTTGCTTCCCCAGATCTTGTATTGGCCCTGGATGTCGACAAGATTCTGACAGGCAATGCCTGAATTCTTGAGCACCTTGACATCTTTGGTGATGTCCACCATAGCAAACATGTAGTGGCGGCTGTTGACAAACCTGACAAAACGCTCGCAAGGCCTTGTGGCTAGGCAGTAGTGGTAGACGAGGACGTGGTTGCACACGCACATATGGGCGACGACGACCTTGGAACGAGACCCGGCACAAGCGCGGGTGTACTCGAGGTCGAACCCGACCACCTTGTACTTCTCATCGGCAAGTATCAGCTCCATGATGTGGATGGAGTGCTCCACCCAGACCGGGTTGTTGGTGTACACCACTGAGAGCTCTGTGAACCTTCAGTGGGGGTCCACCATGACATGCATGCTGAACTGCTGCTCTTCGTCGGCAGCCGCTCGGAGCGCCATTGGAGCCACGCAGGATACCCTCTAAGAACTTGTCTTGGTGGGTGTGCTTCTTGCAATGGTGGGGAGCGATCAAAAGGTTGAAGAGACACAAGGCTTAAATGGTTGCTGTAACAAATGGGGGCCAGTCGGCCTGTAATCCTCTCGTCTTGTCACGGCGTTCATAGCGGAGGATTCCAGTGCACGCTTGACAACACCGCACCGCACATGTTTTGTTTGACCACGCGTGGGCTCGAAAAGGTGCCAAATGTATCGTCTGTGAGCCTGTTCCCGCGCTACCACGCAGTTTACCATGCACTTCCTGCCCGGCTAGTTTGGCCACGCGTCGGCTAGAAGAGGGACAAATCGTGGGAGTTCATTGGAAAAAAGCTTTGTAAAAACTAAGTGTGTGGAATGACTTCGGTCATAAGTTTACCAGTGGGTGATGAGGTCAAAGTTACACAGAAGGGCGATGATGGACACTCGAGTGCAACAATTAATTTTGTGCTCTACAGGGCACATGGTGGAAGAAACCAACGGTGTGCAATAATGTCGAAGATCGCAGTCGAGTTAGCTATACAGATCATGTGATGTGAGATCGACAAGGTAAACAGATTCGAGAATGGTTAATAAAATCAAAGACCATTGCATATTAAGGTCAAAATAGTGCTACCAGTATATGAGTCTCATACAATGCCATCGATTGTACCACAAAAGCTTGAAATATTACAAGGTTCAATTTCCAGAGTTATATGGCTCAAATTAGAAGATTACAAGTTTCAAACTGATATTAGAAGTGAAATTCAGCTCATCAGCTGCAAATGCTCGCATTGAGCTGTTGAACATGGATATCAGAGAGGTTCAAACTAATATTATGACTTCTAAGTCTGGTTTCAAAACCTCACAATTTTTGCAAAGGGGTCAACCACTGAGAAGTCATGTATGGGGTTGACACGATGACTCCCGATTACTCTGTCATCTGAAGTTCCAAAATGAAATTCAGCATTTTTGGAGCCTATTCCATTCTACAGCAGGCGCCGACACTGATCAACAAACCATTCATGTTTGCGAAATAAATGTAGGGCAAACCTCATTACCTTTAGCACCCTTGCTCTGACAACAAAGAACCTGGCGAATATAATCTCCGGTAAGGTCCCTCGGTAGGAGTTCAAAGTAATTTCTAAGAGATGCAGATCTAGACATTCGACGTGATTGTTGTATTGTATCACATTATCCTCCACTGGGCCTAATCTTATCTGCAAAAGAAGAAAACGTGTTAGTGCGTACATGCAGTTTTGAACACTACTACATGCCTATTTGGTTTGCAGGATTTGTAAAATGCACTAACATGCCATCTTCGATCTGACATGATTAACATGAGCATTAACATGCCATCTTCGATCTTAACAAGAGGTTGGAGTGGATGAAAAGTTCCCTAAGAAAACTAGTACAGATGAATCCAAAGGAGAAATGCATATGGATTGTAACCGTATGGATCAAGCAACCAATATGGAGGGGGAACATGTATGTACTGAAATCCTCCAAAAGAATCCTTCAGAAATGGTAGTACATTGTCATTGTAAACTTGGAAAAAGGTGTCATAATTAAACTCCCTTATAGTTAACATTTAACAGGAAAGGAACATCACCTTGATATATAGCTTCTCCAAGCACGGAAAGCACCTGAGGAAACTGACAACTTGCTCCATGTTGGGGCCGATAGATTCTAGTGCCAAGACCTTCAATGTGCACAGTTTCGGGGTCAAGCTTGTTGGAACCATTTTCTGAATGACAGACAAACAAACATCTTCAAAATTAGAAATAATGTTAATTTGTCGAAGGAGGGGTAGAAGACGGCTATTGTACCTGAATGGGTGTGGATCCAATAACAAGTTCGGAGTATTTGTCAGACGAGTAGCCCACTACTGTCAATTTCGGCGCAGAAAGGACATTGATTCTTGTGGGACCTTCTTGATCAACTACAAGTAATCTCTCAAGTACATATGTGTCCTCAATGACCATACCATGGTACACATCTTGTGATGTCTTCCTGCCGCACCAGCAACACACAAAATTAGTCTGGAGAGTCATGGAGGTGATGTGGAAGGTACTCAACCCATTGATCGCCTGAAGATGAAGGTACTCGAGTGCAGTACAGCCACGAAGCAGGCGCTCCATGTAACCGTTTGAGAGGCAGACGATGACGAGCTCGAAGTGCTTCAGTCATGGTAGAATAAGAGCAGGCACATCATTAAGGGGGATGGCAGTTCCTGAACTTGGTGACACGCAGCATGGGCGCGGGGCGGAGCGCGGACGTTGGCAGCGAGCACATATGCCCATCATCAAAAGTGGGATCCTCAAGCTGATCTAGGGCGGGGGATCGGAACCAGCCGTCAAGCTTGGCTCGGTCCTTGTCGTTGGAACATAACTTGCCCATTCTAAGGCCTCTGGTTGGGCCAAGGTGACTGCTGAGGATCTTGGAGAACACATCCAAGCTTTTGCGACAGCCATGGCAGAGCTCTTGGGTGTCGATGAGGCCGAGAGGGCTGGAGTTCCATAGGGGGTGCCACCGTCGGGAAAGGATAGTTGTTCGTGCCCCATATTTGATTGGGAGGAGGGAGATGATGGCTATCAACATATCATCGAGGAGACTACTGATGAAGTCTAGGTCTGCTAGAGTCGCTTGCGGTTCTAGCTCGCCCCGCCTCCACTTGTTGGTAGCCCCGTTCTCCACCTCCGGAGTCTCTTTGTCAGCAGCGCTTTCTGATAGAAATGGAAGTACAGGGAATATTTAGTTAAAACAGGGCAATAGAAAAGTGTATTGGCAACTAGAAGTTATTTGGTAGGAATATAGTAAGAAAAGGGAATAACAATTGGTTGCTTAAATACTACACAAATTCCTTTGATATTGTTGGGTAAGTCAACATGCATATAGTTGAAAAGAAAACTTACTTCGAACAAAGTCTGGATGGATGATATCGTCGGGGAAGTTAGCATATATCTCATGACCAGGCCCTTTTATGTGCAGTGCAATTCTAGTGCCAGCTTGCAGTTCATAAAACTTAGAAATTTCTTTCCAAAAGCCAGTGCCAAAATAGGAGTCACCACGTTCATCAAGTCTTACAGTAGCAATGATTGTAAATCCATGGTTTGTGTGCAGTATGACATCCCTGCAGTCTTGATTTATGTAAAGGGAATGATTGTGCACTACAGATTCTAATGCATAGCAAGGGACGTTCTGCAGAAAATGGTAGGATTGTTAAAGAAAATATGGTAACATGTAAATATGGGCCCAAACTGAAAGAATTGCACAGTTGTCGAAACCAAAGGACACAAATATATAATTAAACAGATAGGGTAAACATGATGTCATGGAAATATGAGAGTAATCGAAAGAACAATACATCATTAATTTTCCTAATATAGAAAGATGTTCAGGAAATAACAGATAGGGTAAACATGATGTCATGGAAATCCCCTTTGACGTATATGGTGCATGTGGCACCTTTTATCCAAATGTAGCAATATTTAGAATATGTTCAGGAAAGTAGGCGATGCCAACCGATTTAGGGTGAGATTGAACATACCGCGCGCATCCTCAAGTCATCTGGTACAGTGAGATGGAATGTCTGGTGGAGGCCGCAAAGTCCTGATGTGTTGGCGCACTGTACACTCTAAGAATGAAAGAAAACCCTCAAATCAGCTCGAATAAAAATGAATTCACGGCGATTTCGGATTGACGCAAGAGGCAAAATGAAAGTCAGCTTGAAAAGATTGACGCAAGAGGCAAAATGAAAGTCATTGCACACTGTTCCAATTTTGGGAACCGTGTGTGATTGACACAACAGGCAAAATGAAAGTCATTGCACACGGTTCCAATTTTGGGAACCGTGTGTGACTGACGTACTAACTCCGTCCTGGTTTATTGGTCCCCTTTGTAATTTGTACCAAATTTCGACCAAATATTTAACTAAAAATGTTTATGCATGTCACCAAAAATTATATCATTGGACATTATGTTCAAATATGCATCCAACGATATAATTTTTGCTGACCTGCACTAACATTTTGTCAGTTAAATCTTTGGTCAATATTTAACAAAAATTACAAAGGGGCTAATAAACGAGGACGAATGTAGATTCCATCAACCGAACTGATTGCATCCATATCCCATAGTTAGACATAAGTAAACATATATTAAACATACTTAGATAGACATAGATAATAAGCGTACACGTACACAAGCATAGTTCAACCATAAGTACATAGTTCAACCGTCATTAAGCATTGCTCCTGCCGACATTCTCCCTCTTCATGTAAAACTTGTAAAATAAGAGAGAAAAGGCATAAGTATTGTGCCATAATGTGTAATAACAGCCCATAATACAATAAATAATGATATAAAAGCATGATGCAAAATGGATGTATCACTGAACCGTCCTCGCCATCGTGTTGTCCTGTAACAAAAACATGATGCATGTCTTGTGTTTAGACATTATGTTGTGTATGTCTGTGTGGAACTGATGCTTTCCCCTAATCTTAGTTGCATGTTTATCCCTTTCTAGGTTCATTCATTGGTGTTTGTACGATTAATCCTTGTACATCTTTCGGTTGCCTGCCGATATTGTATTGCCGTGATCGTCGTAAGGGTCGGGCCCTTAACAGTCATCTTGGCGTAGACACGTCCCGACATATTTTTCCTTGGTAGTTTTGTCATTGTAATCCATTCTGCGAGCGAGCCCGGAACAGAATGTGGGTGCAAACAGAAACTGATAAGGTGCCGTTAACACGAAAAGATTTCCTCATACAAACACCTTGACACACAATGGATAAAACAAATGCAAATTATAAAGCGATAACCCAGCAATGAATTTGTGTAATTAGCTCTTATATTTCCTCTTTCCCCATTCCCTTCCGCAAGCGCCTGCCATGCTCGCGTGCATCGAGAAAGAAAAGGCGCCGTGCACATTGCTCTCTGATACGTCTCCAACGTATCTATAATTTTTGATTGTTCCATGCTATTATTTATGAAGTCTTGGATGTTTAATGGGCTTTATCATTCAATTTTATATCATTTTTGGGACTAAGCTACTAACCCAAAGGCCCAGTCCAGATTGCTGTTTTTGCCTATTTCAGGGTTTTGCAGAAAAGGAATATCAAACGGAGTCCAAACGGAATAAAACCTTTGCAGGAGATATTTTTGGAGGAAATCACGCACGAAAGACTTCGGAGCCAAGCCAGAGGACAGGGGGCCCACCCTCGAGGGTGGGGGGTGCGCCCCCCTTCCCAGGGCGCGCCCCCTGCCTCGAGGGCAGCCCCTGTTGCCCCTGGTGCCCCTCTTCTTCCAATATATACCTACGTACCCCAGAAACTCCAGACGCAGAGAGAAAACCCTAATTCCACCGCCGTAGCTGATGTTCCCGTGGAGATCCCATCTTGAAGCCTGCTCCGGGAGGGGGATCAATCACGGAGGCCTTCATCATCATCATCATCATCATCGCCCTCACCATGAGTTGTGAGTAGTTTACCTCAGACCTTCGGGGTCCATAGGTAGTATCTAGATGGCTTCTTCTCTCTCTTTGGATCTCAATACAAAGTTCTCCTCAGTCTTCGAGGAGATCTATTCGATGTAATCCCTGTTTGCGATGTGTTTGTCGAGATCCGATGAATTGTGAGTTTATGATCAAGATTATCTATGAAAGATATTTGGTTCTTCTCTGAACTTTTTATGTGTGCTCATAATATCCTTGCAAGTCCCTTCGAATTATTGGTTTGGTTTGGCCTACTAGATCTATAGTTCTTGCAATGGGAGAAGTGCTTGGCTTTGGTCAATCTTGCGGTGTCCTTTCCCAGTGACAGTAGGGGCAGCAAGGCACATATTGTATTGTTGCCATCGAGGATAAAAATATGGGGTTTTCATCATATTGCTTGAGTTTATCCCTCTACATCATTTCATCTTGCTTAAGGCGTTACTCTGTTCGTATGAACTCAATACACTAGATCCATGCTTGATAGCGGTCGATGTGTGGAGTAATAGTAGTAGATGCAGGCAGGAGTCGGTCTACTTGTCTCGGACGTGATGCCTATATACAATGATCATGCCTAGATAGTCTCATAATTATTCGCTTTTCTATCAATTGCTCGACAGTAATTTGTTTACCCGTCGTAGAATATCGCTATCATGAGAGAAGCCACTAGAGAAAACTATGGCCCCCGGGTCTATCCTTATCATATTACTTTCCCGCCAATTTATATTACCGTTGTTTATTTGCTGTTTTATTAAAATAAAAAATACCAAAAACATTATCTATCATCTCTATCAGATCTCACTCTCGTAAGTGACCGTAAAGGGATTGACAACCCCTTATCGCGTTGGCTGTGAAGTTCTTATTTGTTTGTGCAGGTGCGAGGGACTGGCGCGTGGTCTCCTACTGGACTGATACCTTGGTTCTCAAAAACTGAGGGAAATACTTATGCTACTGTGCTGCATCTCCCTTTCCTCTTCGAGGGAATACAACGCAAGCTCAAGAGGTAGCAAGAAGAATTTCTGGCGCCGTTGTCTAGGAGGCTTACGCAAAAGCCATATACCAAGTACCTATCACAAACCCTTATCCTTCTCATTGCATTTATTTGCCTCTCGTTTTCCTCTCCCCCACTTCACCTTTGTCGTTTTATTCACCCTTCTTCTGTCGTGTGTTTTTTGTTCGCTTGCTTCTTGTTTGCTTGTGTGTCGCTTGTTTGCCTGTCATTATGGCTAGCCCCTTATCCGCTCCTTCATCTCCTGAGTTTGAAGTACTTCGCTTCAAGAAAAGGCAAGGAGAAAACTTAAAAGATGCTTGGTTTAGAATGATGGAATGTTATCGTAAATGCACCTTAGAAGTGAATTTTAGAATCTTGCTCCGCATTTTTTATGTTGGATTGAATATGTCTCATAGACAACTCTTGGATTGCGTTGCCAAAGGAAATTTTATGGAAGTTGATCCTAGTTTCGTGCACGAAATTATAGAGGGAATAGTGGGAACACTACCTCCTCAAAAAGAGTCAAACTCAACCCCGGAAGGGACGTAAGTTTTTGAGAAAATTTGCGAAGTAACGAAAATGTTGCAAAAATCTCTTGAACCTCTTAAGAGTGTTAGTGGGAATCTCCACCGCATGAATATGTTGATTACTCTTTGCAATAAGCGGTTGGATGCTTTAGATATTAAGATTTGTGAATATGAAGGGAAAGACAAAGAACCTATCGGATTCGAGCTCGACACCATAAAAAGGGTAAACACCAAAGATGGCAATACCTAGATCTATCTTGTATCGTGCCTAGCTAGGGGCCTAAAACGATAGTGCTTGTTGGGAGGCAAACCAATTTTTTGTTTTTTGTTTTTGTTGCTGTTAGGAAATAAATATTGCATCTAGCCTCTGATTAGATGTGTTTTCATGTTTTGTTTAGTGTTTGTGCCAAGTAGAACCTTTGGTAAGACTTGTGTGAAGTTTATTTGATCTTGCTGTGAAAAACAGAATCGTTAGCGCTCGCTAAAGTAGTATTCAGATTTTACTGGAGCGTGCTTTTTAGTTGATCCGTTTTGCTGCTGATTGGTAGACAAATTGCGCAAATTTGCCAATTTAGTTTGAATTTTTTAGATTTCTAGAAGTAGGCGAACCTAGCAGATTACTACAGACTGTTTTGTTTTTGACAGATTATGTTTTGCGTGTGTTGTTTGCTTATTCCGATTCATCTATGAGTAATATTGGAGGATATGAATCATAGAAAACTTGGAGTACAGTAGGCTTAACACCAATATAAACAAAGTATGAATTCCTTGTTGTACCTTTGAGTGGTGGTTTGCTTTCTCTTACTAACGGAGCTCACGAGAATTTTTGTCTAAGTTTTGTGTTGTGAAGTTTTCAAGTTTTGAGTATTGCTTTGATGGACTATGGAACAAGGAGTAGCAAAGGACTAAGCTTGGGGATGCCCATGGCACCCCAAGTAAATTCAAGATAATCAAAAGGCCAAGCTTGGGGATGCCCCAGGAAGGCATCCCCTCTTTCGTCTTCATCCATCGGTAACTATACTTGGAGCTATATTTTTATTCGCAACATGCTATGTGTTTTGCTTGGAGCGTCTTGTATAATTTGAGTCTTTTCTTGTTAGTTTTCCAGAATCATCCATGCTGGACACACCTATTTGAGAGAGTTAAATATGCCCTAGAAATTCTTAGAACACTCTATGTGCTTCACTTATATCTTTTGAGTTGAATAGTTTTTTGCTCTAGTGCTTCACTTATATCTTTTAGAGCACGATGGTGATAATATTTTGTAGAAATTGTTGAACTCTCATGCTTCACTTAGATCTATTTGAGAGTCTATTAAAAAAGCATGGTAAAGTGTTTAGGCTAAAGAAACTAGTCTTCACATGATAAACATCCAATGTCAATGTAGTAAAAAAAATTACATCAAGTGCATTGAATAGAAAGAGATGTTGGATGCTTGATAATTGTTTTGAAACATGAGGATAGTGATATTAGAGTCATGCTTGTGGAGTAATTATGAAATTGAGAAATATTTGTGTTAAGGTCGGTGATTCCCGTAGCATGCACGTATGGTGAACCGTTATGTGACTAAGTTAAAGCATGAGGTATTTGTAGAGTGTCAACCTTTGTGTGGAGGTTGGGGCGCACGATGGTTAACTCCTACCAACCTCCCCCCTAGGGGCATGCGTTGATTGCTTTGTTTTGATGACTCGTAGATTTTTGCAATAAGTATATGAGTTCTTATGACTAATGTTGAGTCCATGGATTATACGCACTCTCACCCTTCCACAATTGCTAACCTCTCTTGTACCGCGCAACTTTCGCCGGTGCCATAAACCCAATATATATCCTTCCTCAAAACAGCCACCATATTGTTCCTCAAAATAGCCACCATACCTACCCATAATGGCATTTCCATAGCCATTCCGAGATATATTGCCATGCAACTTTCCATCGTTTCATTTATATGACACACATCATATTGTCATATTACCATTGCATGATCATGTAGTTGACATCGTATTTGTGGCAAGGCCACCATGCATAATTTTTATACATGTCACTCTTGTTTCATTGCACATACCGGTACACCGCCGGAGGCATTCATATAGAGTCATACTTTGTTGTTGTAGTATCGAGTTGTAACCTTGTGTTGTAATGATAGTGTGATGATCATCATTTTCAGAGCATTGTCCCATGGGAGGAAAGGCTGAATCTATAAAGCCCCTCCGCAAAAAAGGAAAAAGAAAAAAAGGAAAGGCCAAAGAAAAAAAAGAAAGGCCTAAAAAAAGATAAAAAAGGAAAAAGAAAAAAAGAAAAAAGGGACAATTGCTAATATCTTTTTCCACACTTGTGCTTCAAAGTAGCACCATGTTCTTCATTGTAGAGAGTCTCATGCTTAGTCACTTTCATATACTAGTGGGAATTTTCATTATAGAACTTGGCTTGTATATTCCAACAATGGGCTTCCTCAAATGCCCTAGGTCTTCGTGAGCAAGCAAGTTGGATGCACACCCACTAGTTTCTTTTGTTGAGCTTTCATTCATATTTAGCTCTAGTGCATCCGTAGCATGGCAATCCCTACTCACTCACATTGATATCTATTGATGGGCATCTCCATAGCCCGTTGATACGCCTAGTCGATGTGAGACTATCTCCCTCCTTTTTGTCTTCTCCACAACCACCTCTATTCCACCCATAGTGCTATGTCCATGGCTCACGCTCATGTATTGCGTGAAAGTTGAGAGGTTTGAAAAGATAGAGCATGAAAACAAATTCTTGGTTGAAATCGGGGTTGTGCATGATATGAATATTTTGTGTGATAATAAGGGAGCATAGACGATACTATATGATTTTGTAGGGATAACTTTCTTTAGCCATAGTATTTTGAGAAGACATGATTGCTTTGTTAGTATTGCTTGAAGTATTGTTATTTCTTTTGTCAATATAAACTTTTATCTCGAATCTTTCAGATCTGAACATTCATGCCACAATTAAGAGAATTACATTGAAAAACTATATTGGTTAGCATTCCACATCAAAAATTCTTTCTTTATCATTTACCTACTCGAGGACGAGCAGGAATTAAGCTTGGGGATGCTTGATACGTCTCCAACATATCTATAATTTTTGATTGTTCCATGCTATTATTTATGAATCTTGGATGTTTAATGGGCTTTATCATTCACTTTTATATCACTTATGGGACTAACCTACTAACCCAAAGGCCCAGTCCATACTGTTGTTTTTGCCTATTTCAGGGTTTTGCAGAAAAGGAATATCGAATGGAGTCCAAACGGAATAAAACCTTCGCATGAGATATTTTTGTAGGAAATCACGCACGAAAGACTTCAGGGCCAAGCCAGAGGACAGGGGGCCCACCCTCGAGGGTGGGGGGCATGCCCCCCTTCCCAGAGCGCGCCCCTGCCTCGAGGGCAGCCCCGATGGCCCCTGGTGCCCCTCTTCTTCCTATATATACCTACGTACCCCAGAAACTCCATACGCAGAGAGAAAACCCTAATTCCACCGCCGTAGCTGCTGTTGCCGTGGAGATCCCATCTTGGAGCCTGTTCCGGGAGGGGGATTCATCACGGAGGCCTTCATCATCATCATCATCATCGCCCTCACCATGAGTTGTGACTAGTTTACCTCAGACCTTCGGGTCCATAGCTAGTATCTAGATGGCTTCTTCTCTCTCTCTGGAACTCAATACAAAGTTCTCCTCGGTCTTCGAGGAGATCTATTCGATGTAATCCCTTTTTGCGGTGTGTTTGTCGAGATCCGATGAATTGTGAGTTTATGATCAAGATTATCTATGAAATATATTTGGTTCTTCTCTGAACTTTTTATGTGTGCTCATAATATCCTTGCAAGTCTCTTCGAATTATTGGTTTGGTTTGGCCTACTAGATCTATAGTTCTTGCAATGGGAGAAGTGCTTGGCTTTGGGTTCAATCTTGCGGTGTCCTTTCCCAGTGACAGTAGGAGCAGCAAGGCACGTATTGTATTGTTGCCATCGAGGATAAAAAGATGGGGTTTTCATCATATTGCTTGAGTTTATCCCTCTACATCATGTCATCTTGCTTAAGGCGTTACTCTGTTCGTATGAACTCAATACACTAGATGCATGCTGGATAGCGGTCGATGTGTGGAGTAATAGTAGTAGATGCAGGCAGGAGTCGGTCTACTTGTCTCGGACGTGATTCCTATATACAATGACCATGCCTAGATAGTCTCATAATTATTTGCTTTTCTATCAATTGCTCGACAGTAATTTGTTTACCCGCCGTAGAATATTGCTATCATGAGAGAAGCCACAAGAGAAAACTATGGCCCCCGGGTCTATCCTTATCATATTACTTTCCCGTCAATTTATATTACCATTGTTTATTTGCTATTTTATTAAACCAAAAAATTCCAAAAACATAATCTATCATCTCTATCAGATCTCACTCTCGTAAGTGACCGTAAAGGGATTGACAACCCCTTATCGCGTTGGCTGCGAAGTTCTTATTTGTTTGTGCAGGTGCGAGGGACTGGCACGTGGTCTCCTACTGGATTGATACCTTGGTTCTCAAAAACTGAGGGAAATACATACGCTACTGTGCTGCATCTCCCTTTCCTCTTCGAGGGAATACAACGCAAGCTCAAGAGGTAGCACTCTCCAGCTCCCGGCAGGGACTGGTAAAAATCACATGCGTACCATGAACGGCAGGCCGCGATGCGAGGTATGAACGATTTCTCTCCCCCTTTTCCTATACTCTTTGAACCATCTGGTGGCGGGCGACAAAAAAGTCACTGTACCGCGGACGGCCTTGCCGGAGCGTACTTGCTGAATCGAGTTTCGTGCGGTGGTCATTGACACTAACGACGCAAAAACCCCGGAGTGGCTCGATTGTCGTTAAGTGGCAGTGGCGGGGAGATGAACCTTGTACCCGTGCATCTTGTCCCTTTCGCTCGGATGAGTTTTGCATAGCAAATATGCTGCCTGAACCGTTGAGGCTGGCTTGCCACTGTCACTGTAGACGTGGTGAAGAGAGGCGATGGAGGTTGGAAGGGGGAGCTGGGGAAGCAACACTGATCCCCTCTCCGCCCTGATACATCTCCAACGTATCTATAATTTTTTATTGTTCCATGCTATTATATTATCCATCTAGGATTTTTTTATATGCATTTATATGCTATTTTACATGATTTTTGGGACTAACCAATTAACCCAGAGCCTAGTGCCAGTTTCTGTTTTTTCCTTGTTTTTGAGTATTGCAGAAAAGGCATACCAAACAGAGTCCAATTGACGTGAAACTCCACGGAGGTTGTTTTTGGACCAGAAGAAGCCCACAGAGTACCGGAGATGGACCAGAAGAGTCCCAAGGCCACCACGAGGGTGGGGGAGCACCATACCCCCTAGGCACGCCCCCTATCTCGTGGCCGCCTCAGGGACCCCCTGACTTGTTCCCGACTCCAACACCTCTTATATATACCCAAACTTCCAAAAAGAAACCTAGATCAGGAGTTCCGCCGCCGCAAGCCTCTGTACCCACCGAAAACCAATCTAGACTCATGCCTGGACCCTGCTGGAGGGGGGAATCCATCTCTGGTGGCCATCTTCATCATCCCGGTGCTCTCCATGACGAGGAGGGAGTAGTTCACCCTCGGGGCTGAGGGTATGTACCAGTAGCTATGTGTTTGGTCTCTCTCTATCGTGTTCTTGAGATGGCACGATCTTGATGTATCGCGAGCTTCGCTACTATAGTTGGATCTTATGATGTTTCTCCCCCTCTATCTTCTTGTAATGGATTGAGTTTTCCCTTTGAAGTTATCTTATCGGATTGAGACTTTAAGGATTTGAGAACACTTGATGTATGTCTTGCGTGGGATACCCATGGTGAAAATGGGGTATCCAATCGATTGATAACCCACAAGTGTAGGGGATGAGTTGTAGCCTCTTTCGATAAGTAAGAGTGTTGAACCCAACTAGGAGCTAAAGGCAGAACAAATATTCCCTCAAGTTCTATCGACCACCGATACAACTCTACGCACGCTTGACGTTTACTTTACCTAGAACAAGTATGAAACTAGAAGTAGTTTGTAGTTTCTGTGGGATACGTTTGCAAGATAATAAAGAGCGCGTAAATAAAAATCAGGGGTTGTTAAGATAAAGACACAACTAAATTAGTTTTAGTAGAGAGATTTTTGTCACGAGAAAGTTATTTGTCCCTAGGCAATCGATAACTAGACTGGTAATCACTATTGCAATCTTATTTGAGGGAGAGGCATAAGCTAACATACTTTCTCTTCTTGGATCATATGCACTTATGATTGGAACTCTAGCAAGCATCCACAACTACTAAAGAACATTAAGGTAAAACCTGACCATAGCATTAAAGTATCAAGTCCTCTTTATTCCCATACACAAACAACCTACTTACTCGGGTCTGTGCTTCTGTCATTCACGCCACCCACCATAAGAAAATCATGAACATATTCCAAACCCTACAACGGGGATCCCTCACGCTTGCGCGACACGGAGAACACCATAGGATAGCACCAATAATAAAACATGCAACTCAAACCAATCACGATCATCAATTAACCCATAGGACAAAACAGATCTACTCAAACATCATAGGATAGCCATACATCATTGGGAAATAATATATAGCATTGAGCACCATGTTTAAGTAGAGATTACAGCTAGTAGAAGAGGGGTTACACCGCTGCATAGAGGGGGGAAGAGTTAGTGATGACGGCGGTGAAGTTGTTGATGTAGATTGCGGTGACGATGATGGCCCCGGCGGCACTTCGGTGCCACCGGAAGCGAGGGGGAGAGAGCCCCCCTCCTTCTTCTTCTTCCTTGACCTTCTCCCTAGATGGGAGAAGGATTTCCCCTCTGGTCCATGGTCTCCATGGCGCAGGAGGGGCGAGAGCCCCTCCAAGATTGGATATGTCTCTCCTTCTCTCTCTGTTTTTGCGTTCCCAGATTCTGGCCTTCCACCGTTTCTTAAATTTCGGGAGATCCGTAACTCCGATGGATGAATTTTGGACACGATTTTTATCCGGATATTAGCCTTCTTGCGGTGAAAGAAGGGCATCAACCGCCTTACCGAGTGGCCACGAGGGCCGAGGGCGCGCCCCTCACCCTCGTGGGCCACCCGGGCATCACGTTGGTTCTGCTTCCCAAAATTCACATATATTCCAAAAAGATCTCTGTCCGTTTTTATCCCATTTGGACTCCGTTTGATATGGATATTCTGCGAAACAAAAAACATGCAACAAACATGAACTGGCACTGGGCACTGGATCAATATGTTAGTCCCAAAAAATAGTATAAAAAGTTGCCAAAAGTATATGAAAGTTGTAGAATATTATCATGGAACAATAAAAAATTATAGATACGACGAAGACGTATCAGCATACCCAAGCTTAATTCATGCTCGTCCTCGAGTAGGTAAATGATAAAAAAGATAATTTTTTTATGTGGAATGCTACCTAGCATAAACTTGATCATGTAATCTAATCATGGCATGAATATTAAGACACGAGTGATTCAAAGCAATAGTCTATCATTTGACATTAATACAATAATACTTCAAGCATACTAATAAAGCAATCATGTCTTTTCAAAATAACATGGCCAAAGAAAGTTATCCCTACAAAATCATATGGTCTGGCTATGCTCCATCTTCACCACACAAAGTATTTAAATCATGCACAACGCCGGTTTTAGCCAAGCAATTGTTTCAGACTTTATTATTCTTAAACCTTTTTCAACTTTCAAGCGATACATGAGCATGAGCCATGGACATAGCACTATGGGTGGAATAGAAGGTGGTGATAGACAAAATCAGGGATAAAGTATCACATCAACTAGGAAAATCAATGGACTATGGAGATGTCCATCAACCGATATCAATTTGAGTGAGTAGGGATTGCCATGTAACGGATGCACTAGAGCTATAAGTGTATGAAAGCTCAAAAATAAAACTAGTGGGTGTGCATCAACTTGCTTGCTCATGAAGACCTAGGGAATTTGAGGAAGCACGTCATCGGAATATACAAGCCAAGTTCTATAATGAAAATTACCACTAGTATATGAAAGTGACAACATAGGAGACTCTCTATCATGAAGAACATGGTGCTATGATGAAGCACAAGTGTGGTAAATGATAGTAACATTGTCTCTTCTCTCTTTTTCTCTCATTTTTTGGAGGGGCTTTTCTTTTTTTTAGCCCCCTCTTTTTTTGGGCCATCGTTTTTTTATTTGGCCTTTCTCTTTTTTTTCCCACACGGGACAATGCTCTAATAATGAAGATCATCACACTTTTATTTACTTACAACTCAAAGATTACAACTCGAAGCTAGAACAAAATATGACTCTATGTGAATGCCTCCGGCGGTGTACCGAGATGTGCAATGATATAGCGTAGCAATGACATCAAAAAACGGACAAGCCATGGAAACATCATGCTAGCTATCTTACGATCATGCAAGGCAATATGACAATGATGGTGCATGTCATAATAAACGGAACGGTGGAGTTACATGTCAATATATCTCAGAATAGCTATGGAAATGCCATGATAGGTAGGTATGGTGGTTGTTTTGAGGAGGTATATGGTGGGTGTATGGTACCGGCGAAAGTTGCGCGGTACAAGAGAGGCTAGCAAAGGTGGAAGGGTGAGAGTGCGTATAATCCATGGACTCAACATTAGTCATAAAGAACTCACATACTTATTGCAAAAAATTATTAGCCATCGAAACAAAGTACTACACGCATGCTCCTAGGGGAAGGGTTGGTAGGAGTTAACCATCGCGCGATCCCGACCTCCACACAAAGGATGACAATCAAAAGATAAATCATGCTCTGACTTCTTCACATAACGGTTCACCTTAAGTACATGCTTCGGGAATCACAAACCTCAACACAAGTATTTATATATTCCACAACTACCGACTAGCATGACTCTAATATCACCATCTTTATATCGCAAAACTATTGCAAGGAATCAAACATATCATATTCAGCGATCTACAAGTTTATGTAGGATTTTATGACTAACCATGTGAATGACCAATTCCTGTCAACTCTCTAAATAGATATAAGTAAAGCAAGAGAGTTTAAATTCTTTCTACAAAAGATATGCCCAAGCTCTAACAAATATAAGTGAAGCAAAAGAGCATTCTACAAATGGCAGTTTTCTATGTGAAGAGAAACAGGCAATCCAAACTTCGAATGATATAAGTGAAGCACATGAAGCATTCTATAAAGCCATACTCAAAAGATATAAGTGAAGTGCAAAGAGCATTCTATAAATCAACCAAGGACTATCTCATACCAGCATGGTGCATTTATTAAAAGAAAAATAAAAAGCACACGATGCTCCAAGAGTTTACGCATATCATGTGAATGAAACGAATCCGAAAACATACCGATACTTGTTGAAGAAAGACGGGATGCCTTCCGGGGCATCCCCAAGCTTAGATGCTTGAGTCTCCTTGAAAATATACTTGGGGTGCCTCGGGCATCCCCAAGCTTGAGCTCTTGCCTCTCCTCCTTCTTCTCACATCGAGACCTCCTCGATCTTCTAACACTTCATCCACAAAAAACTTAACCAAACTTTTAGTGGCGGGGTTAGTGCATATGATCAATAAAATACCATCATGTACTGCTCTAACATTATTGTATAATTATAAACAAACATTACCCACTGTATTCTATCACAATTCTATGGCCCCAAGTCAAGGAGGCGTCAACAAGAATTCAAACATATGCAAATAATGAAGCTATAACAACAATCTGTGAAAACAGGACAATCTGTAGTAATCTGAACATTAACCATACTTCTATAACCCTAAAAATTATGAAAAAATTAGGAAAAATCAAAAATTTGTATAGAAAGACTTTTCAAAAAGTTTCATATCCTATCGATGTTCCAGCAAAAAATGTAAAATCACGCACTACAACCAAGGTTTCTGTTTTTGCACCGCACAAACCAACAAACAGTTTAATCATCCTAAAGGTAACTCTTGGTACATTATTTTTATAATACAATGGAATTGTACATGGGTGTCAGGGAAACTGATCGCCCACGAACACCTATGGGACCGGAGCCCCTTTTCGGTACGGCAAGGGAGCGGAGGATGCACGAAGAGCGGATCGAGACGAACACACGGGCAGTTTACCCAGGTTCGGGCCGCACGGATGCGTAAAACCCTACTCCTGCCTTGGTTTGTATTGCGTTCTTGGCTCGGGAGCAAGAAGAGCTACAGTGCTTATAGCTAGCAACACCGAGCGTGAGAGTGATCAAAGATCGGAACCTCCTCTACGTCGCGCATGGGCCTCCTTTTATAGGTCAAAGGGGTCACCGACAGGTGGCAACGCAGTTGAGGGTAGAAATGTAAAAATGGTGGTAGTTGGATCAGTGTATGCATAGTGCTCTATACCTAACCCTGACGGCAGGGGACAAGGGCATTAAATGCCCGTCGCCGTCGCCCCAAACAGTGTAAAAAGCGTCCGTCAGGGCGCCTCCGTCCGCCACGACGGTGGCCTCGTCATCGCAGCTCGCCACCGTGTACCCCAGGCTGCACAGCTTTCCGCCACGTGCGCCCTGGAAGGGCCCCAGGGCGACGCGTGGGCGGATGAGCTGGAGAGCGGGTACTTAGTGGGAGTTTGCCGCGGCAAACGCCTTGCCGCGACCGCCATCTTGTCGTGCCTGGGAGCTTGTCGCTCTCCGGGCCTTGCCGGGACGCGCGGCGCGTCACGGCGAGTTTCATGAAATGCCGTGATTGGCCTTCCCGGCAAGCTCCTCTTGCCAGGGTCTTGTACCAAAGAGGTGGTCTTGAGCCTTGAGGGGCCTTCCCGGCAAGCTCCTTTCGCCGGGGCCTTGTTTCTTTAACTTGAATACTTTGTTCTTGAATGGCTCCAAAGGAACCTCAGCGGGCCTTGGCGGGCGCGCGGCAAGCCCTACCACGGGACGCTGCTACTGCCCGTGCACAAGTTCGGGATACTAAGGTACCCCTACTTTAGTACACCAATAGGAGCCCCCGGGCCTGGGCCACACACGGTGCCGAGGCGCTGTTGGGCCAGGCCCAAAATAGTGCATGGGCACACGCGGCCCACGGCGCGCCGTATCCCACTACGAATCCACCGCGCCCCTCCCTAACGGCATGCGTCGATTGCGGCGTCGTGGGAGAGATCGTGGCCTGTTTCTTTAATAGGGAAATGCGGAACGCCCCCCTCTCCCCCCTTAAAAGCAGGGGGAAACAGGGGCAGTTCCTTCCAATCGTCCGCTGCTTCTTCATCCTCCAGAAACCCCCGCTGCTCCCCTCCTCCCCGAAGGTTGAAAGAGAGCAGCGCTCCGCCCTTCCTCCGCCGCCGCCAGCATCCCCAGCGCCGTCGACTTCCCTCGCCGTCCCTGCCATGGCCCCGAAGGGCGACAAGGCGAAGGCCGCGAAGACCGCCAAGGCACTGAAGCTAGCATCAATGCGAAAGAAGATGGCGGTCTTCCCGCCGAGGCTCAGCGCGGAGGAGCTGAAGGACAACTTCTACCTCTTCTGGTCGAGGGAGACAAAGGAGCATCCGCGCACCAAGGTACTCCCCGCCGTGGCCTGCGAGATGTTTCCGGGAGGCTACGCCTTTTTTGCTCTGTTCTTCTACTGCGGGCTCTGCCCGCCCTACTCGGAGTTCTTCTGTGATATCATGAATACCTACGGGTTTCATCTCCTTGATTTCACCCCAAACGCTGTCTTGACCATGGCCGTTTTCGCACATTTGTGCGAAAACTTTGTTGGAGTCTACCCCAATGTAGCTCTCTTCCGCCATTACTTCACGCCCCGAGTCGAGTCCGGGTCTCCTCTGTCCGGCGGAATCTCTTGGATCTTTAGGCTCCATAAAAAAGAGGCTTACTTGACTGGGGAGCTCCGCGGCAAGTGGGAAGAATGGAGGGCCAACTGGTGCTGGATCATGGAGGACGACCCACAATAGTTCACTTCCCGGCGCCAAGTTGCAGTAGTGTGCGGCAATGACTGGAGTGACCTGGCCCCTGAGGATGACAAGCTGAGGATAGCCACCACTAGGATTCTTCGCCTCCGGCAAGCCAAGCTTACTGTAGGCGCCGTCGGGGCGGACTTTCTTCGCCACCGCATCGCTCCCTTGCAGGAGAGGAAAAGGGCTGCTTGGGAGTTTGATAACGCGGCAGACATCATGAGGCTGCGCCCGGGCCTCAACTACAATTTCATTGTCATGGAGCTCAACGCAATGCTCCAAGCGCTATTCAAGTATGACCCCAACCATCCAGAGTGGTTTGCGATGCCGTAGGGCGTAGTTCCGTTGTGCAACAACGCGTCGCTCAGCGCCATCCGTGCGGTGATGCCGTGGTGTGATTCCCACGGGATCGACCCCACTTGGCGGGAACCTTCTGACGAAGCCGTGCAGACGTTCTTCGACAACTTGGTGGAGCTGCCAGTCAAACCCGACGAGAAGAGGGGCCTTACACGCGACACCACAGATCAGGAGATGGCGTATATTGCCACCCGGTTGGAGGAGGCAGCTGCAGCCAGGGCTGCGGGCGAATTTGGATATACTTTGGAGGAGGCGGATGCAGCGGAGGCGGTAAGTCTGGTCGAGGAGGAAGAGCTCCTCAGAGCGGGAAAGCTTGCCGGGCAAGCTGCCGGGACAAGCGAGGCCGCCGAGCAAGGCACAGAGTCGAGCGGGCCCGCCGAGCAGGGCATCGGATCAAGCGATCCTGCCGAAGACTTAGGCGGGTCGCTGAATTTCGACTCCTCTTCTTCGTCCTCGGGGAGTTCACCGCCACCGGCAAGTCCTCCAGCTCAAGCAAGGAGGCGCCTCCGCAAAGTCGCAGACGTGGCGGGGCGGCCGGCGGGCCAGCAGCCGCAGCACCGTTCGACACGCGCCACCACGCTAAGTAAGGCAGTCAAGGGGGCACCCCGCGCTTCAATGGCAATCGGAGGAAGATCTTCCCGCGTCGGCTCTACTGCTCCTTCCGCCCCTTGTGCCTCGACGACAACCGGAGCGGGGTCTTCTCAGACCACCGCCCCAGCTCCCGCCAAGCGGCCGAGGGAGCCCACTCCTCCTGCTCCTCGCTCCGAGACGCGCGAGCCGGACTTTGATTTTTCGGTGCTCAGCTCCGACGATGAGGAGGAGGAAGAGTAAGTCTTCACAGTTCTTGTTTCTCGTTGGTTTTCTGTTGATCCTTGTCTTGCATCTTCTTTGCCTGATTCTGATCTTGTTTTTCTTCCAGGACTCTAGCCCAGCGGGCGGCGAAGAGGGCCAAAGTCCCAATGATTGTCATTGAGGACGAGCCCGCCGCCGCAGCAGGGGGCGCGCCTACGTCAAGCTTGCCGGACCAGGCAGCTGCTCTCCAGAGCAGCCCCCAGCGCAGCCCCCAGCACAGCCCCCAACGCAGCCCCCAACGTAAGTCTTCTGTCCACTCTCCGTTTGTCGGGCGCGCGTGGGCTTATTATCCTTGTTAACACTTTGTTTGTTTGTTGACTTGTGCAGGAACAGAGCAGCAGCCTCAGGAGCGCCAAGAAATGGCTCCCAACGAGCCGCATGCCCCGACCCCTCCGCCAAGGAGGAGCCCCCCGGCGAGGGAGGATACTCCACCAAGGGCGAGTACTCCGCCAAGGGAAGGCACCCCGCCAAGGGAAGGCACCCCGCCAAGGGAAGGCGCTAGCGGCCCTCCGCCGGCGGGGGCTACCACTACGCCGCCGAGGGAGAACTCCCCGGCAAGGAACCCCATCGAAGAGGAGGCCCGCGCAGGTAAACTCTTGAACTTTTCTTTTTCTGAATTCTTCTTTTTGGATATTTGCTTGACCATTATTTTCTTCTTTCTTCTTCTTTTCTTGTCTTCAGACCCGCCCGTAGCCGAGCCCATGGAGACGGAGGTTGCCGTCGAGGAGGACGCGCGCGGCGACACCGGCGACGCCGCAACCATTGAAGGGGCGGTCGGTGCTGACAAGCCTGCTACCGGCGAGGCCGCCGAGGCTGCCGGCGCGGCAGCTGAGGGGGAATCCGGCAGTCGCACTGACGGCCCTGAGGCCGCAGGAGCGTCAGACGCTGCGCCGGCTGCCGACCCCTTTGCTGCCGCGGCTGAGCCAAGTGCCTATCTGGAGGCCGGCAACGGAGTCTTCATCCAGCTCCCGTGGTCGTCCACGTCACACTACTAGGAAAAGGGCTATAGATGGAATTGATACTAATGGCGCACCAGACAAGCAGTGCGCCATTAGTATATAGTAATGGCGCACCAACAACAGATACGCCATTAGAGTTCAACCTACTAATGGTGCACCAGGCCCAGAGTGCGCCATTAGTATCAAAAAGTTTTTTTTTGAACTAGCGCGCCTGTCCAAACATACTAATGGCGCATCGGTACGAAGTGCGCCATTACTAGTTGTAACTAGTAATGGCACACCAGCAGTAAAGTGCGCCATTAATGTTCTTTTTTTATGATATTTTTTATTCTTTTTTTTACAAAACTACTAATGGCGCACTGTCCCAGAGTGCGCCATTACTAGTTTAAACTAGTAATGGCGTACTGGGCGACAGTGCGCCATTAGTATGTTATTTTTTTTTGCAAAACTAGTAATGGCGCACCTACTACAAATGCGCCATTAGTAACCTTGATTACTAATGGCGCATTTATAGTGGGTGCGCTATTAGTAAGCGGGCAGCAACAAGATATTTTGGGCAGCCTCTCCTACCCACACTCACTTTCTCCCCCACTTCATTCTCTCCACCTCCTCTCCTCTCGGGTCCCTCCTCTTTTTCACCTCATTTCCACCATATATTCATTCAAATTAAGTGGTTAAATTACCTTGTTTTGATAGGTAAGTAAGGGGGGAAGCTATATTTATGTTGTTCTCCATACAACAATGTGCACATGCACTTTTTATGGCCTAGCTAGATCTATGTATGTTCGTGGTGTTGCATATGTTTGTTGTGTTGCATATGTGTTTGTGTTTGGAGGTGTACCGGTATTTGAAATGCGATAGTTGCCAATATTTTCCCGGAATGTTGATTCATTTCCGTTTCGGTGAGAATTTTGGCATTAAGCATTCTTTTTTGTCCTATTTTTAGGGAAAGTCATGGCAAATTTTTTCTTGGTTCTAAAATATCGTTTTGCTCTACCCCGCAGGCGACCATGGTGCGCACGATGACCGAAGGCATCATGAATAGGTTTTTGAGGTCCGCGAAGGCCGAGATGCTTCAAAAGAACGAGACAGAGATAAGATGTCCGTGTCGAAGATGCAAGCTGAAGAGCCTTATTGCGGACCCGGATTCCGGGCAGGTGCGGGACCACCTGCTCTTGCATGGTTTCATGGATGGCTATCGGTGGCAAGGTGATGAAGATGACTACGAAGTCAACCATCGGGGCCGGGCAAGAAATGAGGAAGGGCAGCAAGACAACCACCGCGGCTCGGGCGGGCGAGAAGACGAAGAATCCCCAGGAGATGATCACGACGGTGATGCTGTACACAGTCATCATGTAGAAGATGCAGGACATGATGATGAGGAAGATGCCGGAGCAGACGACGGGCATGATCATGATGCCGGCGGAGCAGACGACGCTGGACCATCGATGGGCTGGGTGCAGGACCCTCATATTCAAGAGCTGCTTCTCAAGCAGACCGATAACGCAAGAGCTGCCACCCGAGAGAAAGCCAAGATGGATCAACTTGAGTTAGACGCGGTTACTCCATTGTATGAAGGATGCAGGCCCGAGGATACCCGCCTGAAAGTAACGCTCATGGCTCTGGAGATGAAGGTAAAACACAAAATGACCGACGCATGCTTCGACGAGAACATGTCATTCTGGCACGAACGTCTTCCCAAGGGGAACAAGTGCCCCACCAGTTTGGAGGAGGCGAAGAAAATTGTGTGTCCTCTGGATCTACCGCACATGAAATACCATGTGTGCATGAACAATTGCATCATTTATCGGGACGAGCACGCGGAGTCTACCATATGTCCGGTGTGCGGCGTCACTCGATACAAGAAGAGGAAGAAAGCTCCTCGAAAAGTGGTGTGGTACTTTCCGATCACTCCTCGTCTGCAGCGGTATTTCGCGGACCCTAAGGTAGCAAAGCTCCTGCGTTGGAACGCGGATAGGGAGGAGAAGAAGCGAGAAGATGACGCAAATGATCCGGAGATAGATAAAAAAGACAAGATGCTGAGTCACCCTAACGATGCGAGCCAGTGGCAAGCGTTGAACTTCGAAGACCTAGAATTTGGGAACGATCCAAGGAACATCGTGCTGGGCGCGAGCACCGATGGAGTCAATCCGTTTGGCAGCCAGAGAAGCACACATAGCACCTGGCCTGTGTTTGTGTGGATGTACAACCTTCCCCCCTGGTTGTGCATGAAGAGGAAGTGCATTCACATGAGTATGCTAATTGAAGGACCGAAACAACCAGGGAACGACATCAATCTGTATCTGGGGCTGCTGAAAGAGGAGCTAGACACGCTGTGGAAAACGCCAGCCAATACGTGGGACGCTGCAAAGAAAGAATATTTCCCTATGAGAGCCGCGCTGCTCACGACGGTGCACGACTATCTCGGTTACGGATATGTCACGGGGCAGGTGGTCCACGGATTTTCTGGATGCGTCAGGTGCATGGATGACACAACGTATCGCCAGCTAGATAGAGATCTCGGGTCTTCGAAAACCGTGTTCATGGGACATCGAAGGTGGCTTCGCGACGATGACCTGTGGAGAAAACGCAAGGATCTGTTCGATGGTGAAACCGAACCCCGAGGACGCCCGCGTACGAGGAGCGGCGAGGAAATAGACGAGCTGTTGAAAAATTGGAAAGATTGCCCACTGCCGGGAAAGAAGCAAAAGGCGCCAGAGCCGGGAAAGAAGCGAAAGGCGCCAGAGCCGCTGCTGAAGGTATGGAAAATGAGGTCTGTTTTCTGAGACTTGCCGTACTGGAAGATCCACCGTGTGCCTCACAGCCTTGATGTAATGCATATCACGAAGAACGTGTGCGAGAGTCTGCTTGGTACCCTGCTCAACATGCCAGAGAGGACCAAAGATGGGCCGAAAGCAAGGGCAGACTTGAAATCAATGGGCATCAGGCAAGAGCTTCATGCTATATATGATGATCATGATGATGATGATGATGAGGCGAAGCAGGACACGGAAAGTCGTCGCAAAGGCAAAAAGGCCAAGAAGACCAGAAATGACTACCCTCCCGCATGCTTCACTCTAAACAATTATTACTTTTTTATAAAAAAATATTACTGTTATGATTTAAACAAGTTTGAACATATTTAAACACAAATAAGTGTCAAACAGCATTTTTTTAAAGCAAAAAAAAATTTGGGGAGGCTGGGAATCGAACCCAAGACCTCCTGGTGGGTGTGCAGAGTGCTGACCAGTCGGGCTAGTGTGGGGGTTCTGTTAGGTAGTGGGTTAGGTGAAATATATAGCTTTCTGTCGGGCTAGTGAGTAGAACAGAATACTAATGGCGCACCTGGGGGCGGTGCGCCATTAGTGTCTACATACTTATGGCGCACATAGCTGCGGTGCGCCATTAGTAACCCCCCCCCATAATTATGGGGCCGGCCGCACCCTCCTCTCTCTCTCCCTCTCGCCAGATCTCCCCCCTCTCCCCGACGCCTCTCTCTCCCTCACCCGCCGACGACTCTCTCTCCGGCCGCACCCGCCGACGCCCTCGCCCCCGACGCCCCGGCCTCGACGCCCGGAGCTACGCCGCCGCCGCCCGCGCCCCCGACGCCCCAGCCTCAACGCCCGCGGCCCGGACGCCCGGAGCTACGCCGCCGCCGCCCGCGGCCCCGACGCCCCGGCCTCGACGCCCGCTCCCCCGACGCCCCAGCCTCCCCCAGGTGCGTGGCCATCTCCGGCGAGCCAAAAAAGTTATTGCTTGTCCCTGATATGCAGTAGCTTCTGTACGGCGTGCTTACCCCGCGTTGGGGGCTGGGGAGCTAGGGTTTTGAGGGGCGTGTCCTGTGCCAGCAAGTAGCTAGGCCAAGTTGGATCTAGCGCATTGCGCCGCATAGTCGATAAGCAGCGTTTTCAAAATTGGATGGATGCTAGAATGCTCATTGGTGCACTTTGACTGTCGGGCTCTGCCTTTGCATAAAGTGATGGCAACTGTGTGCAAATGGAATTCCATTTGGAACGTTTGACCTGCTCTGCTCCGTGCTTGTAATTGAGTTGATGAGTATTATGACTTTTGAGAGGCAGACTTGACTAGAATATGCAGGCCTATTGGATCCAAGACATGACACAGCGGTCAGTAATAAATCGCAAAATGAATGATGCTAGAATGTTTAGTTTGGAAATGGCCAGAATGGGATCCAACACAACGTGCTATTTAACTGTTGTGCTAAGTTACTTGCTGTGAAATCTGATAATGTGTTTGATAACTCTGTGTGCCATTTTCTTAACCGAACTCACTTCTCTTACAACAAACTAAAATTTGGCAAGTGCTAATGCTACATGGCATCTCCTGTGTCTTGTCCAAGTTGCAAAAATACTTGCTCTGTGATGCAAGGGAAAATTTTCATCAGACCTTGTAGTCTTGTAGAGCAGCAAGCCATAGTTGCACGCGATGATCACTGGTCATCTGAGTAGAACTTGCAATTTAACTACCTTACTCTTGATGCCCTTGTAACTGCTGGTGTTTACTATCCAGAAAAGAATGAGTACTGTTAGAGTCCACTAAGAAGTACATTTGATGCCCTTACAACTCAATTTATAGCTGTAACACTCGTGTCTCAGGTTGCTTGCCAACAATAGTAGCATATAATTTCATGGTATGTCCTGAACCTTCAAGGTGTAGTTTAGTGTCAGAAGATTCATATTCATCAGTGGACTGCTATTGCAGTTTTTCTATCATTTCCTACACAATATGAAGTTGGACTGTAAATCATGGCTTGGCCTAGTTAGCCCATGACTCGACCTAGTTACTCCTGATTTAAATTTGCTCCATGATCTAAATCACAGGAAATATTTGGATTTATTTGAATCACCCTGGATAGTGTATTTACCACACAAGAATGCATAGTGAAGATTTACACTAAATTAGTTTGACCAATTCTGCTTCAAGTTTACTGGTATCAGCAAGTTTGCATTAGAAAATTTTATCAGGAATAAATTCAGTGAGGAATCATATCATCAAATTTTACTCACTGATTTTCATTCTCTGAATTAAAGATTCAAAGGTAATCTTTAGGAAATAATTATACTCCATGTAGGCACAATTATACTCCATGATTTTGACAAAGGTAAACGAACACCTGAATTAAAGATTCAGGAAATAAGATCTTAGACTCACTACTGAAAATCAAATGTTGTCATAATTGAGAACTTGAGATCCTTACTGAAAACAAAATCTAAGCAAGCTACTGAAACCAAATGTTCAGAGACCAAATCCTTACTATAACCAGTGCTAAGATCAGATCCTTAGTGTAACTACAAGTGGCAGCAACTACAGTAACTGAATTTTCAGTAACTGCAGAACATACACTAGGCCAAGCCAGTTTTTCTATCATTTCCTACACAATATGAAGTTGCTCTAATTATATGTAGTCAAGCTTGCAAATTGGATTTGCTGTAGTCAACCTATTAATATTTGTCAGTTTTGAAAATTTAGTTTATTCGGTTACTGAAAATTCAGTTAATTCAGTTAGGCACACAAATTTCAGAACTTTTGTATGCCCTAGTACTTGGTGTTTGTAGAAAACCAGGAGTGTCAATGTGACTAGAATTCAGGAATTTATAGCCTAGCAAATTTGTACTGGTCTGCTGGGTCTGAAGCTTACACTGTCTCTTGTGCACCTTTGCTGAATTCCCATGAACCCTTGATGTTCACTTTTTTTGCTATCTAAATTGAGTGTCATTATTTTGTTTGCACCTGTTTTTATATGGGTGAAACTTCACTTGTTTTTAGGCTAGTACAGGGTGTTGCTTTATTCTGTCATCATTTGTAACTATGTCACAAATAAATTGTTCCTTCTTCTGTATTTGACAAGTAATGACTGTTGATAAGCTGAGGCATGTGGATTAAGCAGTTTCTTTGCTGTAACATACTGTATATCACTCCACAATGAAATACAGTACATATTGATGTGCTTGGTAAAACTTGTTCATGTACTGAACTACTAATGCCTTGTGATGCTCTGAATTACTTGTGATGCCTCTGAATTACTTGTGATCACATTGAGAAAGACTTGTAAAGATGATGATCATCTTTTACAGAAAACAATTTCTGTAAACACGTCAGTAACTTTGCTAGTTTGCTGGGTTTTGTCTCCGACATTCGTGTCGTGATAGTTTTGCAGGTACCCCGAGAGGCCCTTGAGTTTGCTGGAATGTCGATTAACTTCCGTTCCGGCAAATTCGGGTACTCCATATGTCCTATTTTCAGCAAAGGTCATGCTGAAATTTTCCATGAATTTTAGCATGACTTTGCTAAAAAATAGGACATATGGGGTACTTGTGACTAATGCATGGGCCGGGGTATCTTAGTAGTTAATTAAGTAGGATCAAGTGCCCCTTTATTCTAGCTGCATTAAACCATAGGCGGCAATAGAGCCAAGTGATTAGGCCCAACTTAGAATTCTCCTTCCTAGCTTAGCTTTTAGGATGCCTTGGTGTCGACAAACCATAAATTATGAAACCTTGGCTTTTAGGGTGCCTCGGTGTCGATAAAAACCGAAATGATGAAAGCTTAGGCTTTTAGGGTGCCTCGACATCGAAAAACCCTCAATTATAAAAGCTTAGCTTTTAGGATGCCTCGGGGTCGACAAACCCTAAATGATGAGACCATGATCTTGTTCCTTGACAATAACCAACTTTTTGACCAAACTTTGTTCCTATTTAGAGAGAAACATGGCCAACAACGATGAGGCCGGCGGTTCGGGCGGGAAGGCATTCTGGGAGCTGTCCCAGGAGATGGAGGAACAACCTCACTTGTATGAGGACGCCGCCTTCCCCACCGATCATGACACCACTAATGGTACCGCCGAGGATGACCCACTGATGCCACCACTGATGGTGCCGCCGAGGATGCCACCACTGATGATGGCGGCGCACGCACAGATGGCAGCCAACCGAAGAGGCAACGGAAGGACCGGCGCCCAACCGTGCTCCGCACCCTCAAGGAGGAAGTTACTGAAGTGGACTCCGACGGGAATCCAACGGCGCCCGAACGAATAGTCAAGGGGTACTCGCTTCAGCTCGGGTGCATTCTCCGGAGCACCGTCTCGATCAACACCGAGAACCTGAGGCATCCTGACCGAGGGAATTTGCGCAACCTCCTCTTCACGAAGCTGCACGAACGATACAAGTTCCCCGCTCAATTTGATAACACAAGCCTCAAAGGGAATAAAGTGAACAGTGCTGCCCTCACGAGGATGAGCAAGGCCCTGTCTACTTGGAAAACCAATGTGAAGAGAATGATCGAGAAAGGTGAGAGTTATGAGAAGATCAAGGAGAAAAATCCTTCGATCACCGAAGATGACTACAACGACTTCAAGATCAATTGCTCGAGCACCGCACACTCCGAATCAAGTCAGTGGGGGAAAGAAATGTGGGAGCTCAACTTAGGGGAACACACACTCGGTCCCGGCGGTTAGAGAGTGGCGGAGCCTATATGGTACAAGGAGGAGGCGGACCGTGCCGAGCAAGGCCTACCGCCCCTCTTCGATAAATACGGTGACAAGCAGACCAGGAACTTTGTCAGGGCCCGGTACAAGAAGGACCCGAAAACAAAGGAGCTTACCACGGATCCGAAGACCAGGGCCCTTGAGCTTCTTCTGGTAAGGAATACACCCCCGCGTAATTAGCTCCATATGGTTGCATTCTAATTAATGAAGCCAAATTTCTAAATGATTCACATTCCTTCCGCAGGCGACTGAAAGCAGTAGCGCTGGGTCGACTAAGAGCAACCCTTGGGACACGACTGTAAATAGGGCATTGAATGTAATGAAGAACAAGGATAAGCTCGAGAAGCCGATGTCAGCTGGTCGTGTGGCCGGCAAAGGCTTGTCGACAAAATGGTCGTCATACTATAACGCTGGTGGACGAAAGGAGAAAAAGACCAGCTCGGAAAGCCAGGCGCGCGAGGTTCAAGAACTCAAGGCACAGGTGGCGCGGATTCCGGAGATTGTCCAAGAGCAAGTGCAACAACAGCTCGGAGCGACGATCACCGCCATTGTGCCTAGCTTGATCGAGGGGTTGTAGGCGTGGATTGCGGGCGGCCAACAGGGGCCGCCCCCGATTCCCAGCTTCACGGCCAGCAACTCGCAGAACGCGATGGCGGGGCCATTGGTGTCTCCGGCGGAGGCAGCATTGGTGTCTCCGACGCCGGCACGGGAGCTTAATGCACCCGGGTGTATGCCGGCCGGCACCTCTGCAGCAAGCGGCCCCTCCGTCAACTGCACGCCCGCCGTTGGCGGTGCCTCGACATTAGCCGAGCTCGACGCCATCATCACGGTAACTAATTAAGCCTCTCTCGGCCGAGGACTTCATCTCCTTGCCTTTGACTAGGCATCCTTGACGCCCTACATGTTTTCGCAGGGCGCCGCCGACGTTCCGTGCACTCTCCTGCACTTCGTGAACAACGAGTTGGTCGATGTCGCCAAGGACAAAATCGTTCAACCGGGCAACCCCTTGTTCCACGGTACCCAGATGCCACCCAACTTGTTTAGGGTTCAACTGGTTCGGATGCTTCCAGGCTGCGACGAGGTGTTACCTCCGATTCGACCCATCGGGGCCGACGATGATGACGTGATGACCCTCAGCGCCTGCCTGAGCTGGCCCTGCTTTGGCCGAAGAGCCAGATTCGTTTGGGGCGGGGGACACCACCCCAAAGACAACACCGCCAGTCGTGCCAGCGCCAAGTCGTCCCCATGGCAAGACCGCCGCAACGGTGCCGGACATCCCTATGCCACTGGATCCAAACATGCATATGGCACAGGATCAGAACGATGACGACGACGATACATTTGGCAACGTCGATTAGTACTTTGCCGATCATGGGTACGGTGACGACTTCATGGGGCCTCCTTCTCAAGAACCCAACCCAACAAAAGACGTGCGCGATCTAGCTGGTACCGCGGAGAAGCCAAGTTGCAACAGGCGTCATCTGTCGTTCAGCTCTCAGGAGACGCCTCCAGCTGCCGACTTCACCGAGCCTCAGATAGGCGAGGTGCGAAATATTATCAGCCCCAACACACTCAAGAAGGCGGTCTCTGAGCAGAACTCGGTCCCAATTCAGGAGATCAAGAAGAAGGCACGCAAAAGAAAAATTAACAAGGGTGCGAGCCGGCCGGCACCGAGTACGATCCATGCTCAGGACGGGCCACCTTCACCTGAGGATGTAATGAGGAGGGTGCATGTGGCGGGTAGGCTGATGCTACCGAGAAATATGCTCGATGCTGCAACCGGTGCTATGCGGAGTCTGCATGACAGTGTTCTTTCTTTGGAGAAGCGGCGTCTCAGAGAGAAGGATGTGGCATACCCGGTTTTCGTGGCCAAAGTGCCAGAGGGCAAGGGCTTTGTGGATAACTCCATCGGGGGTACGATCGTCCTGCGGTTTGATGACATCCACGCTATGTTGAACCTACTTCCGCTGCACTACACCTTCGTTTGGCTATTTTCGCTGAGTATGGAGATGCGGATCATTCGCGACAAGACCCCGGACATCGTGATAGTCGACCCCTTCTACATGCGTGCCAAGATCTTGGGCAGCGCTGGGGACCGGCAAGTCGCGAGTTCTTACCTCGAAGGCGTCATTCTGGCAAAGCGAGATAAGGATAACTTCCTCGTGCCTTACTTTCCCGAGTAAGTCCTCCGCCTCAACCGCCCCGTAACATATGAATTCTTAGATTTCGATCGTTCTTCTTTTAACATTCCGTGTTTTCTGCAGTGACACACATTGCATGCTCATCCTCCTAAGCCCCAAATATTCCATGGCCACGTATTTCGACCCGGACCATCAGTCGAAAGTAGACTACACAAATGTCAAGAAGGTTCTTGATGATGTTCTCCCCGGCTACGCCAAATCTGGAGGCACCTTCACCAGGCCTATTCGTAAGACCGACAAGCACGTGTTCTCCCACAATACGATGTTCTACTGCGTCAAGCAGCCGCCTGGTGGTCAGAAGGGTGCCTACTACGCCATCCATCAAATGTGGGCGATCGTACGGGACCATCATCAACTTCTGCTACCGAGTAAACTCAAAGATTGGGCCGCGAGCGTGTCGGCAATCCAGGACGCGGACATCAGACAAGAATTCTTTCGCATCCAGTCGGAGTTTGCAGAAATCATCCATCAAGATGTCCGTCGTACCTCGGGGCAGTTCTACCTCAGAAATTAACCGTCGAACAGTGACATCGACACAATGCTACAAATGCAGGCTGACAACGCCCGTGATTTCATGACTCCCATGATAGACGGCGGCTTCATCCACGCTCCGGTCCCTTGAGTCGAGTCGAAAGCAGTGATGCTGTGTCTAGTTCTGAAACATCGATTGGCTCATGTTGTAATTAAACTTTAATGAACTTGTAGTATGTCTCTTTGGTTTCGAGAGTCGTTCAACTTAGATGTAATCGATGCTATTAATGTCTTGCTTTTCTCTTTCGATCGTTCTGTTGCATACTTATATATTGCTTATGTATTGTCTGTGAATTGGTACTAACGTTTCGTTTGGCTAGTGCATAGCGATGCCGTCGTATGTCGTGTACAAGGGTAAGGTTCCCGGAGTCTACGACGACTGGGAGGAGTGTCGGAGACAGGTTCACATATTCAGCGGTAACAGTTACAAAGGGTACACCACTAGGGCCGAGGCCGAATCTAGATACGCCCGCTATCTAGCGGGAGAGGGGAGGGAGCGCTGGAGGAACCGGATGAAGACGCGTTTCATCGTGATGATGCTCATCGTGATGACCGCAGCTCTCTTCTATGTGATGGTAGTTTAGATGATCGATATCGACTTGTAATGTGAAGACAAACTCGCTACTCGCGGTCTCGAGACTTGTAATATATTGTTCTATCTTTGTTCGGTCTTTTCAATTCGGAGACTAATATGATGAATTGTATTCGGAGACTAATATGATGAATTGTATTCAGAGACTAATCTTCTATTGTATTAGATGAATTTGTTGTTGATGTGTGCTGTCTATATTCTGTGCAATTATACATTTTGTAATCTATGCAAAAAACAGAAAAATAATATTAAAAAAAACCTAATATTCATACTAATGGCGCATCACAACACAGTGCGCCATTAGTATGCCAAAGGATACTATTGGCGCATCACCAGAGAGTGCGCCATTACTATGCGGACATTACTAATGGCGCATCCTGCTGGAGTGCGCCATTAGTATGCCAAAGCACCTGGGTACACATGGCCCCTGGGAGGCATACTAATGGTGCACTACTGTGCATACTAATGGCGCATCTATGGTGCGCCATTAGTATACCAGATACTAATGGCGCACCAGAGGTGCGCCATTAGTAAAATATACTAATGGCGTGCTAGTAATGGCGCACCACTAATGCGCCATTAATGGCCAAATTAGGTGCGCCATTAGTAGGCCTTTTCCTAGTAGTGAAGTTTTCGACGGGGAAGTTCTTGCCTCCGCCGGGCTGAAGTTTGTCGACGCGCCCGGCAGCACTAGCGAGCCCGAGGAGGAGAGGCTTCTGCGGAGGCTTCTGGCCCTGTACCGCGCCAGGCAGGCCAAGTTGGAGTCCCGAGAGGCTCTGGCCGCCAAGGCGGGCACTGACTTGGAGAAGCGCGCTGAAGAGCTCCGGGCCGCCAACCAGGCGGCTCTCCGATCCTTGGCGGAGGAGCGGGAGCAGCTGGCCGAAGCGCATCAGGCGTTTATTCTTGAGAAGGCCGAAGCAGAGGAGCAGCAACGGCTCGCCGCCGAGGAGTTGTCCTGACGAGAAGGTGAACTGACGCAGCAGAAGGTCGACCTCGATAGCCACGAGGACGAGCTAGCCACGCGCGAGCAATCTCTTGACGGGGCTCTGCAGGAAGCGAAGGACGCCGCTGCAGCTGCTGAGACCGCCAAGAGAGACTTGGAAGCGAGGGTGGTGCAACTGGAGGCCCACTTGAAGACGAGCGAAGAGAAGGTTGCCGCGCTTGTGTCGGAGAGGGAGAGGGACGCCCACAGCCACTCTGAGCTGCAGGTCTGCCTCTCCGACAAGGGCAAGGAGCTTGCCGTCGCCAAGGACTCCATCGCCGATCTGGAGTTGTAGCTTTCCACCCTCACCGCATCACTTGATGGCGCTAGAGAGCGGGAGACGAAACTGAAGGAGGATCTCAGGGGCGAGAGGGCACTGTTGGAGAGTGCCGCTATCTCCCAAAACAACATCAGGCAAACCGTCGAGCTCTGGACGGAGGGTCTTGTCCTTGCCGCCACCAACATTGACAAGGAGCTGGAACTGCTGGGGGCGGAGTACCTCGGGTACTCCACCGACGAAAATCTCCACCCCAGCGCCAAGCTTACCTTGTTCCTCCAGGGTGTGGGGACGGCCCTCCAGCAGCTCCGGAAAAAGATTCCCACGCAGCTGGCGAACGAGGCGCGCAGGCTTTGCACGGGCGTCTTGGAGAAAGTGCTGATGAAGATAGTCTTCTGCAACCCAGGACTCAACCTCAATAACGTCCTCAGGACCTTGCCGCCCGACGCCGACCAGGAGACGCTTAAGGCCCTTGTCGCACCTATCGTGGCCAAGGTGGGCAAGATCAAGAGAGTCGATGGCGACCGTGCAGATTAGGCCATTTTTCTTTCTGCTTCCTTTGTCGCTGCCAACCATGTTATGAACAATAGTCTATTAGAATAGCGACAAGTCATTTGTAATATAGCTTTATTTTGGGTAGTTAATGCAATGTTATTTCCTTTACTTGACTTCTTTGCTTTGTATGCTTTTACCCTACGCTTTTAGGGAACTTGCCGGCGAAGGGACCCTTGCCGCGAGCGCTGAGTGCGGAACTTCAGCAACCTGCTGGCAGTGCCGTTGCCGACAAGAAACCTTTTCGCAGCTAGTCGCGGCACACTTAGGTTGTTGAGCGAACTCGAAAACGGAGTAAGGGCGCGACACTTGTCGCAGCACGCTTAAGCCATTGAGCGTGCTCGAAACAAAGTAAGGGCGCGGCTAGCCATGAGTTGGTTCCTCCGCGCACAGGTTTTCCATACAAAGTTCGGTCGTTCAAGGAAGGTAACTTAAAATTTAAAATTTTGATTACTCAAACTTTGGCAACTTAGCTTTTGTGTCGTTTGCTTCCCGGCAAAGGCAAGGCTTTCTTAAACGACACTTGGTCCATACCACTGTCTCCTTCCCCCCTGGCAAACTTGTGCGCGAGGAAAAACTTCTTCTGTTTGAGAGAAAAGAAAAGGGAGGAAACATAGATATGGAGCCTTGCGGCTCGTTATTGCTTACCGGGGATGTCTGCTGCACAAAGTGTCAGATAGTACATGCAAGAAAAATGAAAAGGCATGAAATGACAAGTTGTGCGGGGCACATAAGTTTTACTGATGCACGGGGTCTGCGCCCGGCTTTGTACAAACGTTTACATGCAACAGCGGCAAGACTTGTACAAAAGGTGGTTGCCGGAGCGGATCACGGCAACCGCGCCTTATGGGTAAAACCTGCGAAGGTGCTCAATGTTCCAGGAGTTGCTCACCGATAAGCCCTCTTCGGTCTCAAGGCGGACAGCGCCGGGCCTAGTGACTTGTCTTACCCGATAAGGACCTTCCCACTTCGGCGTCAACTTATTGGAATTCTTGGCGGACTGAACGCGCCGAAGAACAAGGTCGCCTTCCTCGAGACTTCTGGCTTTAACTTTGCGGCTATGGTAGCGGCGCAAAGCTTGCTGGTATCGAGCAGCTCGTACAACAGCCTGAAGACGGTCCTCCTCAAGGAGCAGTGCGTCATCTTGCCGCAGCTGCTCTTGCTCGAGCTCATCGTAAGCGAGCACTCGAGGCGACCCGTATACGAGTTCCGTGGGGAGAACTGCCTCTGCTCCATAGACAAGAGCAAAGGGTGTCTGTCCAGTGGCTCGATTTGGAGTCGTCCCGATAGACCAAAGAGCCGCCGGCAACTCTTCAATCCAGTTTCTTCCGCATTTGTGCAGCCTGTCGAAAGTTCTTGTCTTGAGTCCGCCCAGCACTTCGGCGTTTGCTCTCTCCGCTTGACCGTTGCTCCTCGGGTGAGCAACAGAAGCGAAGCAGACCTTGGCGCCAAGGTCTTGGACATATTGCATGAAGGTGCGACTTGTGAATTGTGTGCCATTGTCGGTGATGATCCTGTTAGGGATTCCGAAACGGCAAACAATCGACCTGAAGAACTTGACTGCTGACTGTGCGGTCACCTTTCTCACTGGTTCCACTTCCAGCCACTTTATGAACTTGTCGATGGCGACGTACAAGTACTCAAAGCTCCCGGCTGCGCGGGGAAAGGGGCCGAGGATGTCGAGCCCCCAGACCGAAAATGGCCAGGACAAAGGGATCGTCTAGAGAGCTTGAGTTGGCTGATGTATCTGTTTGGCATGGAACTGGCACGCTTCACACTTGGTTACTTGTGCAGTTGCATCCTGGAGGGCTTCTGGCCAAAAGAAACCTTGCTGGAATGCTTTTCCCGCAAGTGCTCTGGCGCCAATGTGGTGGCCACATATGCCTCCGTGTATCTCCGCCAACAGCTTCTGTCTGTCTTCCCGGGGAATGCACTTCAATTTGACGCCGTTGAGTCTTCTTCTGTATAGTTCATCGCCGACAAACTGATACATACTTGACTGCCGAGTTATTTTTTCTGCTTCTTCTCGCTCTTCGGGAAGTTCTCCTGTTTGAAGGAAACGGACAATCTGCTGCGCCCATGCTGGAGCCTGAGGCTCAACAACAAGGATTAAAGGCATCAGTGCTGCTGCGGGAATGTCAGCTTCTACGGCAAGAACCTGTGGCTCGGCTGGAGCTTGACGTTCCCCGGCAAGCTTGCCGGGGCAAAACTTGTCGGGAACGTCTGCTTCAACTGTACAAACCCTAGTGTCTGCAGGAGCAGACTGTTCCTCAGCAATTTTGTCGTTGATCTTGGGGACCTTGTTGGCGGCGGCTTCGGGAAGTTCTGCCGGCAAGTAGTCACCGGAAATCAACTTTCTCTTCTTACTTTGTCCAGCCGATGGTGTTACGGAAGGTTGAGTTAGCTTGAGCACAAAGATCCCCGGTTCCACAGGTAGCTTTAGTGCAGCACACTTTGATAGGCCGTCTGCGATGTCGTTTTGAGCTCTTGGAACGTGCTCCATCTGCAAGCCTTCAAAGTGTTCTTCAAGCTTTCTCACTTCATCGACGTATGCTTCCTTCAATGGACTCTGGTAGCTCTTGTTCACTTGTCGGACGACCAACTGCGAGTCCCCCCGCACAATAAGCTTCTTGATCCCAAGTTCCGCTGCTATTCTGAGGCCGGCAAGCAAACCTTCATACTCTGCAGTATTGTTCGTTGCTTGCTCCTTGGGAAAGTGCATTTGGACGACGTATTTGAGGTTCTCTCCGGTGGGTGCGATAAACTGCACGCCGGCACCGGCGCCCTGCAGCGAGAAGGCTCCATCAAAGTACATTACCCATTCCTTGCTTGCTTCTTTGACGGGGACGCTTGTCTCTGGAATCTCTTCGTCTGGCGTTGGCGTCCATTCTGCTATGAACTCTGCCAATGCTCTGCTCTGAATAGTTGAAGTACTTTCAAACTTGAGGCCAAAGCTTGACAGCTCCAGTGCCCACTCGATAATCCTGCCTGTTGCTTCTGGATTTTGCAGTATCCCTTTTAGCGGAAAACGAGTGACCACTGTTATCTCATGTGCTTGGAAGTAATGGCGCAGCTTTCTCGAGGCCATGAGGAGGCCGAAAAGCAGCTTCTCCACCCCAGAGTATCTTGATCTAGCCCCCTGCAAGAGGGAACTGACAAAATAAACTGGGCGCTGCACCATCTTCTTCCGCACCTCTTCTTGCATGTGCGCAGACCCATCCTTGTCGGGACCAGGGCTTGTCGGGGAAGCCCCCTGCTTGTCGCTGGGTGTGCTTGCGGGGGCTGTTGGCTCCTCATCTGCCTCCCTTTCCGCTACCAACGCAGCACTAACCACTTGATTGGTTGCTGCTAAGTACAGCAGCAACTTATCTTGTGGCTTAGGTGCGACAAGTATTGGAGTGGAGGACAGATACCTTTTCAAGTCTTGTAGCGCTGCCTCCGCTTCCGGAGTCCATTTCATTGGACCTGCCTTTTTCAAGATTTTGAAAAACGACATGGCGCGTTCTGCGGACTTAGAAATGAACCTGCTGAGAGCAGCCACACAGCCGGCAAGCCTCCGTACGTCCTTGACGCGCTTCGGAGCTTCGATCTGCTTGATGGCTTTGATCTTGTCGGGACTGGCTTCAATCCCCCTCTGGGACACAAAGAATCCGAGAAGCTTGCCGGAAGGGACTCCGAACACGCACTTCTCGGGGTTAAGCTTGAGTTCTATCTTGCACATATTCGCAAAGGTTTCATCTAGATCTTGAATCAGGGTATCCCTGTTCTTGCTCTTGACCACTATATCATCCATGTAAGCTTCTACATTTCTGTGTATCTGTGGCTCAAAAGCAGTGTGGACTACTCTTGCAAACGTTGAACCAGCATTCTTCAATCCGAAGGGCATGCGTATGAAGCAATAAGTGCCACATGGAGTAATGAATGCTGTCTTCTCCTCATCTTCTTCAGCCATGAAGATCTGGTGGTATCCTGAGTATGCATCAAGAAACGAAAGCAACTCGCATCCAGCAGTGGAGTCAACAATCTGGTCAATGCGCGGCAAGGGAAATGGATCTTTGGGACAAGCTTTATTCACATCGGTGAAGTCTATACAAAGCCTCCACTTCCCATTTGCTTTGCGCACGGCAACAGGGTTGGCCAGCCATGTGGGATGAAGTACAACTCTGACAAGGCCTGCCGCTTCTAGCTTCTTGATTTCTTCAGCAATAAACTCTTGGCGCTCCACCGCTTGCTTTCTAACCCTGCTTGACGGGCCGCGCGTGAGGACAAACGGCAAGCTTGTGATCAATCACTTTCCTGGGAACACCGGGGATGTCAGACGGTTGCCATGCAAACACGTCAACATTCGCCCGCAGGAAAGCAACGAGCGCGCTTTCCTATTTAGGATCGAGCATGGCACTGATGGTGAAAGTACCACCAGTGCCGTCCTCCTTGGCGGACACCTTCTTGGTTGTGGGTGGAGCCGCCATCGTCTTCTTGCACTTGCCGGTGGAGCTCGATGGTGCGTCCTCGACGGTAGCGCAGCACTCCGAGGAGGTGCGTTTGCCGGAGTGGGCCCCAGAGCTCTTGCCGGACTTGGTCTTGTTCTTCCTCCCGGGAGCTTCAGCGGCAAGTGTTTTGCTGTCTGTTGCGGCTGCTGTGTCCCGGTAGATCTTGTCGGCACAGATAAGCGCGTCCTTCTTGTCGCCGGGGATAAAGATGATGCTTATCGGGCCGGGCATCTTGAGCATGTTGTAGGCATAATGAGAGGATGCCATGAACTTGGCGATCGCTGGACGGCCAAGTATCCCATTGTAAGGCAATGGGATATCGGCAACGTCAAAGGTGATCCTCTCAGTCCTGAAGTTCAGCTCTCCGCCAAAAGTCACTGGCAGTGTGATTTTCCCCTTTGGCTCGCTCCTTCCCGGGTTGATCCCTTGGAATGTGCCGGTCTCCTCGAGCTCGCTGTCGGGGATCTGGAGTTTTCGGACCACAGCAGAGGAGATCAGGTTCAGGCCGGCCCCGCCGTCAACCAACATCTTGGTGACCTTAAGGTTGCGGATAGTTGGTGAAACCAACATCGGCAAGCACCCGACCGCAGTTGTGCGATCAGGGTGGTCCTCAATGTCAAAGATGATGGGCGTGCTGGACCACTTTAGAAGTTTGCGCGACTCGACGGGTTGAGTTGGCGGTGGGAAGTATGCAGAGAAGCTCCACCGTCTACGCACAAGACCTCTGTTGCCTTCTGGAACTCCTGCTCGCTGTTTTCTCCGTCCTCCATGTCTTCGTCGTCGTCTTTGTCGCGGCCGCGGGGAGGTCTATCCCCTTGCCGCTGCTTGGCCTTGCCGCGGCGTCCTCCCCGGCCATTGAATGGCCGCTTCTTGCCGGACTCTCCTCCACCCCCCTGGGCCTTTTCCTTGTCGCGTCGCTCGTACTCAGCCTTCTGCTACTCGGCGAGGTACTCGACCCTTTTGCAGTTCTGGAGGTCGTGGCCCTTGGTGCGGTGGATCTTCCAGTACTGCTTGTCGAAGCCGTCCTGCTTGTCGGCGGCCGCCACAGCCTCCTTGCCGGAGCTGCCAGCCTGGGCTTTCTTGGCGCCAGCCTCCTTGCCGGACTGCTCAACGACCAGTACTTCTTTGCTCTTCTTTTTCTTGTTGTTCCGCCGCCGGTTCTTCCTTGCCGGGGCGGCATCCTCGCTATCTGTTCCCCCTGCTCCAGTATCCTCTCCGGGGAGTCTCCTCCCCTCCTCAGTGCGTGCGCACTTGTCGGCCAGGGCATAGAGCTCACTGACGTCTCGGATCTTGCACATCGCCATTTCCTCCCTCATCCTGCGGTTACGCACGTTCTGGTGGAACGCGCTAACAACCGCGGCAGGGTGGACATCTGGGATGTTGTGCTGGACGCGGCTGAATCTTTGGATGTACTTTCGCAGGGACTCTCCTTCCTTCTGGGCAAGTATATGAAGATCACTCTCCTGGCCATGGGGCTTGTGGCCGCCCGTGAAGGCGCCGACAAACTGATGGCACATGTCGGCCCAAGAAGAGATGGAGTTCTCCGGCAAGTGCATGAGCCAAGATCTGACGTTCGGCTTGAGCACGAGCGGGAAGTAGTTTGCGAGTATTTTCTCGTCTCGTCCCCCAGCAGCCTGCACCGCAATGGTGTAGATGCTAAGAAACTCTGACGGATGTGTCTTGCCGTCGTACTTCTCGGGTACGTCGGGCTTGAAGTTCTTCATGCTGGGCCACTGGACTCGCCGCAGCTCACGGGTGAACGCAGGACAACCCTCCGCGTACGGCAAGTCGCCTGGTTCTCCGGGTGCGTGCATGTCGACAGCAGGCCCAGCGCGCTGGTCGGATTGTCCCCGCGCTTCTCTTCGACGCTCGATGCGAGTTCGAGCGTCTTCTTGTCGTCTGTCGTCAAGGACTTGGCGTTGATCGCGGCGAGCTCGTGGATCCGACGACGCCGTGGAGTCGTCGTCGATGTTGATCCGGCGAGTCGACGATTTCGGCCTTCGAGGCGGGGAGTGCACGGTAGTTGCACCCCCGGCGGTCTTGTCGCCATCAGCTCGCGCCCGGCTAACTTGCCGCAGCCGCGACGTCGTCGGCTGCTGCGGAGTGTCGTTATTGGCGAAGGCGATGAGGCTTTGGATGGTGGCCCTCCAGTCTTCGGCCTTGTCCGCTGCTGGAGGGAAGTCGAGGAGTAGCTGGGCTCGAGCTAGAGCTTCTGCTGGAGTGGCGGGGAGTGGTGGCAAGCGGTGCGAGGATCGAGATATGCTTGGACTTCTAACAGTGTTAGAAGGATCAGCGTCTCGTCCCGGCGACCGCGCCTTGCTCGTGCCAGCGCGTTGGCCTTGAGCGTCCCGAGAACCGCCAGTTTGACCTTGGCCCAGCAAGCGTATGGTACCTTGGGTACCACGTCGCTGCCGGTCCGGCGCCTCCTGAGACGGGCGCGGAGCATGCACGGACGCCGAGGTCTTGGAGTGCGCTCGGTCGTCCGTCTTATCCTTGGACTTGGCGGCGCCGTGAGTTTCCTCGCCGGCGTCCGTCCTTCCGCCGGCGTCTACCCCACTAGCCGTTGGCTCCGGCGGTGGTGGGATTGACGCGGATGGGCCTGCTGCCTCCGAAGCCTTCTTCTTCGGCGGCATGTTGAAGAAGTCGATGAAGTTGATGAGGTTGGTGGAGATTTCGCCCGCGTGAACACCGGCTCGGGTTCACACAACCTCGACGCCCCCTACCTGGCACGCCAAAGATGTCGGGGAAACTGATCGCCCACGAACACCTATGGGACCGGAGCCCCTTTTCGGTACGGCAAGGGAGCAAAGGATGCACGAAGAGCGGATCGAGACAAACACGCGGGCAGTTTACCCAGGTTCGGGCCGCACGGATGCATAAAACCCTGCTCCTGCCTTGGTTTGTATTGCGTTCTTGGCTCGGGAGCAAGAAGAGCTACAGTGCTTATAGCTAGCAACACCGAGCGTGAGAGTGATTAAAGATCGGAACCTCCTCTACGTTGCGCATGGGCCTCCTTTTATAGGTCAAAGGGGTCACTGACAGGTGGCAACGCAGTTGAGGGTAGAAATGTAAAAATGGTGGTAGTTGGAACATTGTATGCATAGTGCTCTATACCTAACCCTGACGGCAGGGGACAAGGGCATTAAATGCCCGTCGCCGTCGCCCCAAACAGTGTAAAAAGCGTCCGCCAGGGCGCCTCCGTCCGCCACGACGGTGGCCTCGTCATCGCAGCTCGCCACCGTGTACCCCAGGCTGCATAGCTTTCCGCCACGTGCGCCCTGGAAGGGCCCCAGGGCGACGCGTGGGCGGATGAGCTGGAGCGCGGGTACTTAGTGGGAGTTTGCCGCGGCAAACGCCTTGCCGCGGCCGCCATCTTGTCGTGCCTGGGAGCTTGTCGCTCTCAGGGCCTTGCCGGGACGCGCGGCGCGTCGCGGCGAGTTTCATGAAATGCCGTGTTTGGCCTTCCCGGCAAGCTCCTCTTGCCAGGGTCTTGTACCAAAGAGGTGGTCTTGAGCCTTGAGTGGCCTTACCGGCAAGCTCCTTTCGCCGGGGCCTTGTTTCTTTAACTTGAATACTTTGTTCTTGAATGGCTCCAAAGGAACCTCAGCGGGCCTTGGCGGGCGCGCGGCAAGCCCTGCCACGGGACGCTGCTACTGCCCGTGCAGAAGTTCGGGATACTAAGGTACCCCTACTTTAGTACACCGACAATGGGGATAATTGTTTTTGTTGAAAAGTTTCTGTAATCAAGGTTCACAAAGTTTCCATGGGCATGAACAAAGTTCAAGGAGCTCCCCCATTTCAACGGTGCTCATCCTTCTTACTTTCACTCTTCTTTTTGAAAAAGTTTTAGGTTCCCCTCTTTATTTTTTTGTTTTTAAACTTTATAAAAGCACAGAACAGAAATAATGACTCTCTAAAACTTCTGGGTTGTGTCCCTGGCAGCGCTTTCTTTAAAGCCATTAAGCTAGGCATATAGTGCTCAAGTAATGGATCCACCCGGATCCCAAGGTATATCAAAGCCAATTTTAATTAGCAATGATTTGGCTTTTAGTAGTGAGAACAAAATGATATGTTTCATGCAAAAACAAAGTCTATCTCTCTTCCTATGCATAGGCATGTTATACAAGAACAATTCATGCACATCAAGTAAAGGCCAATGCATAGTATAATCAGTTTCTTGCAATTTTATCGTGTTGGAAACATAGAGAGGCGGAGATGTAGTTCCTCTCTCATAATAATTGCAAGTAGGAGTAGCAAGCACATGCATATTATATTCCTCAAAAATATCATGTGTAGTAGTAGAACACAACCCATCAATATAATCCTTAATAAGTGCAAACTTCTCCGATATAGTGTAGTTTGGAGAATTCAAAAAGATAATAGGACTATCATGTGTAGGCGCAAAAACAACTATCTCATGTTTAACATAAGGAACTATAGCAAGTTCATCTCCATAGGCATAATTCATATTGGCATCTTGGCCACGAGCATAGCAAGCATCATCAAAAAGGGACATTTCAAACAAATCAAAGGGATCATAGCAATCCTCCTTCGGTAAGCATGAAGGGAAATTAAACAATGTATGAGTTGAAGAGTTACTCTCATTGGAAGGTGGGCACGGGTAGCTAATCCGCTCTTCCTCCTTTTGTTCTTCGCTCTCCTCCTCATCTTTTTTATCCAATGAGCTCACAATGTCATTAATTTCTTCTTACATAGACTCCTGCAAAATATTAGTCTCTTCTTGGACAGCGGAGGAGTCCTCAATATATGGTTTAACATAGGCATTATAAGCATAATTATCATAACAATATTTAAATATGGCAAAATTTTCAGATTTGTAAAGAGTAGCATCATACTTTTCAATCAAAAAAGCAATTTCATAAGCACCCTTAAAAGCAACAAATTCTTTAATTTGTTGAACATCATAGTAACTATAAACACCCTTAGCATACGAAGATACAATTCCATTATCACTAAAATCACATTGGTAGGGAAATTGTTTCCTAGGGTCTTCAGAACAACAAGTAAAATCATATATTTCACATAAATTCCAAGCATAGCATTGCAAACGATGAATTTGATCCAGTAAAAGTTTCCCTTTTCAGATATGCGGTGTCGCACATAACAAGCATGCTCATCTAAAGATTTTCCCTCAACTAAGCTAGTTGGGGTTTCAGCCGGAGCACATAGGGATCGAAGATGATCCAAGTAATAAGCTTCAGTAGTGTGATAGATTTTGAGTGGTTCTTCAACCATTGGTTTAGTAGGTACCACTAATTTTTTGGTATTTTGCATTTCCTACCCATAACTAAAGATAGAAAACAACTTAGAACAGCAAATAAAATCTACTTAGTGATAAAGCAAACAAGCACACACGAGAATATTCACCCCACGCTATTGCTCCCCGGCAACGGCGCCAGAAAAAGGACTTGATAACCCACAAGTGTATGGGATGAGTAGTAGCCTCTTTCGATAAGTAAGAGTGTCGAACCCAACGAGGAGCTAAAGGCAGAACAAATATTCCCTCAAGTTCTATCGACCACCGATACAACTCTACGCACGCTTGACGTTTACTTTACCTAGAACAAGTATGAAACTAGAAGTAGTTTGTAGTTTTTGTGGGATAGGTTTGCAAGATAATAAAAAGCGTGTAAATAAAAAGTAGGGGCTGTTAAGATAAATACACAACTAAATTAGTTTTAGTAGAGAGCTTTTTGTCACGAGAAAGTTATTTGTCCCTAGGCAATCGATAACTAGACCGGTAATCACTATTGCAATCTTATTTGAGGGAGAGGCATAAGCTAACATACTTTCTCTTCTTGGATCATATGCACTTATGATTGGAACTCTAGCAAGCATCTGCAACTACTAAAGATCATTAAGGTAAAACCCAACCATAGCATTAAAGTATCAAGTCCTCTTTATTCCCATACGCAAACAACCTACTTACTCGGGTCTGTGCTGCTGTCACTCACGCCACCCACCATAAGCAAATCATGAACATATTCCAAACCCTACAACGGGGATCCCTCACGCTTGCGCGACACGGAGAGCACCATAGGACAGCACCGATAATAAAACATGCAACTCAAACCAATCACGATCATCAATTAACCCATAGGATAGAACAGATCTACTCAAACATCATAGGATAGCCATACATCGTTGGGAAATAATATATAGCGTTGAGCACCATGTTTGGGTAGAGATTACAGTGGTTAGAAGAGGGGTTACACCGCTGCATAGAGGGGGGAAGAGTTGGTGATGACGGCGGTGAAGTTGTTGGTGTAGATTGCGGTGACGATGATGGCCCCGGCGGCACTCCGGTGCCACCGGAAGCGAGGGGGAGAGAGCCCGCCTCCTTCTTATTCTTCCTTGACCTTCTCCCTAAATGGGAGAAGGGTTTCCCCTCTGGTCCAAGGTCTCCATGGTGTGGGAGGGGCGAGAGCCCCTCCGAGACTGGATCTGTCTCCCTCTGTTTCTGTGTTCCCAGATTCTGGCCTTCCACCGTTTCTTAAATTCCCGGAGATCTGTAACTCCAATTGGGCTGAATTTTGGACACAATTTTTATCCTGATATTAGATTTCTTGCGGCGATAGAAGGGCATCAACTGCCTCACGGAGTGGCCACGAGGGCCCAGGGCAGGCCTGCCCCCCTAGGCGCGCCCCTCATCCTCGTGGGCCACCCGGGCATCGTCTCACGTTGGTTCTGCTTCCAAAAATTCACATATATTCCAAAAAAAATCTCTGTCCGTTTTTATCCCGTTTGGACTCCGTTTGATATGGATATTCTGCAAAACAAAAAACATGCAACAAACAGGAACTGGCACTTGGCACTGGATCAATATGTTAGTCCCAAAAGATAGTATAAAAGTTGCCAAAAGTATATGAAAGTGTAGAATATTGGCATGGAACAATCAAAAATTATAGATACGACGGAGACGTATCATCGATTCACTTGATGTATGTTTTGGTGATCAACTTGCGGGTTCCGTGAACTTGGGAATCTATGCATAGGGGTTGGCACACGTTTTCATCTTGACTCTCCGGTAGAAACTTTGGGGCACTCTTTGAAGTTCTTTGTGTTGGTTGAATAGATGAATCTGAGATTGTGTGATGCATATCGTATAATCATGCCCACAGATACATGAGGTGACAATGGAGTATCTAGGTGACAATAGGGTTTTGGTTGATGTGTGTCTTAAGGTGTTATTCTAGTATGAACTCTAGGATAGATCGAACGGAAAGAATAACTTCATGTTATTTTACTACAGACTCTTGAATATATTGATCAGAAAGAATAACTTTGAGGTGGTTTCGTACCCTACAATAATCTCTTCATTTGTTCTCCGCTATTAGTGACTTTGGAGTGACTCTTTGTTGCATGTTGAGGCATAGTTATATGATCCAATTATGTTATTATTGTTGATAGCACTTGCACTAGTGAAAGTATGAACCCTAGGCCTTGTTTCGAAGCATTGCAATACCGTTTATGCTCACTTTTATCATTAGTTACCTTGCTGTATTTATATTTTCAGATTACACAAACCTATATCTACCATCCATATTGCACTTGTATCACTATATCTTCGCCGAACTAGTGCACCTATACAATTTTCCATTGTATTGGGTGTGTTGGGGACACAAGAGACTCTTTGTTATTTGGTTGTAGGGTTGTTTGAGAGAGACCATCTTTATCCTACGCCTCCCACGGATTGATAAACCTTAGGTCATCCACTTGAGGGAAATTTGCTACTGTCCTACAAACCTCTGCACTTGGAGGCCCAACAACGTCTACAAGAAGAAGGTTGCGTAGTAGACATCAAGCTAATTTCTGGCGCCGTTGCCGGGGAGGCTAGTGCTTGAAGGTGTATCTTTAGATCTTGCAATCGAATCTTTTAGTTTCTTGTTTTATCACTAGTTTAGTTTATAAAAGAAAACTACAAAAGAAATGGAATTGAGGGTGCCTCATATGCTTCATCTTTTTAATATCTTTCGTGAAAATGATGGGAAGGAAAATTGTGCCCAAGTACTAGTAGAAGAATGCATTAAATTTTTTGGCACTAAATCTTTGAATGATGAGCATGATTTCAATGTTGTTAGTACGAGCTCCTTGAATATCCATACTACTAATGATGTTTGCACTAGTCATGATGAAAATATCTCATATAAGCATGTCAATTTTTGTGGAGTGCATAGAGTTTGCAAGTACACACCAAATAGGGAAGATATATTTTGAAGAGGCATAAGTATTTAGAAACCAAATGGTTGCAAGAAAGGCTAGATATTTGTGCTGAAAATTGAAATTTTCTTAGCCATCCTTGTGAACTTTGCAATGAACGTGATCATTTAAATATCCAATGCAAATTGTTTCATGATCGAATCGTGTCCAAAAATTGTGATGACTTGATTTCCCTTGCACATCATAATGAACTTAGTTTGCTTTTGGGTTATGAAGAAATGAAACGTATAATTAAGAATATTCTAGAATTTACCCTTGAGAGAGTTCTTGATTTTGATCTAGAAGAAATATTTATGTATTGTGCGGTGAACTGCATTGAAAATCCTTATATTTCCAATTACATAAAGACAAGAAAACAAATAGAAGATGAAGAGAATACTAATGAAAGGGAAAAGACTTCCCAATATCCTCCTATTATTTCTTATGATGAATCAGGTTACGAGGAGGAGTCTTCTATTCAACCAATCTCATTAATAAGGAGCTCCAAAAAGAGGATTAAACCCACACATGATGCAAAGAAGAAAAAGAAAAGACGGAGAAGCAAAGGTAAAAAGGTATCCCTTCCAAATGATGTTGCTCCTATTACTCATTGTCATTATGGTAATTTCTATACTATCGGTTCTATCCAAATGAGGTTTCAATTGATTATGATGAGAACAAAGTTGCTACTTATGATGATTATTGTGATGACACTTATGCTATAAAAGGTAGTAATGATTATATTTATAAAACTTGTCATGATTATGGTTACCCTTTTTCTCAACATTACTCTTTTAATGTGAAAACAATCTATAGTATTCAAGTTTCTTATGATACTCCCACTATTCCGAATGAGAAGAATTTTGCTTATGTGGAGAGTGATAAAATTTATATGCTTGGGGATCATGAAAAGAATGCTTTATGTGATGGTTATATTGTTGAATTCATTCGTGATGCTACTGAAATTTATTATGAGGGAGGAATATATGCTTGTAGGAGTTGCAATAATACCAAGTTTCCTCTCTATGTGCTAAAAATCTTGAAGTTATGCTCGTTTTCCATTCCTATGCTAGTTGATTCTTGCTCCCATAAATTTTTTGCTCACAAAATCCCTATGCATAGTAAGTGGGTTAGGATTAAATGTGTTAGTCATATTCTTCATGATGCTCTCTTTATGCTTAAATTTTTATCTTTTATGCGAGCATCATTGAAATCATCATGCCTAGCTAAAAGGCATTAAAGAAAAGCGCTTGTTGGGAGACAACCCAATATTTACCCTTAATGTTTTCGTGTGTCTACATGATTAAGATACTATATTAATCATGTTTTATAGGTTTTGTTTCATTAAAGTGCCAAGTAGAACCTTTGGGAAGACTTGGGTGAAGTCTTTGCGATCTTGCTGTAAAAAACAGAAACTTTGTGCTCACGAGATTAGCAGCCATTTTTTTTACTGGAGAGTACTTTTAAGTTGATTCTTTTTGAAGAATATTAAGAGACAAATTCCTCGCGTCCACCAACTTATTTCAGAATTTTTTGAGTTACAGAAGTATTCGAAAGTTACAGATTGCTACAGACTGTTCTGTTTTTGACAGATTCTGTTTTCTATGTGTTGTTTGCTAATTTTTTATGAATCTATGAGTAGTATCGGAGGGTATGAACCATACAGAAGTTGGAATATAGTAGATATTACACCAATATGAATTTAGAATGAGTTCACAACAGTACCTAAGTGGTGGTTTTATTTTCTTATACTAACGGAGCTTACGAGTTTTCTGTTGAGTTTTGTGTTGTGAAGTTTTCAAGTTTCGGGTAAAGATTCGATGGACTAGGGAATAAGGAGTGGCAAGAGCCTAAGATTGGGGATGCCCAAGGCACCCCAAGGTAAAATTCAAGGACAACCAAAAGCCTAAGCTTGGGGATGCCCCGGGAAGGCATCCCCTCTTTCGTCTTCATCTATCGGTAACCTTACTTGAGGCTATATTTTTATTCACCACATGATATGTGTTTTGCTTGGAGCGTCATTTTGTTTTATTTCATTTTGCTTTATGTTTGAATAATATCCCAATATCTGATATTCTTAAATGTTAGAGTCTTCACATAGTTACATAATTATTCAACTACTCATTGATCTCCACTTATAACTTGTGGAGTAGTTTGTCATTTGCTCTAGTGCTTCACTTACATCTTTTAGAGCATGGTGGTGGTTTTGTTTTGAAGAAATAGATGAACTCTCATGCTTCACTTATATTATTTTGAGAGTCTTAAAAAGCATGGTAATTTGCTTTGGTTATGAATTTAGTCCTAATATGATGGGCATCCAAGAGGGATATAATAAAAACTTTCTTATAAAGTGCATTGAATACTATGAGAAGTTTGATTCTTTATGATTGTTTTTAGATATGAAGATGGTGATATTAGATTTATGCTAGTGGAGTAATTGTGAATTTGAGAAATACTTGTGTTGAGGTTTGTGATTCCCGTAGCATGCACGTATGGTGAACCGTTATGTGATGAAGTTGGAGCATGATTTGTTTATTGATTGTCTTCCTTTGTGTGGACGTCGGGATCGCGCGATGGTTAACTCCTACCAACCCTTCCCCTAGGAGCATGCGTTTAGTGCTTTATTTTGATAACTTACAGATTTTTGCAATAAGTATATGAGTTCTTTATGACTAATGTTGAGTCCATGGATTATACGCACTCTCACCCTTCCACCATTGCTAGCCTCTCTAGTATCGCGCAACTTTCACCGGTACCATACACCCACCATATACCTTCCTCAAAAAAAGCACCATACCTACCTATTATGGCATTTCCATAGCCATTCCGAGATATATTGACATGCAACTTTCCACCGTTCCGTTTATTATGACACGCTTCATCATTATCATATTGCCACGCATGATCATGTAGTTGACATCGTATTTGTGGCAAGGTCACCCTTAATAATTTTTCATACATGTCACTCATGATTCATTGCACATCCCGGTACATCGCCGGAGGCATTCACATAGAGTCATATTTTGTTCTAGCATCGAGTTGTAATTCTTGAGTTGTAAGTAAATAAAAGTGTGACGATCTTCATTATTAGAGCATTGTCCTAGTGAGGAAAGGATGATGGAGACTATGATTCCCCCACAAGTCGGGATGAGACTCCGGATGAAAAGAAAGAAAGAAAAAGGCCATAAAAAAGGGCCCAAACTAAAAAAATGAGAGAAAAAGATAGAAGGGGCAATGCTACTATCCTTTTACCACACTTGTGCTTCAAAGTAGCACCATGATCTTCATGATGGAGAGTCTCTTGTTTTGTCATCTTCATATACTAGTGGGAATTTTCATTATAGAACTTGGCTTGTATATTCCAATGATGGGCTTCCTCAAAATGACCTAGGTCTTCGTGAGCAAGCGAATTGGATGCACACCCACTTAGTTTCTTTAGTTGAGCTTTCATACACTTATAGCTCTAGTGCATCCGTTGCATGGCAATCGCTACTCACTCACATTGATATCTATTGATGGACATCTCCATAGCCCATTGATACGCCTAGTTGATGTGAGACTGTAACGCCCGGGTAATCACGCTACAGTAATTCCCTGCTAATGATGCCACGTCATCACAATTACCCGTTGTTAATCTCACGATGATTCAAACCGATTCAAAATTCAAATTTAAAACAAAGTCAAGTAATTAAAGTTCTCAAAAGTCAAAAATAAAAGGTTCTAAAAGTGGCAAATAATCCTTAAAGAATATCGGTGAAGAAATCAACCTTAATTAAAGTATTTAGATGTACTAGAATAAATAAAATAACATCACAAATAATAAATTAAATGTCTTTATAATTTATAAATTGTTAAACTATTTTAATTGAGAGTCAAAACTTTTGTAGGAGAGGGCTAAAAGTATTGCAATAATTTAGGTACTAATTTTGTATTTTATAAAACTAAAATAAAAGAAACAATAAATGAAAACAGAAAAGAATAAGAAAAGGAAAAGTAAGAAAACAAAAAAAACAAATATAAAGGGAAAAAGGAAA
>LR738709.1:142670965-142803551 GCA_902687465.1 Secale cereale
TATTTCGAGGGGGAGAGTGGGGTGTCGGTGGGGGTTCGGGGCCCCCAGGGGGGTTATAGGCCGGTGGGAGTGGCCGGCCTGGCAGGCCACTGGCCGGTGCTAGGCCCAGTTGGCCTGGGGGGTTCTTTTTATTCCTGTTGTGTTCAGTAGTTTGCTTTTCTTTTATTTCTTTTCCCTTTTCTGTTTTATTTATTTTAGAGTATTTAGGCTTTTACTAAAAATGTGTTTTCTCCACCATCATTACTTACGTAATATTTGTCACACAACAAACATTTTTGTTTTAATGTTCTGAAAACTTTTACTGTTTGCCACATTTTGAATTTGAGTTTTTAATCGGTTTCGAACTAACGCGAGATTAGCAACATAATCGAAGTGACGTGGTATCTGTCGTGGTTCTAAGTATGACAGTAAGGGTAGGGGGTACGAATGGAGAGGCAAGGTTCTAGCTATGGCGAGGTTGTACACAGGGTGTTAGCGAGTTCAGGCCCTTCTCGGAGGAAGTAATAGACCTACGTCTCGGTGTCCGGGGGCTTGGTCGACTCGTATGTGTATGCGTGTGTTAGAGAGGTGCGAACCCTTGTTCTGGAGGAGGGGGGTGGCTTATATAGTGTGCCAGGACCCTAGCCATGCTCCACATTACCAAGGGTTTAAAGGTACATTAAGGCAGGCGTTACTCATAACGCCTGCAGTAAGGATAATTAAGGTATTTAGTACAGTGAGTAAATATAGGACCGTTGTTGTTCCAAGAGGCGCTTGGCCTTCGGTGGTCGAGTGCCTGGTCCGGTCGAGTGGAGTTGAGTCGTCCTGTGTACATGAGTCAGTCGAGTGAAGTGTCTCCTTGGGCTGTCTCAGTCGACTGTCTCCACTGTTATGGGTCTTGTCTTTTGATCTTCTAGGGTAGTGACCTTGGGTGGGGTACCTTGGTCAGGCCTATGACCCTACCCTAGGTCTGTAACCTCGTCAGTAGCCCCCGAATAGACTGAGGTTTGAGCAAGGGGATGTTGAGGGAAGCTCTGGTTTTGGTTCGACGTCCTTGGGGTATATTGTTTCGGAGCTCGTGACTTGGGCAGGCTCCCTTAGTTGTGTCTTGGTCGCCTCGATCGATTCTGAAGCCATCAGTGAATCAGTTGCTTCTCGCGTCGACTGGATGTCTTGCGTCGATCGGACTCCTTGCGTCGACTGGATTTTGCGCTAGGCGTCGGGCGCCGTGAGCGCGTGCCGTTTTCGACGGGATCGGTTGCCCTCTGGCCGCTGGATTCGGCGGGGCTTTCGAAATTTGGGGAAGCACGCGGGGTGGGACATGCCGCATCAATCGGAGAGGTGCGGTTCGAACGCCTCGATTCCCGCGCCTCCTTTTTCGCCATGTATCGCGTCAGCGTCTGTTACGGGATCAGATAGGATTGCTCGGGGCCACCGGTCAGCCACTCGACCGAGCCATTATAAAGGCGCGCCGAGCCCGCAGCGGGGGACACTGTGCGCCCAATCTTCTCCCGTTCGCCTCAGCTTCTCTGCAGCATTCTTGTTTCTCCGCCGCGCCTCCGTTCCTTCCAGTTTTTCTCCGCAGCGACCGCCGTCTCGCGAGCCATGGGAAAAGACAAGACTGCGGCCATGGAGCGCTCCAAGAAGGCGGCGTCGGGGAAGGGGAGGCGAGCTGGCCGGAGCGGTTCGTCGTCGAGGTCCGGACTCCCCGCTGGATGGATCCAGGGGGGTTGGATCCGGTCCACCGTTGTGGTGGAGGATCTGGAGGAGCTGGAGGAGGAGGGGCTGATCGCCCGCGGCTCCTGGCGGGCGCCGGGGGGAGAGCTCGAGCCCCGGCCGCAGGAGGGCGAGTGTGTACTCCACGCCACCCACGTCGACCGAGGTTTTTCTAAGCCCCCGCATCCTTTCTTCCGCGCGATCCTGATCTTCTTTGGTGCCCAGTTGCATTACTTTACGCCCAACTCCATCGCCTTCCTCTCCGCCTTCGTTTCTATGTGCGAGAACTTCCTCGGTTGCCGACCGCACTGGGGCTTGTTCAAGCACATCTTCACCTGTCACTCGCAAACCGTCAAGAGGGTGAACCCGAGTGACAGCAAGACGCACGTCCTCCAGGCGTGCGGCGGGCTCGGGATTCAGCTTAGGAATAGGAGCGTCTTTCCTCCCATGAACCTTCCGGAGTCGATTCGGGGCTGGCAGTCGACCTGGTTTTATTACAAGGACAGTCCGACTCCGGGTCAGTCGACTGGCCTTCCTCCATTTACTCTAGGTCGAGCCAGCCCACCTCCTTCGATGGTAGTGAGTAAGGCCGAGAGGCCGAGGTAGACATGTTGATGGAGAGGGTCGTCCAGCTAGTCCGCGAGGGGGTCACGGGGATGGACCTGTTTGAGGTGTATCTCGCGCAGAGGATCCAGCCGCTTCAAGCCCGGGACCACCCGATGTGGCTGTACTCCGGCACCGATGACTCGTCGCGAGTCCACCTGGAGGCGGCATACCCGAAGTACGTGGTGCAGTGCTTGAAGAGCATCACCGGGAACAAGGACAACCCCAGGGGGTCTGGGAGGATCATCCCATTCGACACCGACCACCTGCCAGACAAGGTTAGTCTTCTGCTTCCGAGTGACGTATCAGTCGACTGGTTTGTGGTTTGAATTGATGGTTCTGACTGGTATTTGGTCAAACTTATTTTCGTTGCAGATCTACACAGAGATGTACTCGCTGCCCAACGGGGACTTGGGCCAGGAGGGCGAGGAGGGCACGAGCGACGCCGCCGAATGGAAGTCGGAGGAGGAGACTGAGGAGAGCGAGGATTACAGCAGCGGGGAGGAGGTCGAGTCACCTCCCCGTGTCGAGCGTCGATCCAAGGAGAAGAACGACCCAGGGGCCGCACGACCCCAGGTGGGTCCCTCGGGGTCTCGGACGCCCAAACGCACTCGAACGACCACTCCCGAGCCAGCCGAGAAGACGCCCAAGCAGCCCAAGGTCGCCACCACCAAGCCCCGGAAGGCCCTGCCTAGGATTAAGGTGGATGTACCCATCGCCTCCATGTAAGTGCCACTTGGACTTGTTTCTTTATGTTTCTCGGAGGTCGACTGCAATTTCGGTCAACTCATCTCTTGACTAAATCTTTCAGAGCCGCTGCTTCCACGACCTCGATGGACATCGACCGGGGTCGAGACGACGAGGAGACCGCGGACGCTGCGACATCTCGCGCAGGTGTGGGCTCTATGAAACTTTTCTTATCCTTCTTTTCCTTCGCGGGTGATGGTCGACTGACTTAGTTTTCCGCTTGACCCGAAGTGCCACGCCTCGTCATAGAGCTGTCGGACGATGACGAAGACGAGGAGCATTTGGGAGGGGACCGCCGGCGCGCAGGGAAGAAGGGCCGGAAGGCGCCTTCTGGCTCAGAGGCCCAGCGGCAGGAGGATGCGGCTCGAGCCACGGTCTCTTTTGTTGTCCCTGTGTCGACCGTGCGTGCTGCCGACCCATCGCCTGCGCCGAACGTCGACCCAGCTTCCGCCCCAGTTGTTGACCCAGTGTCAACTTCGGCCGTCGACTCAGCGCCAGTTCGTGCCGTAGATCCAGCGCCTGCGCCTACGGCCGACCCGACGCCCGCCGCTTCATCAGTCCTTTTCTCTACCTACCACCTCTCGGAGGACCCTGTGGGGGCGGCTCAAGAAGCCGTTCGCCAGGCGGAGGTGATGATGAGGAGGGCGAAGGCGGCGTACGAGGCCAGCATGGCGGCTTACGATGCCAGCTCTGCTCTTCGGGCTAACGTCCAGGTATGTTGTCTTCATTGGAGTAGTCTTTGATTTCGAGAGAATCTGCTTGTTTTGTTTTGTGAGATACCACACCCACTGGGTGTTCTTCTTCACCTTTTTTTTGCTCGCGCCGGACTGACCTTGGCCGAGTGAAACCAGTGGGGGCACGCTCAGTGCAACCACTGGGTGTAGTCCCCGAGACCGTGGTCGACTGCTGGCGGTCGGCCATGGTCTTACTATAGAACCTCCTTGTTGTTGGTTGTTGTTGTTTTTTTTTGCTCGCGCCGGACTGACCTTGGCCGAGTGAAACCAGTGGGGGCACGCTCAGTGCACCCACTGGGTGTAGTCCCCGAGACTGCGGTTGAGTGTTTTGACTCGACTGTAGTCTTATAATCTTGCTTTGTTGTGTTGATGCAGAAATCTTGCAAGTTTGGGGCCAAGTTTGCAGATCTTGAGCAGAATCAAATCCAGCTTAATCTTGACTTGCAGTTGGCCCGGGATCACCTGAAGAAGACGCAGGACGATGCGGCTGGTAACTTACTCCTGTCTTCTGTCGACTGACTTTTCGCTAGATGTGCCTTGTGTTCCTTCATGTTCATCTGTCCAGTGGCGGCTTTGGTAGGTCAACTGAGGCCAGCCTTGGAGCAAAAGGATCTCGACCCGGCGGCGGCGCAGCAGGCGACTCAGGAGAAGTCGGAACTGGCGGCGAAGAAGCTGGCTTCCGTGGGTGCGCTCGAGGCAGAGATCATCCGACTGAGAGGCTCTCTCGACGCGGCCAACCAAGAGGTGACTCAGCTGAAGAAGTCCAAGGTCGTCCTGAACGACAAGTACGAGGCTCTCTTTTGGAAGAGGGTTGATCTTGAGGCGTATCTGGGCGACATCACCAAAAAATGGTACCTCGTGCTCGAAGGTATGCCTCCTTTGGCTTGATTAAAATTGGATCGGTCGACCCGTATCTTATCCGTTGACTCGACTTGCTGTTCTTGGTGCAGAGTTCTGTCGTAACTTCGAAGAGGAGACTGGACGGGTCGAGCCTGGCTTGGACCCAACCAACTCCATCGTGAAGGACGAGGTGTCCATGAATATACTGAGGTTGGAGTCCCGCCTCACTGCGGCCACGGATTACCTAGGACGACTGAAGGCAGTGATGGCCCGAATCGACGCCGCGCTCTGGAGGGGGATCATGCAGGAGAACAACCTTGAGTCCTTGATGACTCGACTCAACGAGATCCCCGACCGGTTGCAGGAGTGGAAGAAGTCGGCAGCCCGGGGAGGAGCTGACGTGGCGCTGTCTTTGGTCCGTGTGCACTGCAGGGAGGTGAAGGAGAGGAAGCTTGCTGCGCTGAAGGTCGCAAACACGAAGGAGCTCCAATTCCAGTCGTTTATGGAGACTTTTCTGGAAGCCGCCACTCGCATCGCCGATGGGATTGATCTGGACGAATTCGTTGCGCCTGCAAGTCCGCCTCCTCCCGAGCCATGACTTTGGTACATTAATCTCATTTGCCGCGGAATGCCGTGTGGATTTGTAATCGTTAAACTCTGGTGGGCCTGTGGCCCAAATACTCTTGCCTGAACCTTGCGGGGCTTTTATTTGATTTTGATCCTTTGATTTTGTCGCTCTTCTTTTGATTGCTCGAATCTTTGAATCGACGTCTTCAGCTAGGTCTCCGAGTGAGAGGGTCGCTCTCCACTCGGAGTAGAATGATTGTAACTTAGGCGGGTCACGAGGTCGCAGCTAAGCTCCCGAGTGAGAGGGTTGCTCTCCACTCGGAGTAGAATGTTTATAACTTAGGCAATTCCAAGCTACGTTGTATTTGTGGCGGAGCTCGGAGGACCGAGCCGCATTATACTTGTAGCGAAGCTTGGAGGACCGCAGCTAAGCCCCCGAGTGAGAGGGTTGCTCTTCACTTGGAGTAGAATGATTGTAACTTAGGCGAATCATGGGGTCGCAGCTAAGCCCTCGAGTGAGAGGGTCGCTCTTCACTCGGAGTAGAATGTTTATAACTTAGGTGATCCCAAGCTACGTTGTATTTGTGGCGGAGCTCGGAGGACCGAGCCGCTTTATACTTGTAGCAAAGCTTGGAGGACCGCAGCTAAGCCCCCGAGTGAGAGGGTTGCTCTTCACTCGGAGTAAATGGTTGTAACTTAGGCGAGTCACGGGGTCGCAACTAAGCCCTCGAGTGAGAGGGTCGCTTTTCACTCGGAGTAGAATGTTTATAACTTACGCGATCCCAAGCTACGTTGTACTTGTGGCGGAGCTCGGAGGACCGAGCCGCTTTGTACTTGTAGCGTAGCTTGGAGGATCGCGGCTAAGCACCCACTGGGGGATTTAGAGGACACCAATCGTTAAGGGGTCATTGCTATCTTTATTACAGCTCGACCGTCGAGTGTTTCAAGTGTAAAAGCGGCAGAGCAGGTCCGCATTCCACGAATGAGGTTCGTCTTTCTTCTGGGTACATTGTAGAGGTGGTACGCTCCGTTGCGCAGCACCTTTGTGATGATGAACGGGCTCTCCCAGGCCGGGGCGAGCTTGTGCGGTCGTTTCTGATGCACTCGAAGGACCAAGTCTCCTTCCTGGAATGCTCGGCTTCTTACGTTGCGAGCATGGAATCGACGCAGGTCCTCTTGATAGATAGTCGACCAGATCAGGGCCATCTCTCTTTCCTCTTCCAAAAGGTCGACTGCATCTTGACGAGCCCGCTCTGCCTCGGCTTCAGAGAAGAGTTCTACTCTGGGGGCGTTGTGTAATAAGTCGCTTGGCAACACAGCTTCGGCTCCATAGACCAAGAAGAAAGGGGTACGGCCAGTTGACCGATTCGGAGTCATCCTCAGACTCCATAGGACAGAGGGCAGCTCACTTACCCAAGCTCCGGCGGCATGCTTAAGGTCACGCATGAGCCGTGGCTTTAGGTCTTGGAGAATCAAACCATTTGCTCTTTCTGCCTGTCCATTCGACTGCGGATGTGCCACGGAGGCGTAGTCGACTCGTGTTCCTTGGGAAGCACAGAAAGCTCTGAATTCATCCGAGTCAAAGTTGGAGCCGTTGTCCGTGATGATGCTGTGGGGGACCCCATATCTGAATATTAGCTCCTTGATGAAGCTGATGGTGGTGCTCGATTCGAGGTTCTTGATGGGTTTGGCCTCGATCCACTTGGTGAACTTGTCGACTGCCACCAGAAGGTGGGTGAATCCGCTTCTGCCTGTCCTGAAGGGGCCGACCATGTCCAGGCCCCAAATAGCGAAGGGCCAGACTAACGGAATGGTTTTCAAGGCGGACGCTGGCTTGTGTGACATGTTGGAGTAGAACTGGCAACCTGCGCATTTGTCCACAATATCCTTGGCTATCTCGTTGGCGTGGGGCCAGTAAAACCCGGCTCGGCATGCTTTGGCCACGATAGTCCGAGAGGAGGCGTGGTGGCCGCACGTTCCCGAGTGGATTTCATCCAAGATCAGTCGACCTTCCTCTGGATCGACGCAGCGCTGGGCGATTCCGGTGATGCTTTCTCTGTAGAGCTGACCTTGGATGACTGTGAATGCTTTGGATCGGCGGACGATCTGGCGCGCTTCTTCTTCGTCTTCTGGGAGTTCTTGCCTGAGAAGATATGATATGTATGGCACAGTCCAGTCTGGCGTAATCACTAAGACCTCCATGATCAAGTCGACCACGGCAGGCACTTCGACCTCAGTCGGATCCGTTGCGCTGACTGGCTATGGGGGCTCTTCTGTGAAGGGGTCTTCTTTGACAGAGGGGGTGTGCAGATGTTCCAGGAACACATTCTTGGGTATAGACCTCCGAGTCGACCCGATTTTTGCGAGGTCGTCGGCTAGCTGATTCTTTGCTCTGGGCACATGATGGAGCTCTAAACCTTCGAACTTCTTTTCAAGCTTCCGCACTGCACTGCAATAACTGGTCATTGCCGGGCTCCTGACGTCCCATTCTTCCATCACTTGATTTACTACCAGGTCAGAGTCGCTGTAGACCATCAGGCGACGGACGCCGAGTGAGATGGCCATACGCAACCCATACAAAAGTGCTTCATATTCGGCCTCGTTGTTTGATGAATCGAAATGGATCTCAAGGACGTAGCTGAGCTTGTCGCCCCTGGGAGAGACCAGGACCACGCCTGCGCTGGATCCGTTTAGCATCTTGGATCCATCGAAGAACATAGTCCAATGGTCCGACTGGACTTGAGTCGGCAGCTCTTGTTCTATCCACTCAGCCACAAAATCCGCTATGGCCTGAGACTTGATGGCTTTCTTTGCTTCAAACTTGATATCCAACGGAAGAAGTTCAATCGCCCATTTTTTCACTCGACCGGTTGCGTCTCGGTTGTTTAGTATCTCTGATAGTGGGGCGTCGCTGACGACTGAGATCGAATGGTCCGAGAAGTAATGGGCAACCTTTTTTGCAGTCAAGTAAATCCCGTACACAAGCTTTTGGTAATGTGGATACCTTTGCTTGGAGGGAGTCAAAACTTCGGATATGTAATAGACTGGGCGTTGGACCTTGTATGCCTTGCCCTCTTCTTCCCGCTCGACCATGAGTACAGTACTGACGACTTGTCCGGTGGCAGCAATGTACAGCAGAAGAGGCTCTCCGCTGACTGGGGCAGCAAGCACCGGCTGGGTGGACAGCAAGGCTTTGAGCTCTTCAAATGCTGCTTCGGCTTCGGGATTCCACTCGAACTTGTCGGATTTCTTCATGAGTCGGTACAGAGGCAGTGCCTTCTCACCAAGACGAGAAATGAATCGACTCAAAGCGGCCAAGCAACCAGTAAGCTTCTGGACGTCGTGAATACGCTCGGGGCGTTTCATTCGGAGGATGGTGCTGACCTTCTTTGGGTTGGCGTCGATTCCCCGTTCGGAAACGAGAAAACCGAGCAACTTGCCACCAGGAACTCCAAACGTACACTTTGATGGGTTGAGCTTGATAGCGTAGCTTCTGAGGTTTGCGAATGTCTCAGCGAGGTCAGTCAGCAGGTCGGAACCTTTCCGAGACTTGACCACGATGTCATCCATGTATGCCTCGACGTTCCGACTGATTTGCTTTATCAAGCACTTCTAGATCATGCGCATGAAGGTGGCGCCGGCATTTTTAAGGCCGAAAGGCATGGTGACATAACAAAAACACCCGAAAGGGGTGATGAAAGCTGTCTTTATCTCATCGGGCCCATACAGACGGATCTGATGGTACCCGGAATATGCGTCCAGAAAGGACAAACATTCACATCCCGTAGTCGAGTCGACTATCTCATCAATGCGGGGAAGAGGAAAATGATCTTTCGGGCAGGCCCGATTGATGTGCTTGAAGTCGATGCACATGCGGAGAGACTTGTCCTTCTTGGGGACCATGACGATGTTGGCGAGCCACTCGGAGTGGTATATCTTGCGGATAAATTCTGCTGCTAGGAGTCGAGCCACTTCTTCGCCAATCGCCTTTCGCTTCTCTGCAGCGGATCGACGGAGGTGTTCCTTCATGGGTTTCACTTTAGGGTCGACTCGCAAATGATGCTCAGCCAGTCCCCTGGGTACACCTGGCATGTCTGACGGTTTCCATGCAAAGATGTCCCAGTTCTCACGGAGGAACTGAATGAGCGCTTCTTCCTATTTGCTGTCGAGCGTGGTGGAGAGGTGGGTCGGCGCTGCGTTGGGGTCGGTGGGGTGGATGTGCACAGGTTTTGTGTCCCCGACCGACTGGAAAGCTGACTCGGAAGCCGGCTTCTTCGCCCTTAGCAGGTCGACCGGATCCACTCTCTTTTGGTACTCCTCCATCTCTACTGCTGCAATTTGCTCGTCGGCGATCTTCGAGCCTTTCTGGAAGCATTCTTCCGCTTTCTGCCGGTTCCCAGTCATGGTTATGACGCCGTTGGGTCCCGGCATCTTCAGCTTGAGGTAGACGTAACATAGTCGAGCCATGAACCTGGCGTAGGCGGGCCTACCCAGGATGGCGTGATAGGCGCTGTTGAAGTCCACCACTTCAAACGTCAGCTTCTCCTTTCGGTAGTTCTTGGACTCACCAAAGACGACGTCGAGTGAGATCTGGCCAAGTGAGTTGGCTTTCTTCCCAGGGATTACCCCGTGGAACCTCGTGTTACTTTCTCTCAGCTTGGACATTGGAATGCCCATATCCCGGAGGGTTGCTGCATACAAAATATTCAAGCCACTACCTCCATCCATCAGAACTCTCGTCAGGCGCGTGCCTTCGATTACTGGGTCGACCACCAGTGCTTGCCACCCAGGGGTGGCGTTGTGCGCTGGATGATCGGACTGGTCAAATGTGATGGGGGTCTTTGACCATTTCAAGAACGTGGGGGTCATCGGAGCAAGCATGTTTACTTCTCTGTTGATGACTTTCAATCGACTTTTGCTCTCGACGTCTGCGAAAATCACCAAGGTGGAGTTGATGCGGGGGTATCCTCCATCCCCTTCCTTGTCTTCGGACTCTTCTGATTCCTTCTCTTTCTCAGTCGACTGATCCTTCTGGAAACTCTGGATCAAGAGCCGACACTGTCGAGTGGTGTGCTTGGGATACACCAAGTTCCCCTCTTCATCTTTCTTCGTGTGTATGGGGCACAGCTGGTAGAGCATATCATCTCCAGTCTGACCCTTTCCTTTCTTGGGGGCCCAGGAGCCTTTGGGCTTCACTTTGCCCTTCCCTTGATTAACCACCGCAGCCTCTCCCTGAGCGGCTGGGTCGGCCTTGCGCTTATTCTTTCGATTGTGATTCTGGTCGTCCTGTCCGACTGGTTTCTTGCCACTATGGAGCCGATCGGCCTCTTCGCCATTGGCGTACCGACTGGCAATCTCCATCATCCGCGACAGGGACATGTCGCCTGTGCGGCCAAACTTCAGATTCAACTCTTGGTTGCGCACGCCTTCCTTGAAAGCGCACACCGCCTGGTGCTCGGAAATGTTTTCCACCGTGTGATGCAAAGTGGTCCACCGCTGAATGTAGTCCCTCAAAGTTTCACTCGGCTTCTGCGTGCAGTGCTGAAGCTCCGCGAGTCCAGCAGGTCGCTTGCAGGTGCCTTCGAAGGTCCGAACGAAAACCCGAGCGAGCTCTTCCCAACTGTAAATACTCCTGGGGGCCAACTGGTTGAGCCCCGCCCGAGCGGAGCCTCCCAGCATCAAGGGGAGGTGCTTCATGGCCACGTCGTCGTTGCCGCCCCCGATCTGCACGGCCACTCGGTAGTCTTCCAGCCAAGTGTCCGGTTTCGACTCACCGGTGAACTTGCTTACTCCCGCCGCCAGCCTGAAGGTCGGGGGGATCTCCGCGGCTCTGATAGCACTACAGAAACATTCAGGCCCAGAGGCCGGTGCTCGGCTGCCACTTGGTCGGTCTCCACCTTGCTCGTCTCTGGATGCCCGGTTTTGGTCGACTCGACCTTGCACAAGGATGGACCTCGCATCGAAACCTGGCCGCCGGGGATCAGGGGGAATCCTCCGCTCGTCGTCTCGCAGGCGTCTGCCTACGTGCCGCTGGGGCGAGTGTGATCCACTTCCCGGAGGAGGGGTAGGTGCTCGACGGCGGTCGTAGCGTTCGTGTCGACGGTCGAGTGGATCATCGTTCCGACCCAGGTGCCGGTCTTGCCGCGGGCCACGCTCCTCACGCCTCGGGGGCGATCTTGGACTGTGGGCCGACCATACGGTGTCTGCAGCCACCGATCTGCTGTGAATTCTGTTGCGCGACTGAGAAACAGCCGCATTTTTCTCTTCAGCCGTTCGGAGCAAAGCTCGGATCTGCTGAAGACCTCTCCCAGCTTCCGACTGGGAGGGTTGAATCGACTCCGCGATACGAGCCGCGGCTTCGAGGTTTTGGACTGGTGTGTGGAACACCTGAGTCTCGCGCTGACGCGATTGCCGCGGCCGTCGACTGGACTCGGGGACCAGTCGGCGGGCCTGTTCGTCGAGTGAACGTTGGATGTTTTCCAGGCGCGCGCGCTCGGCCAAGGTGGCCACGCGCGTGGCTTCGAGAGCCAAAGCTTCTGGGGAATCCCCCACGATGGGGGTGAAGAGTGCATCTCCGTTGCGGCGACAAAGCTCAGCCTTTTGCTCGGAGGTGAGGGGCTGAGGGATGTAACCGTCGTTGTCGTGCGCCCGATCGCCACCGCTGCCGCCGTTCTCACCACGAGGAAAACCTGGCGGGCTGCGGCGCGAATCAACCATGAGGATTTCCGCCGTGGGATCGCTGCTCCTGCACTCGGAAACAAAATCTTCGAGCCCGGTCGACTGATCAGCCGGCCGATAAAGGTAACCGTCGGGCTCAATGGCCGCGACTTGTGGGGTGGCAATTTGACGGGCCACCGCATGTTTCACCCACCGCTGGAGCCGTGAACGACCGGACCGCTTACGGCGGCGTCCAGCGGGGATGGGGGACGATGAGTACCGGGTCGACAGCTGCAGCAGGAGGATGCCGCCGGCTCCGGCGCGAAAGTGCGTAGTTCCGCGGGCGGGCAGAGCCTCAACGTCGAGAGGGGCTTCCTGGAGCCACACGGAGTCGTCAGCAACGAAGACCAGCGCGCCGAGCCGGATCTCGTGGCCCAACGCGAAAACGCCGCCTGACATCATGATGAAAGTGGTCGGAGAAGAGATCGCATCTTCACCAAATGTCGCTAAGACGCCTTGCCCCACGGTGGGCGCCAACTATCGTGGTTCTAAGTCTGACAGTAAGGGTAGGGGGTATGAATGGAGAGGCATGGTTCTAGCTATGGCGAGCTTGTACATAGGGTGTTAGCGAGTTCAGGACCTTCTCGGAGGAAGTAATAGCCCTACGTCTCGGTGCCCGGGGGCTTGGTCGACTGGTATGTGTATGCGTGTGTTACAGAGGTGCGAACCCTTGTTCTGGAGGAGGAGGGTGGCTTATATAGTGTGTCAGGACCCCAGCCATGCTCCACGTTACCAAGGGTTTAAAGGTACATTAAGGCAGGCATTCCTGATAAGCCTGCAGTAAAGGATAATTAAGGTATTTACTACAGTGAGTAAATATAGGACCGTTGCTGTTCCAAGAGGCGCTTGGCCTTCGGAGGTCGAGTGCCTGGTCCGGTCGAGTGGAGTTGAGTCGTCCTGTGTACATGAGTCAGTCGAGTGAAGTGTCTCCTTGGGCTGTCTCAGTCGACTGTCTCCACTGTTATGGGTCCTATCTTTTGATCTTCTAGGGTAGTGACCTTGGGTGGGGTACCTTGGTCAGGCCTATGACCCTACCCTAGGTCTGTAACCTCGTCAGCATCATTAGCAGAGGTTACTGTAGCTTAATTATCCGGGCATTACAATTCATATGCTTCATGATGCTCCCATTATGTTTCAATTCTTATCTTTTATGTGAGCATCATTATGCCTAGCTAGGGGCGTTAAACGATAGCGCTTGTTGGGAGGCAACCCAACTTTATTTCATATTTTTTTTATTTTTGCTTCTATTTAGGAATAAATATTGCATCTAGCTTCTGTTTAGATGTGGTTTTATGTTTTAATTAGTGTTTGTGCCAAGTAGAACCTTTGGGAAGACTTGTGTGAAGTTTATATGATCATGCTGTAAAAAACAGAAACGTTAGCGCTCACGAGAATAGTCACCTGGTTTTACTGGAGAGTGCTATTTAGTCGATTCTTTTTGCAGATGATTAATAGACAAATTCCTCACATTTACCCATTTATTTCGATTTTTTGGAGTTACAGAAGTATGCAAAAGTAACAGATTACTACAGTAGGTTTAACACCAATATAAAAAAAAGAATGAGTTCATTACAGTACCTTTGAGTAGTGGTTTGTTTTCTTATACTAACGGAGCTCATGAGATTTTTGTCTAAGTTTTGTGTTGTGAATTTTTCAAGTTTTGAGTATTGCTTTAATGGACTATGGAACAAAGGGTGGCAAGAGGCTAAGCTTGGGGATGCCCAAGGCACCCCAAGGTAAAATTCAAGGATAACCAAAAGCCTAAGCTTGGGGATGCCCCAGGAAGGCATCCCCTCTTTCGACTTCATCCATCGGTAACTATACTCGGAGCTATATTTTTATTCACCACATGATATGGGTTTTACTTGGAGCGTCGTGTATCATTTGAGTCTTTGCTTGTTAGTTTGCCACCATTATCCTTGCTGGACACACCTATTTGAGAGAGTTAAATATGGCCTAGGAATTGTTAGAACACTCTATGTGCTTAACCTATATCTTTTGAGTTGAATTGTTTTTGCTCTAGTGCTTCACTTATATCTTTTAGAGCACGGTGGTGATTATATTCTGTAGAAATTGCTTATCTCTCATGCTTCACTTATATCCTTTTGAGAGTCTATTAAAGCAGCATGGTAACGTGCTTTGGCTATAAAACTATCCTTCACATGATAGGCATCCAAGATCAACGTAGTAAGAACTTTCATACTAAGTGCATTGAATATGATGAGAAGTTGGATGCTTGATAATTGTTTTGAGATATGAGGATAATGATATTATAGTCATGCTAGTGGAGTTATTATGAAATTGATAAATACTTGTGTTAAGGTTAGTGATTCCCGTAGCATGCATGTATGGTGAACCGTTATGTGACTAAGTTAGAGCATGATGTATTTGTAGAGTGTCATCCCTTGTGTGGAGGTCGGGGGCGCGCGATGGTAAACTCCTACCAACCTCCCTCCTAGGAGCATGCGTTGATTGATTTGTTTTGATGACTTGTAAATTTTTGCAATAAGTGTATGAGTTCTTATGAGTAATGTTGAGTCCATGGATTATATGCACTCTCACCCTTCCACCATTGCTAGCCTCTCTTGTACCGCGCAACTTTCGCCGGTACCATACACCCACTATATATCCTTCCTCAAAACCCTACCTATCATGGCATTTTCGTAGCCATTCCGAGATATATTGCCATGCAACTTTCCACCGTTCCGTTCATATGACACGCTTCATATTGTCATAATGCCATGCATGATCATGTAGTTGACATTGTATTTGTGGCAAAGCCACCATGCATAATTTTTCATACATGTCACTCTTGATTCATTGCACATCCTGGTACATCGCCGGAGGCACTCATATAGGTCATACTTTGTTCTAGTATCGAGTTGTAATATCGAGTTGTAATTCAATGAAAGTGTGATGATCATCATTATTAGAGCATTGTCCCATGTGAGGAAAGGATAAATCAAGAAAGCCCTCCAAAAAAAGAGAAAGGCCAAAGAAAAAAAGAAAGGCCCCCCAAAAAAGGGACAATTGCTACTATCTTTTTCCACACTTGTGCTTCAAAGTAGCACCATGTTCTTCATGATAGAGAGTCTCATGTTTAGGCACTTTCATATACTAGTGGGAATTTTCATTATAGAACTTGGCTTGTATATTCGAACGATGGGCTTCCTCAAATGCCCTAGGTCTTCATGAGCAAGCAAGTTGGATGCACACCCACTTAGTTTCTTTTGTTGACCTTTCATACATTTTTATCTCTAGTGCATCTGTTGCATGGCAATCCCTACTCACTCACATTGATATCTATTGATGGGCATCTCCATAGCCCATTAGTGCGCCTAGTCGATGTGAGACTATCTCCCTCCTTTTTGTCTTCTACACAACAACCACTCTATTCCACCCATAGTGCTATGTCCATGGCTCACCTCATGTATTGCATGAAAGTTGAAAGTTTTGAAAGAATAGAGTGTGAAAACAAGTGCTTGGCTGAAATCGGGGTTGTGCATGATATGAATATTTTGTGTGATGACGAGGGAGCATAGCCAAACTATATGATTTTGTAGGGATAACTTTCTTTAGCCATAGTATTTTGAGAAGACATCATTGCTTTGTTAGTATGCTTGAAGTATTATTATTTCTTATGTCAATATAGACTTTTGTCTTGAATCTTTCAGATCTGAAAATTCATGCCACAATTAAGAGTTGAAAATTATGTTGGTTAGCATTAAACATAAAAAATTCTGTTTTTATCATTTACCTACTCGAGGACGAGCGGGAATTAAGCTTGGGTATGTTGATACGTCTTCAACGTATCTATAATTTTTTTATTGTTCCATGCTATTATATTATCCTTCTAGGATGTTTTATGGGCTTTATTATACACTTTTATATTATTTTTGGGACTAACCTCTTAACCCAGAGCTGAGTGCCAGTTTCTGTTTTTCTCCTGTTTAAGGTTTTCGCAGAAAAGGAATATCAAACGGAGCCCAATTGACCTGAAAATCAACGGAGATCATTTTTGGACCAGAAGAAGCCCACGGAGTGCCGGAGGGGGGCGAGAGGACCCACGGGCTGCACACGAGGGTGGGGGCGCGCCCCCTGCCTCGTGGACAGCCCGTAGCCCCCCTTTGCTTGGACCTGACTCCAACACCTCCTATATATACAGAAACCTCCAGAAAATAACCTAGATCGGGAGTTCCGCCACCGAAAGCCTCTATTGCCACCGAAAACCAATCTAGACCCGTTCTGGCACCCTGCCGGAGGGGGATCCATCTCCGGTGGCTATCTTCATCATCCCTGCGTTCTCCATGACGAGGAGGGAGTAGTCCACCCTCAGGGCTCAGGGTATGTAGCAGTAGCTATGTGTTTGATCTCTCTCTCTCTCGTGTTCTTGAGATGGCACAGTCTTGATGTATCGCGAGCTTTGCTATTATAGTTGGATCTTATGTTGCTTCACCCCCTCTACTCTCTTGTAGTGGATTGAGTTTTCCCTTTGAAGTTATCTTATCGGATTGAGTATTTAAGGATTTGAGAAGACTTGATGTATGTCTTGCACGTGTTTATCTGTGGTGACAATGGGATATCATGTGATCCACTTGATGTATGTTTTGGTTATCAACTTGCGGGTTCCGTGACCTTCGGAATCTATGCATAGGGGTTGGCACACGTTTTCGTCTTGACTTTCCGGTAGAAACTTTGGGCACTCTTTGAAATTCTATGTGTTGGTTGAATAGATGTTTCTGAGGTTGTGTGATGCATATCGTATAATCATGCCCACGGATACTTGAGGTGACAATGGAGTATCTAGGTGACATTAGGGTTTTGGTTGATTTGTGTCTTAAGGTGTTATTCTAGTACGAACTCTATGACAGATTGAATGTTACTATGGACTCTTGAATAGATAGATCACAAAGAATAACTTTGAGGTGGTTTCGTACCCTACCATAATCTCTTCGTTTGTTCTCCGCTATTAGTGACTTTGGAGTGACTCTTTGTTGCTTGTTGAGGGCTAGTAATATGATCCAATTATGCTATCCTTGTTGAGAGAACTTGCACTAGTGAAAGTATGAACCCAATGCCTTGTTTCCTAAGATTGCACTCAAGCACGAGTTCTAGCTCATCTTGCTCCCATTTTCGATCTCCTTGCTCAAAGCTCCATTCACAAAACTGTTTGGGGAGATTGTTCCTTGGTATGTGCCTCCTCCATTGGTCCAATTAGTTTTTGTTCTGGTGCTTTATTTATTGCAAAATTTTGCTACTGTGGTGACCTTGTTCTTGAGCTTGCATGTCAAATTTCTTTGGTCCCAAGTAGTTCTAATGCATGATATAGTCTCTAGACACTTATAGGAGTTGTTGCTATCAATCTTCTTGAGTTTGATTAACTTTTATTTTGAGTTACTAAAAAATTCAGAAATTTTCAGAGGAGGAAAATGATAAAGAGATTGTTGAGAGGCTCCTCCAGTAAAAGTTCAGAGGATAAGAAGAAGGAAGAAAATAAGAAGCCCAAATATAATCTTCCCCGCACTTCAGAAGTTCGGCCGTGTGAATGGCCTTGTAATGAGTTCATGGAAGCCACCGGTATTTATGAACACTTTTATTATTTGGCGAATAATGCAGGCCTCACCGACTTCCTCCACGACCAACGTGAACAGTATCTCTTACTCACTAATATTTTCACGCAAAATTTTTATTTTCATGCTAAGAAATCACCACCTTCAGTGGAGTTTCGTTTATATCATGAGGTTAAGGAGATGTCATTCTTTGAATTTTGTGAAGTATGCAAGATACCCTTTGCTGGTAGTCTTGATGAACCACGTCGTGAAGACGTTGAAGGGTTTATTGACATGATAGTTGTAGGGGAGACTAGGCAGGTTTCAGGGGCAAGAATTACTAGTATACATTTTCCTGTTCTGCGCTACTTTCCTTTATTTGCTAGTAGATATTTAATTGGTCGCAGGAACAGTGGGAATCTTAGTGCCCCTGATATTGTCATTTTGCGCCATGCTTTGTTTCGAGACACGACTTTTAGCTTGGGTGCCATAGTTGCTAAACGATTAAGTTTGAACCGCTCAAAGGGCCCCGTCTTTGGAGGCATCTTTGCTTCTCGCCTTGGTGAACATTTTAGAATACCTATTAGGCATCATGAGAAGGAAGAAAATTTACTTGCCCCTATTTATCTAGATTATAAGAGTATGATAGCACATGATTTTATTGTTAAAGACAAGGAGAAGTTGCTTAATTATAAATTGAGGTTTGATGAAAAATATTGTGAGATTGTTACCTTGCCTGCACCATCTCTATTTGATCTGTTTTCAGGCATATACCTTGTTTCGTCAGATGCCTTCTACAAGTACCAGAGCCAGACATGAGCTTCAGAGCCTGAGCCGAAGCCACCACTCGATCCTTACCGTCAGTCTATTTATGGGTGGTATCCGGATGAGCTTGCCAACCAGTGGCACCCAGAGGACACTTCTCGGTACACTGGAGAGAGTAGCTTCGATCCGTGGCCATAGAACAACTTAGGCCAAAAGCCTAAGCATGGGGGAGTACGTGTTTCTCACCGACATTACATTCATGTTCACACACTTATTCTAGTCGTCAGTGCTCACACTCTTTCATTGTACCATCCATACTTAGTTTCAATTCTTTTTCTTAGTCTTTTTCTATGTGTTAGAAAAACCTTAAGAAAAACAAAAAAAATTAGTTGTAGCTTTTAGCTAGTTTGCTTTCCTTGCTTGTAGTAGTAGTAACTAAAAGAAAACCCAGAAATATTTATCGTTCTTCTTTTGCTTGTTGGGAGCTTTCCCGTGTATATAGCTTCTTTTCTTTTCTTTGGGGGTCAAGAGTAGAAGACCATGATTGAAAATGCTTAGTGGCTCTCATATGCTCTACTATTAATTAAACCTTGAGCCATATTAACTTGTCTTCCCTCTTGTATTAAATGCTCGCAGATTTGAGCTTAGTCCAATGCACGTGCACTATTATTATTATCCACACCGTTCTGTCGTGCGAGTGAAAGGCAATAATGACGATATATGATGAATTGATTGAGATGAGAAAAGCTGGTATGAACTCGACCTCTCTTGTTTTTGTAAATATGATAGTTCATCGTTCCTGGTTCAGCTTGTTATGAATAAAACATGCTTGCAATGACAATTAGAAATCATAGCTGCTTATGCCATGCTTAATTATCTAGGAGTTTATAATTGTCTATATTGCATGCCAACATGATATTAAAACGGTTGTGATGTGGTATGATAGGGTGGTATACTCTTTTGAACGATTCAAGTGGTTTGACTTGGCACATATTCACGCATGAAGTTGAAACAAAATCAACATAGCCTCCACGATATTTATGTTCATGGTGATTTATATCCTACTCATGCTTGCATTCACTGTTGATTAATTTTAATGCATGTTCATGACTGTTGTCGCTCTCTAGTTGGTAGCTTCCCAGTCTCTTTGTAGCCTTCACCTGTACTAAGCAGGAATACTGTTTCTGCATCCACTTCCATAAACCCCAAAGATATTCCATATGAGTCCACCATACCTTCCTATATGCGGTATTTACCTGCCATTCCAAGTAAATTTGTATGTGCCAAACTCTAAACCTTCAAATGAAATTTTGTTTTGTATGCTCGAACAGCTCATGTATCAACTAGGGTTGTCTATGCAGACTAAGGCATAGCCTAGTGGTGGGAAGGGGTTGATGCCTTCCCACCCACCCAGGTTCAAGGCACGGTACTTGCAATTTGGGTTTGTTGCACCAATTATACTGTAAGGGGTTCCCTTACAGTCTTTCTGTCAAAAAAACTAGGGTTGTCTATATCTTCCATGCTAGGTGGGTTATTCTCACGATGAGTGGACTCCGCTCATCATTCATGAGAAAATGGCTGGTAATCGGGATGCCCAGTCCCATGCTCAAATCATAATAAATAAACAAAACTCCCCCAGGGCTGTTGCTGGTTGGGCCGGTACCCGTTGTTTCGGGCTAGCTGTGGAGTGTTCTTGTTGGTGGTTAGGGGAGTATAAACTTTACCATTCTGTTTGGGAACCGCCTATAATGTGTGTAGCATGGAAGATATCAAGATTCTCTGTTGCTATGTTGACAATGAGAGTATACCGCTCAAAATATTATTCATCTCTATTTAAAAACCGAGCTCTGGCACCTCTACAAATCCCTGCTTCCCTCTGCGAAGGGCCTATCTATTTACTTTTATGCTGAGTCATCATCCTCTTATTAAAGAGCACTAGTTGGAGAGCACCTCTGTCATTTGCATGTATTACTATTAATTTGCATTGAGTATGATCATGACTAGATGTAATGCCCAGGATGCGACTATATCTCCTACGTGTCGAGGCACGAGTTAGAGACATAAGCGCATTCTGGAATGATCGTAAGCGTGGTATCTTTGCACAACTCATGTAAAAGGAACATGGATGAAAGAGTAAAATATTTGGCTTACACTCGCCACGTCACACAATGAATACAATAGCATACATTCATCCAAATAACACAGGATCCGTCTACGGACGAAATCCAAACGAGAAAAGATACCACAACCACAAGTCCTGATCGCCCCTAGTAGGAACCACTACTGATCGTCGAAATACGTAACATAGAAATGACCACGCTCTTCATCGAACTCCCAGTGAAGTTTTGATCCATCTCCTGCATCATACTCGGCTGTACCTACATCTGGTGTGTGTTGTAATCTGTGAGTCACAAGGACTCAGCAATCCCATTCCCGGGTATCAAAACTAACAAAGCCTTTAGGTGTGGAGAGGTAATAAAGTGTTTGCAGCAGCACTAAGCAACTAGCTTATGAATTCAAAGCGAGATGAAAGTATGTGCCAACGGTCGCCAAAGTTGATCAAGAAGTGATCCTAGCTACTCACGTTCAAGCATAACCCCACCGTGTTCACTTTCCGAAACCCCTTCGAAAAGAGACCATCACGGTAGTCACACAGGTAGTGTATTCTTAAGGATATGGTGTCAAGTTATCTACAACTGGATATTAACAAATTCCCATTTGTCACATAACCGCGGGCACGGCTTTCGAAAGTTCAAAACCCTGCAGGGGTGTACCAACTTAGCCCATCACAAGCTCACGATCTGCGAAGTCGCAACTCCAAATTGGGAAGACCCGAGTATTCTTGAAATCCCGTGCTCAAGATATTTCGACAAAGGTAAAACTAATCCAGCAAAGCCTCCCGACGTGCCGACACCCTGATAAGAGCCGCGCGTATCTCGTCTCAGGCCACGATCGAATTGTCCAAAATTCCGATAGGCCAAGTCCAGAGTTGCCCCTGGTGGTCACCGGCGGCTGACAGGTTTGGACCAACACTCATGACGAGCACTGGCCCGAGTTGTTGATTAAGAACTCGGGTTTATAACTCCCTATGCAAGTTTTTAGTTGTTAGGAAAATGTAGTACCAAGGTTGGGCCTTGCTGGAAAAGCTTTAAGCAGTGCGAATTATCAAGGGGGGCCCATAAACCCCAACCGTGTTAGGAACGCAAAATCAAGGAACATAACACCGGTTTATCGGGTCGTAAGGTGGCATGAGTGGAACAAAACACCAAGGAGAAGGCCAAGACTTCCACCCATTACCAATATATATGTGCATTAACTTAATTAAGATATATATTCTGTTATCCCAATAACAAGCCCAAACATGGAGCAATCTTCAAACTTCACCTGCAACATCAACGCTATAAGAGGGGCTGAGCAAAAGCGTACTTAGCCAATCAACGGTTTGCTAGGAAGGCGGTTAGAGTGTTTCATGGCAACATAGGAGGCTGACAAGACAAGAATAGGCATCGAGGCATAGCTATAGAGCGAGACAACTAGCAAGGCAAAGATAGAGGTGATATCGGGGAACGGTCATCTTGCCTGGTAAATCCTCGGTGGAATGGTAAGACGGCTCCTCAAACTCAGTCTCGACAAGATCCTCGAACTCGGTATTGACTCCCGGCTCTACCCAACACAAGAGCACAACTACGGTACAAGATCAATCACGGTGCAATGCACAATCATCATGATGCAAGACATGACATGGGATGCAAGTATGATGTACGTATGCATGAGGATGCTCTCAAGCCTAAAGGAGAAGATGATGGAAATGGCTTCATCTTGGACAACCAAGCAAGCCACTGGATATAAATGAAGATTTTGGTCGAAATCGATAAAAATATCATTGGAAACGGATGCACGGTTTGCAATTGGCAAGCAAAACAAGATGCAATGCAAAACTGAAGTTAACAGCAACAAGCATCTTTGGAGCAAGATTTAAATATGCTACAACACCCAAACATGAAGAAAAAAGGCATGGATGTGAAATAGACACGATTCTTAACAAGCATGAACTCAGAGCACACCCAAAAACTTGCTGGAACACAATTAAACAAGCATGGCAAGATTCAATAAGTTAACAGATTTCTCAGACTTAGTGAAAATTACAAGGCATGGTAGCAACAATGACAAGTAGGCATGTTTTGCAAGCTTGCGCAACTCATCTCAAAGCATATCATGTCATGTGAATATAACCAACAGCAAGAAGACATGTTTGTGAAGCTACTCATGGCAAGAACATGGTCATTGGATGCATAGAACACTAGCCATGCAACTTTCGATCGTTCCGTTCATATGACACGCTTCATATTGTCATATTGCCATGCATGATCATGTAGTTGACATCGTATTTGTGGCAAAGCCACCATGCATAATTTTTCATACATGTCACTCTTGATTCATTGCATATCCCGGTACACCGCCGGAGGCATTCATATAGAGTCATACTTTGTTCTAGTATCGAGTTGTAATATCGAGTTGTAAATCAATATAAGTGTGATGATCATCATTATTAGAGTCCCATGTGAGGAAATGCTAAGTAAAGAAATCCCCTCCGAAAAAAAGAAGGAAAGGCCAAATAAAAAAAGAAAGGCCCAAAAAAAGAGAAAAAAGGGACAATGGCTACTATCTTTTTCCACACTCGTGCTTCAAAGTAGCACCATGTTCTTCATGATAGAGAGTCTCAAGTTTAGTCACTTTCATATACTAGTGGGAATTTTCATTATAGAACTTGGCTTGTATATTCCAACGATGGGCTCCCCCAAATGCCCTAGGTCTTCGTGAGCAAGCAAGTTGGATGCACACCCACTTAGTTTCTTTTGTTGAGCTTTCATACATTTTTAGCTCTAGTGCATCCGTTGCATGGCAATCCCTACTCACTCACATTGATATCTATTGATGGGCATCTCCATAGCCCGTTGATACGCCTAGTCGATGTGAGACTATCTCCCTCCTTTTTGTCTTCTCCACAACCACCATTCTATTCCGCCCATAGTGTTATGCCCATGGCTCACGCTCATGTATTGCGTGAAAGTTGAAAGGTTTGAAAGAATAGAGTATGAAAACAAGTGCTTGGCTGAAACCGGGGTTGTGCATGATATGAATATTTTGTGTGATGAAGAGGGAGCATAGCCAGACTATATGATTTTGTAGGGATAACTTTTTTTAGCCATAGTATTTTGAGAAGACATGATTGCTTTGTTAGTATGCTTGAAGAATTATTATTTCTTATGTTAATATAGACTTTTGTCTTGAATCTTTCAAATCTGAACATTCATGCCACAATTAAGAGAATTACATTGAAAATTATGTTGGTTAGCATTCCACATCAAAAAATTAGTTTTTATCATTTACCTACTCGACGACGAGCAGGAATTGAGCTTGGGGATGCTTGATACGTCTCCAACGTATCTATAATTTTTTATTGTTCCATGCTATTATTTATGATGTTTTGGATGTTTAATGGGATTTGTTATACACTTTTATATTATTTTTGGGACTAACCTATTAACCCGAAGGCCCAGTCCAGATTGTTGTTTTTTGCCTATTTCAGGGTTTTACAGAAAAGGAATATCAAACGGAGTCCAAACGGAATGAAACTTCGGGAGAGATATTTTTGGAGCAAAATACGCACGGGAGACTTGAGAACCACGGAGTAGGGCTGATGTGGCGTCCACGAGGGTGGGGGCGCGCCTCCCCCTATAGGGCGCGCCCCCTGCCTCTTGGCCACCCCGTCTGGCCCCCGGTGCCCTCCTTCCTCCTATATATACCTACGTATCGTGAAAACATCAGACATGGAGAGAAAACCCTAGTTCCACCACTGCAACCTTCTGCTCCCGTGAGATCCCATCTTGGGGCATGTTCCGGAGCTCCGCCGGAGGGGGGATCTTCCACGAAGTGCTTCTACATCATCATCATCGCCTCACCATGAGTTGTGAGTAGTTTACCATAGACCTTCGGGTCCATAGCTAGTATCTAGATGGCTACTTCTCTCTCTTTGGATCTCAATACCAAGTTCTCCTCATTCTTCGAGGAGATCCATTCGATGTAATCTCTTTTTGCAGTGTGTTTGTCGAGATCCGATGAATTGTGGGTTTATGAACAAGATTATCTATGAGAAATATTTGGTTCTTTTCTGAACTCTTTATGTATGATTATAATATCCTTGCAAGTCTCTTCGAATTATTGGTTTGGTTTGGCCTACTAGATCTATAGTTCTTGCAATGGGAGAAGTGCTTGGTTTTGGGTTCAATCTTGTGGTGTCCTTTCCCAGTGACAGTAGGGGCAGCAAGGCACGTATTGTATTGTTGCCATCGAGGATAAAAAGATGGGGTTTATATCACTAAGTTTGAGTTTATCCCTCTACATCATGTCATCTTGCTTAAGGCGTTACTCTGTTCTTATGAACTTAATACTCTAGATGCATGCTGGATAGCGGTCGATGTGTGGAGTAATAGTAGTAGATGCAGAATCATTTCGGTCTACTTGTTTCGGACGTGATGCCTATATATAATGATAATGCCTAGATAGTCTCACAATTATTCGCTTTTCTATCAATTGCTCGACAGTAATTTGTTTACCCGCCGTAGAATACCGCTATCATGAGAGAAGCCACTAGAGAAAACTATGGCCCCCGAGTCTATTCTCAACATATCAATCTACAATCTACTTTAATTTTACGCTTTTACTTTCTGTTCTTATATCCAAAAATACCAAAAATATCAAACTATCATCTCTATCAGATCTCACTTTCGTGAGTGGTCGTAAAGGCATTGACAACCCCTTATCGCGTTGGCTGCGAAGTTCTTATTTGTTTGTGCAGGTGCGAGGGACTCGCGCGTGGTCTCCTACTGGATTGATACCTTGGTTCTCAAAAACTGAGGGAAATACTTATGCTACTATGCTGCATCACCCTTTCCACTTCGAGGGAATACAACGCAAGCTCGAGAAGTAGCAAGAAGAATTTCTGGTGCCCTTGCCGGGGAGGCTTACGCAAAAGTCATATACCAAGTACCTGTCACAAACCCTTATCATTCGCATTACATTTATTTGCCTCTCGTTTTCCTCTCCCCCACTTCACCCTTGCCGCTTTATTTTCCCTTCTTTTGTTGTGTGTTTATTTTTCGCTTGCTTCTTGTTTGCTTGTGTGTTGGATTGCTTGCGTGTCACTATGGCTCAGAACAATACCAAATTGTGTGACTTCTCCAATACCAACAATAATGATTTTATTAGCACTCAGATTGCTCCTATTACCGATGATGAATCTTGTGAGATCAATGCTGCTCTGTTGAATCTTGTCATGGCAGATCAATTTTCTAGCCTTCCTAGTGAAGATGCCGCTACCCATCTGAACAACTTTGTTGATTTGTGTGATATGCAAAAGAAAAGGGATACGTATAACAATATTGTTAAATTGAAGTTATTTCCGTTTTCACTTAGAGATCGTGCTAAAACTTGGTTTTCCTCTTTGCCTAGAAATAGTATTAATTCGTGGAATAAGTGCAAAGATCCTTTTATCTCTAAGTATTTCCCTCCTGCTAAGATCATCTCTCTTAGAAACGATACTATGAATTTTAAGCAACTAGATCATGAGCATGTTGCACAAGCTTGGGAGAGAATGAAATTAATGATACGTAATTTCCCTACACATGGTATTGAACTTGTGGATGATTATTCAAAACTTTTACGCTGGCTTGAATTTTGCTTCAAGAAATCTTTTAGATTCGGCCGCAGGAGGCACTTTCATGGAAACTACCTTAGGAGAAGCTACCAAAATCCTAGATAATATTATGGTTAATTATTCTCAATGGCACACCGAAAGATCTACTAGTAAAAAAGTGCATGCTATTGAAGAAATTAGTGTTTTGAGTGGAAAGATGGATGAACTTATGAAATTATTTGCTGCTAAGAGTGATTCTTCTGATCCCAATGATATGCCTTTATCCACGTTGATTGAAAATAATAATGAATCTTTGGATGTGAATTTTGTTGGTTGGAATAGTTTTGGTAATAATGCTTATAGAGGAAACTTTAATCCTAGGCCTTTTCCTAGTAATTCCTCTAATAATTATGGTAATTTCTACAACAACTCTTATGGAAAGATGCCTTCTGAATTTGAAACTAGTGTTAAGGAGTTTATGAATTCGCAAAAGAATTTCAATGCTTTGCTTGAAGAAAAATTGCTTAAGATTGATTAATTGGCTAGAAGTGTGGATAGAATTGCTCTTGATGTTAATTCTTTGAAACTTAGATCTATTCCACCTAAGCATGATATCAATGAGTCTCTCAAAGCTATGAGAATTTCCATTGATGAATGCAAAGAAAGGACCGCTAGGATGCGTGCTAAAATAGAAAATTATATAAAAGTGTGTTCTTCTAGTTATCATGAAAATAAAGATGAAGATCTGAAAGTTATTGATGTGTCTCCTATTAGATCCTTGTTTTCTAGTATGAATCTTGAAAAAGATAGGATTGGAGATGAGGCTACTTTAATTGATAGGTGTCCCAATGATTTGGAGTTTTTAGATCTTGATGCTAAAATTGTTAAAAGTGGGAGTGAAGATATTAAAACTTTACATAGTGATGAACCCACTACTTTGGATTTCAAGGGATTCAATTATGATAATTGCTCTTTGATTGATTGTATTTCCTTGTTGCAATCCGTACTAAACTCTCTGCATGCTTATAGTCAAAATAAAGCTTTTACCAAACACATATTTGATGCTTTGATGCAATCTTATGAAGAAAAACTTGAATTAGAAGTTTCTATCCCTAGAAAGCTTTGTGATGAGTGGGAACCTACTATTAAAATAAAAATAAAAGATCATGAATGCTTTGCTTTGTGTGATTTGGGTGCAAGTGTCTCCACTATCGCAAAAACTTTGTGTGAAGCTAGGGTTCCATGAGCTTGATGATTGTTCTTTAAATTTGCATCTTGCGGATTCCACTATTAAGAAACCTATGTGAAGGATTAATGATGTTCTTATTGTTGCCAATAGGAATTATGTGCCTGTAGATTTCATTTTTCTTTATATAGATTGCAATCCTTCATGTCCTATTATTCTTGGTAGACCTTTCCTTAGAACGATTGGTGCAATTATTGATATGAAGGAAGGAAATATTAGATTCCAATTTTTGTTAAGGAAAGGCATGGAACACTTCCCTAGAAAGAAAATTAAATTACCATATGAATCTATTATGAGAGCCACTTATGGATTGCAATACCTAGATCTATCCATGTATCGTGCCTAGCTAGGGGCGTAAAACGATAGCGCTTGTTGGCAGGCAACCCAATTTCATATTTTCTGTTTTTGCTTCTATTTAGGAATAAATATTGCATCTAGCTTCTGTTTAGATTTGGTTTTGTGTTTTAATTAGTGTTTGTGCCAAGTAGAACCTTTGGGAAGACTTGTGTGAAGTTTATATGATCTTGCTGTGAAAAACAGAATCGTTAGCGCTTGCTAGAATTGTCATCAAATTTTACTGGAGCGTGCTATTTAGTTGATTCTTTTTTCAGATGATTAATATACAAATTCCTCACGTTTACCAATTTATTTCAATTTTTTGGAGTTACAGAAGTATGCGAAAGTTACAGATTGCTACAGACTGTTCTATTTTTGACAGATTTTGTTTTTTGTGTGTTTTTTGCTTATTTCAATGCATCTATGAGTAGTATTGGGAAGTACGAATCATAGAGAAGTTGGAATACAGTAGGTTTAACACCAATATAAACAAAGAATGAGTTCATTGCAGTACCTTTGAGTAGTGGTTTGTTTTCTTATACTAACGGAGCTCACGATATTTTTGTCTAAGTTTTGTGTTGTGAAGTTTTGAAGTTTTGAGTATTGCTTTGATGGACTATGGAACAAAGGGTGGCAAGAGGCTAAGCTTGGGGATGCCGAAGGCACCCCAAGGTAAAATTCAAGGATAACCAAAATCCCAAGCTTGGGGATGCCCCAGGAAGGGATCCCCTCTTTCGTCTTCATCCATCGGTAACTATACTCGGAGCTATATTTTTATTCACCACATGATATGTGTTTTACTTGGAGCGTCGTGTATCATTTAGGTCTTTGCTTGTTAGTTTTCCACCATTATCCTTGCTGGACACACCTATTTGAGAGAGTCAAATATGGCCTAGGAATTATTAGAACACTCTATGTGCTTCACCTATATCTTTTGAGTTGAACTGTTTTTGCTCTAGTGCTTCACTTATACTCCCTCCGTCCCAAAATAAGTGACTCAAAAATGACTCAACTTTGTACTAAAGTTAGTACAATGTTGACTCAAAAATAGCTAAAGTTAGTACAATGTTGAGTCATTTTCGAGTCACTTATTTTGGGACGGAGGGAGTATCTTTTAGAGCACGGTGGTGATTATATTTTGTAGAAATTTTTGATCTCTCATGCTTCACTTATATCCTTTTGAGAGTCTATTAAAACAGCATGGTAATGTGCTTTGGCTATAAAATTATCCTTCACATGATAGGCATCCAAGATGAATGTAGTAAAAACTTTGATACTAAGTGCATTGAATATGATGAGAAGTTGGATGCTTGATAATTGTTTTGAGATATGAGGATAATGATATTAGAGTCATGCTAGTGGAGTTATTATGAAATTGATAAATACTTGTGTTAAGGTTAGTGATTCCCGTAGCATGCATGTATGGTGAACCGTTATGTGACGAAGTTAGAGCATGATGTATTTGTAGAGTGTCATCCTTTGTGTGGAGGTCGGGGGCGTGCGATGGTAAACTCCTACCAACCTCCCTCCTAGGAGCATGCGTTGATTACTTTGTTTTGATTACTCGTAAATTTTTGCAATAAGTGTATGAGTTCTTATGAGTAATGTTGAGTCCATGGATTATACGCACTCTCACCCTTCCACCATTGCTAGCCTCTCTTGTACCACGAAACTTTCGCCGGTACCATAGACCCACTATATATCCTTCCTCAAAACAGCCACCATATATATTCCTCAAAACAGCCACCAAAGCTACCTATCATGGCATTTCCATAGACATTCAAAGATATATTGCCATGCAACTTTCCACCGTTCCGTTCATATGACACGCTTCATATTATCATATTGCCATGCCTGATCATGTAGTTGACATCATAATTGTGGCAAAGCCACCATGCATAATTTTTCATACATGTCATTGTTGATTCATTGCATATCCCGGTACACCGCTGGAGGCATTCATATAGAGTCATACTTCGTTCTAGTATCGAGTTGTAATATCGAGTTGTAAATCAATATAACTGTGATGTTCATCATTATTAGAGAATTGTCCCATGTGAGGAAAGGCTAAATAAAGAAAGCCCCTCCAAAAAAAGAAGGAAAGGCCAAATAAAAAAAGAAAGGCCCAAAAAAAAGAGAAAAAAGGGACAATGGCTACTATCTTTTTCCACACTCATGCTTCAAAGTAGCACCATGTTCTTCATGATATAGAGTCTCATGTTTAGTCACTTCCATATACTAGTGGGAATTTTCATTATAGAACTTGGCTTGTATATTCCAACGATGGGTTTCCTCAAATGCCCTGGGTCTTCGTGAGCAAGAAAGTTGGATGCACACCCACTTAGTTTCCTTTGTTGAGCTTTCATACATTTTTAGCTCTAGTGCATCCGTTGCATGGCAATCCCTACTCACTCACATTGATATCTATTGGTGGGCATCTCCATAGCCCGTTGATACGCCTAGTCGATGTGAGACTATCTCCCTCCTTTTTGTTTTCTCCACAACCACCATTCTATTCCACCCATAGTGCTAGGTCCATGGCTCACGCTCATGTATTGCGTGAAAGTTGAAAGGTTTGAAAGAATAGATATGAAAACAAGTGCTTGGCTGAAACCGGGGTTGTGCATGATATGAATATTTTGTGTGATGAAGAGGGGGCATAGCCAGACTATATGATTTTGTAGGGATAACTTTGTTTAGCCATAGTATTTTGAGAAGACATGATTGCTTTGTTAGTATGCTTGAAGTATTATTATTTCTTATGTCAATATAGACTTTTGTCTTGAATATTTCAGATCTGAACATTCATGCCACAATTAAGAGAATTACATTGAAAATTATGTTGGTTAGCATTCCACATCAAAAATTCTATTTTTATCATTTACCTACTTGAGGACGAGCAGGAATTAAGCTTAGGGATGCTTGATACGTCTCCAACGTATCTATAATTTTTTATTGTTCCATGCTATTATTTATGCTGTTTTGGATGTTTAATGGGCTTTGTTATACACTTTTATATTCTTTTTGGGACTAACCTATTAACCCAAATGCCCAGTCCAGATTGCTGTTTTTTGCCTATTTTAGGGTTTTACACAAAAGGAATATCAAACGGAGTCCAAACGGAATGAAACTTCGGGAGAGATATTTTTGGAGCAAAATACGCACGGGAGACTTCAGAACCACGGAGTACGGCTGACGTGGCATCCATGAGGGTGCCCCCCCCCCTATAGGGCGCGCCCCCTGCCTCGTGGGCACCCCGTCTGGCCCCCGATGCCCTCCTTCCTCCTATATATACCTACGTACCCCAAAAACATCAGACACGGAGAGAAAATCCTAGTTCCACAGCCGCAACCTTCTTTTCCCGTGAGATCTCATCTTGGGGCCTGTTCCAGAGTTCCACCGGAGGGGGGATCTTCCATGAAGTGCTTCTACATCATCATCATCGCCTCACCATGAGCTGTGAGTAGTTTACCACAGACCTTCGGGTCCATAGCTAGTATCTAGATGGCTTCTTCTCTCTTTTTGGATCTCAATACCAAGTTCTCCTCGGTCTTCGAGGAGATCTATTCGATGTAATCTCTTTTTGCGATGTGTTTGTCGAGATCCGATGAATTTTGGGTTTATGATCAAGATTATCTATGAGAAATATTTGGTTCTTTTCTGAACTCTTTATGTATGATTATAATATCCTTGCAAGTCTCTTCGAATTATTGGTTTGGTTTGGCCTACTAGATCTATAGTTCTTGCAATGGGAGAAGTGCTTGGCTTTGGGTTCAATCTTGCGGTGTCCTTTCCCAGTGACAGTAGGGGCAGCAAGGCACATATTGTATTGTTGCCATCGAGGATAAAAAGATGGGGTTTATATCACTAAGTTTGAGTTTATCCCTCTACATCATGTCATCTTGCTTAAGGCGTTACTCTGTTCTTATGAACTTAATACTCTAGATGCATGCTGGATAGCGGCCGATGTGTGGAGTAATAGTAGTAGATGCAGAATCGTTTCGGTCTACTTGTTTCGGATGTGATGCCTATATATAATGATCATGCCTAGATAGTCTCTCAATTATTCGCTTTTGTATCAATTGCTCGACAGTAATTTGTTTACCCGCCGTAGAATACCGCTATCATGAGAGAAGCCACTAGAGAAAACGATGGCCCTCGGGTCTATTCTCAACATATCAATCTACAATCTACTTTACTTTTCCACTTTTACTTTCTGTTCTTATATCCAAAAATATCAAAAATATCAAACTATCATCTCTATCTGATCTCACTTTCGTAAGTGGTCGTAAAGAGATTGACAACCCCTTATCGTGTTGGCTGCAAAGTTCTGATTTGTTTGTGCAGGTGCGAGGGACTCGCGCGTGGTCTCCTACTGGATTGATACCTTGGTTCTCAAAAACCGAGGGAAATACTTACGCTATTGTGCTGCATCACGCTTTCCTCTTCGAGGGAATACAACGCAAGCTCGAGAAGTAGCAGCGCGGGGTCGGGGACGTGGCGCGATGTGGTTGGTTGAGGGGGGGCAGAGCGGACGCGTCCGACCGGGACGGACCTGTCCGGCGGCGCAGAGGAGCTCGGGCTAGGGTTTGGATCCGGGATTTCCGTGTTAGGGGTAGTTTTATAGGTAGAGGGAGCTAGGAGCGTCCAAATGAGGTGCGGTTTTCGCCCACACGATCACGATCCAACGACCGAGAGCATGGTGGTGGTTGTGCTGGGCTAGTGGGTTGTTGTGGGGGGGTGCTGGGCCAAAATAGATAGGGGTTTTTAGCCCACGTGGTTAACCGTTGGAGTATCAAACGACCTCCAAACGAGACGAAACTTGACAGGCGGTCTACCGGTGATATACCAAGACCACTCGACAACTCTCGGCCCATTCCGAGGATGTTTTTAACCCACTCACAAAACAAAGGCTTGAGAGGTGCGACGGTGCCGTGTGAGAGAGTCGGAAACCGAAACAGAGAATGGAGAGGACGGAGACGATGCAACTACACACGGATGCAAATGAGACTATGCCAATGCAATGCACATAATGAAAATGACATGGTGACATGCAACACATGGACAAGGCAAAAACGAAGAAACCCGAAATGAAGGAAGAGCCCATAATGGAATTGATTAAGTCAACGATGAATATATTGCCATATAAGGAAGTTTTACATCCGGGGTGTTACACTGGATCTCTTTTACCATGAATTATAATGTCTAGTCAGCCCTTGATCTTTAAAGGTGCTCTGCATTTATGTTTTGCAGTCTCAGAAAGGGCTAGCGAGATACCATCTTATTATATCATATTATGATTGTTTTGAGAAAGTGTTGTCACCCGAGGTTTATTATTTTTGCTCGCTAGTTGATTATGCCATTGACATGAGTAGACATGAGACCTGGAAGTTATTGTGAATGTGGTTAGTTCATGATCTTTGCTAAAAACATGAATGATGGCTTTACATATTTACAACAACAAGAGCAAACAGAGTTTGCCAAAGTTTTTCTTTATCACTTTCAGTTTCTCAACTGAATTGCTTGAGGACAAACAAAGGTTTAAGCTTGGGGGGGGGGGGTTGATATGTCTCCAACGTATCTACTTTTCTAAACACGGTTGCCCTTGTTTTGGACTCTAACTTGCATGATTTGAATGGAACTAACCCGGACTGACGCTGTTTTCAGCAGAATTGCCATGGTGTTGTTTTTGTGCAGAAATAAAAAGTTCTCAGAATGACCTGAAAATCCATGGAGAATTGTTTTGGAAAATATAAAAAATATATGCGGAAAGATCCAGACCAGGGGGGCCACACCGTGTCAACGAGGGTGGGGGGCGCACCCCCTCCCCCTGGGCGTGCCCCCTGCCTCATGGGCCCCCTGTTGCTCCACCGACGTACCCCCGGACTCCATATATTCACTTCCGGGGAGAGAAAAATCAGAGAGGAAGAATTATCACGTTTTACGATATGGAGTCGCCGCCAAGCCCTAATCTCTCTCAGGAGGGCTGATCTGGAGTCCGTTCGGGGCTTCGGAGAGGGGAGAACGTCGCCATCGTCATCATCAACCTTCCTCCATCACCAATTTCATGATGCTCACCACCATGCGTGAGTAATTCCATCGTAGGCTTGTTGGACGGTGATGGATTGTATGAGATTTACCATGTAATTGACTTAGTTTTGTTAGGGTTTGATCCCTAGTATCCACTATGTTCTGAGATTGATGTTTCTATGACTTTGCCATGCTTAATGCTTGTCACTAGGGCCCGAGTGCCATGATTTCAGATCTGAACCTATTATGTTTTCATGAATATATGTGTGTTCTTGATCCTATCTTGCAAGCCAATAGTCACCTACTATGTGTTATGATCCGGCAACCCCGAAGTGACAACAATTGGGACCACTCCCGGTGATGACCGTAGTTTGAGGAGTTCATGTATTCACTATGTGTTAATGCTTTGGTCCGGTACTCTATTAAAAGGAGGCCTTAATATCCCTTAGTTTCCACTAGGACCCCGCTGCCACGGGAGGGTAGGACAAAAGATGTCATGCAAGTTCTTTTCCATAAGCACGTATGACTATATTTGGAATACATGCCTACATTACATTGATGAACTGGAGATAGTTCTGTGTCACCATAGGTTATAACTTTTACATGGTGAATCACATCCGACATAATTCTCCATCACCAATCCAATGCCTACGAGCTTTTCACATATTTCTTGTTGCTTATTTACTTTACTGCTGCTACTGTTACAAAAACTACAAAAACATTATCGTTACTTTTATTGCTGCTACCGTTATTTCCATATTACCTTGCTACTAAATTACCTTGCTGCAGATACTAAGTTTCCAGGTGTGGTTGAATTGACAACTCAGCTGCTAATACTTAAGAGTATTCTTTGGCTCCCATTGTGTCGAATCAATAAATTTGGGTTGAATAGTTTACCCTCGAAAACTGTTGCGATCCCCTACACTTGTGGGTTATCATGGGTCATCCCAAAAGTAATGTCTTAAATCATAGGAGAATTTTTTTCTTTTGTTGGTAAGTGAAACTAGGAGGTATGTATTTAGCAACAATATAATTAACATAGTAAGCATACCAAGGTGTGCTATTAGAAACATTTGTTGCAGCCAATTTTTCATCAGGAAAACTATCATCAATAGGTAGTGGGTCATCAAGAATATTTTTCAGCCTAGACAAGTTATCAGCTACGGGGTTCTCAACTCCTTTCCTATCAGTAATATGTAAATCAAATTCTTGTAGCAAAAGAACCCACCTAATGAGTCTAGGTTTAGCATCTTTCTTTTTCATAATATATGTTATAGCAGCATGATCAGTGTGAAGAATTAGTTTTGAGTCCACAATATAGGATCTAAATTTATCACAAGCAAACACAACTGCTAAAAATTATTTTTCAGTAGTTGCATAATTTCTTTGTGCACAGTCTACAGTTTTACTTGCATAGTGAATAACATTTAGTTTCTTATCAACTCTTTGTCCTAGAACAACACCAACATCATAGTCACTAGCATCACACATGATTTCAAAAGGCAAGTTCCAATCAGGTGGTTGAACAATAGGTGCAGAAATTAAGGCTTTCTTGAGTGTTTCAAAGGCTTCTACACAATCATCATCGAAAACAAATGGAATATCCTTTTGTAAAAGATTTGTAAGAGGCCTAGAAATTTTAGAAAAGTATTTGATAAATCTCCTATAGAAATCAGCATGACCTAGGAAACTATGAATACCTTTAATATCCTTAGGACAAGGCACTTTATCAATTGCATCAACCTTAGCTTGGTCCACCTCAATACCTCTTTCAGAAATTTTATGGTCCAAGACAATACCTTCGTTAACCATAAAGTGGCGCTTCTCCCAATTCAAGACAAGATTAGTTTTCTCACATCTCTGCAAAACTCTATCAAGATTGCTTAAGCAATCATCAAAAGACTTCCCATAAACAGAAAAGTCATCCATGAAAACCTCAACAATCTTTTCACAAAAATCAGAGAATATAGCAGTCATACATCTTTGAAATGTAGTAGGTGCATTGCATAAACCAAAAGACATACGTCTATAAGCATAGGTTCCAAAGGGGCAAGTAAAAATGGTCTTTTCTTGATCAGGTTGTGAGACAGGTATTTGAGAGAAACCAGAATATCTATCAAGAAAGCAAAAGTGTGTGTGCTTAGATAATCTCTCCAGGTATTTGCTATTAGTTGTCTTCACCATGACGAGTTGATGACTCCGGGTCATCCTGCTCCAGCTCTTCGTCTTCTTTGCTCATCTGGATGTCAGGTGTCGTCCAATCGATGCCAGTTAAGGCCTCGAATATAGCTTCATCATTGATAATTAGGGACGGATCAACATCAGGGGCAAAAGTATGCTTAGGCATTGGAGGAGTGAGATCCGCGACATCATAAGCCGGAGTTTTGACCTTCGCATTTTCCATGTCATACGCCGGTTGGTACCTGGACAAGTCAGTCTCCTCATCCAGTTTGCACACCAAGGGACGCATCTCCTTTACGCATTTTGCAAAATCGGTCTCATCAAAAGGAGATCTGTCTTCTTTCAAGCCTGGACAGCAAGTGGCCATTTCTATCGAGTCTAGTTCTGCTTGCCATGCTTTGTCCCGGATGAGGGCGGTAATGGCACCAGAGCAGGTAGCTGATAGTTTTATCTCTTCCAACTTCTAAGGCATTATAGACAATTTATCTAGCACGTCCTTAAGAAGTGTGGGAGGCTCTTTCCCATTGGCAATAGCCAAAAGAGTCCGTTGAGTGCCAATATATAATTGTTCAACTAGGGCATACATGGCTTTCAGCTTTATGAGCATATCTTGGCCTAGATTGGAGCTTCTACGGCCTGTTGCACGAACATATAGACGAGTCGCCAGACGGGTCAAGATAAAAGGCGTGCGAAGGGCAACAATAAAGAAAATTTTTTCAGCACTACTTACCAAAGATAGCAACTGTCATCTGTGAAATTCGCCGCTTTAAGCCGGATAGTTCTACGGTGGTGTTCTTCAAGGAAGATTCAGTGGCCTCTAACCTTTGCAGTAATAGGGCTCTCTCTTTTTCCCAAGTGTCTCTCTCTGTGGAAAAGTTGGCTTTGAGTTTTTCGTTCTCATTCAAGCTAAACTTAAACTTGGACTCAACTTTGCGAGTCTCAGACTCTAGGTGTTTGAGCGGGTCTCTTAATTCAACCAGTTGCGAGTCATTTGATACGTCCAAAACGTATCTATAATTTATGCTTGCTCCATGCTTCTTTTGTGTGATATTGCTATGATATTGATGCACTTCCATACACTTTTGATCATATTTGGACTAACCTATTAACTCAGTGCACCACAGTGCCAGTTCCTGTTTTCTGCTGTTTTTCTATTTTAGGTTTCCCCCATATTAAAAGTGCTCCAAAAATTCCAGGAAAAATATAGGAAAAATCAGCGTACAGGAAACTTCGCGAAGAACCAAAGATGGGCCAGAGGGGAGCCAGGGGAGGCCCAAGCGGCCACCTGGCGCGGCCCCACCCCTGGCCGCGCCAGGGGGGCGCCTGGGGCCCCTGCTCCGCCTCTGGTTGCCCCCCTTCGCCTATATATCCCTCTCGTCCCGAAACCCTCGAGGACAAAACCCTTTTTCGCGATCTCGCCTCTGTTCCGCCGCCGCAGCGCTTCCAAGATCGGGAGCATCAGGAGAACTCTTCCCGGCACCCTGCCGGAGGGGAGAACCACCACCGGGAGCTTCTCCACCACCATGGACGCTTCCCGGATGAGTCGTGAGTAGTCCACCTTGGACCATGGGTCCATGATCAGTAGCTATGTGATGTTCTCCTCCCCTCTTTGCTCTTCATGGTTTAGACCTCGTGAGCTGCCCTACGTGATCGAGGCACATATGTAATCTTTCTGCTGTTGCTTTGCTGAGTTTGCTGGGATCTGATGGATTATGAGACTATGTTCAGATTGTGTTTGAGTAATATATTTGATTCACCTCTTTTATATCTTTGTTCTTGAGTAATTCTTGCATGTTCTCCGTTGCTGTTTATTGCTTTGGCCAAGTAGTAGGTAGTAACTCCAAGAGGGAGCGTTATGCTTGATTGTGGATTCATGCCCCCTGATGACTAGCTTGAGTGACAGAAACATGAGTCTAGGGGATGTGTTGTTGCCACAAGGGAGAAAACAACGGTGCTTGTACTTGCGGGTGCAAGGATTGTTTACTTTACGCAAAGTTCTTTTAATGCAGTTGTCTGTTGCTTTGAGTTTACACTTTGGGTGGGATTCGCAACTTAATACCAGCGAGATGTTCTGGATAGATATCTCAAGGTGGATGATTAGTAGTAGATGCAGATGGATTTCGGTCTACTTGCCTTGGCGTACCGCCCATGCTTTTGAGCCTCTACCTTTCTTTGCAGCATAGTTAGCATTGGTTTGCGCACATAATCCTGTCAATTGCCCAGCTGTAATTTGTTTACCTCGCTTTGCTGTTTTATCGTATTTTGGGAGAGAGACATCACTAGTGAACGTCATGGGACCCCGGTCCATATTACCACCGCTGATCACACCTTCTATTTACTTCCTGTTTTTATTTTCTAGTTGCAGTCATAGCTATCATTATTATCTCTTGTGTTTGATCCTTTGTAAACAACAAGGCCGGAGGGATTGACAACCTCTCTGTACTCGTTGGGAGCAAAGTTATATGTATCTGTGTGCAGGTCCCGTCAACCGCTAAGTTTCCGGCGCTGTTGACACCTACCTGTCGACCCTCGGAGTCTCACGGGATTCGATCCTTGGTATCTTTGCCAAGGGAAATTTGCCGCTACACTACATCTCAACCTTCCACTTGGGGTAACCAACGAGGGGCGAGAAGCCATCATCATTCAAGCTTAAAGCGTCCTACAAACAAGAATTGAAGGCCATAAGTATATTTTGGAATGGATATTAGTAAGGATAAAATGAATATGTAAGTCCCAAGCACATTGCAAGCAATACTCTTGGCACTTGGGGGCTAATGTATGAGGAAGCTCTTTTCAAATTGTATTACAGAAGACCCGGCTCATCTATCTCACATAGTCGACCCTTGAGGGCTATGAGAGGTTCTTTTTTAAAATTATATTGCTGAAGACCCGGCTCATCTTCATCAGATAAGCAGGCACTTGGGGGCTATGCCACGTTCTTTTTCAGCAAAAGTATATTACTAAAGACCCGACTTATCTTTATGAGCTAAGCCGGCCCTTGAGGGTTATGAATTGAAGTTGTCATATGGATATAATAAATATGACCCGGGTCATCTTTATCAGATAAGTCGTTCCATGAGGGCTATGACTTGAAGTTTGAAATTAGATACTGATAAAAGTCTTAGCCATAATCAACATATTATTTCATATGGATAAGACTTGGGGGATGGATATTATTCTAATAACACCGTTAAGATCTTACTCTGATAACACCGAAGGCTTATTCTGCTATCACCCCAGTTCAACTCTCTCGGGACCGAACACAACCACCACTACCCACCTCCCGCACCTTCTTCCCCATTACTCCTACCTCATGCCCCCGAGTACACTGCCGCCCCCACACCCCCACCTCCCCTCGATCAAATCTGCACCTCCCCTCCTTCACCGCCAACCACCCCACCCTCGACCCCTCGGCCGCCCCACCCTCCCCACCTTCTCCGGCGCCTTCCTTGCCCGGCCTCCCACGGCCCCGCATCGCTACGCCGCCCCACTCCGGCCATGTCCGGCCTCGGAAGCCCCGGACCTGCCCCGCAACGGTGCCCTACCCCGGTCGCGGCTACAGCCCCTCCCGCTAGGCCGACCTCCACGCCCCGGCCGGGACCAGACCCCCTACCTCCAGCTTCCCGCCCCCCACGACGACACACGACCGGATCTAGGCCGTAGCGGCCACCCGTGACGCTGGATCCGGGCCGCGACGGCCCCCAGCGACACCCCGATGTTGGATCCAGGACCACACGCTTCCCCTTCGTCTGCCTCAACAAGAGTGGCCGCTACCTCCCATCGACGTGAAGTCTATGAAGGGATTGCCGGCGCTCTGCCACGCCACTCAACGTCGGTCCGATCCGGTGAGTCACCGCACCTCTTCTCCGACGCACGCGGGTCCGGCGTGAGGTCGCCGTCCTCGGGCACCGCCCATCTTCCCAGGCGCCCCTGGACTTGCAGTGCGCTGGTTCGACGTGGTCGTGTAGTTGATGCCCTCGTGCAATTCACTGCCATGGAATACTGATTTTTCGGTTTCGTGCAGTTCCCTTGCAGGTCGAGATCCGGCCTTGCTGCAACACACAAATGCCTCTGTGGGGAGCGCCGACATGCCTCATAAGTTCATGAGCAGCTCGGATTCCCTCGCCAGCTCTAGATCACAAAAAGGAGGGCCGCGGCTAGCCCCGAACACTTCCTGCAGCTATGTTCTAGCATTTATGCAGCTTTGTTGTTCTCTATGTGCAGTGCAAAAATTCAGTTGATGTGCTGCCCCCGACAATGGCTCCGGCTCTGTTCTCTCTGCTATGCAAAAGTCCACGGACCCGATTGTTTTTATGATTTTCATTTTGAGGGCTATTGTATGAAAAAAGAGGCTATTTTGTACTGCTGGGATGTGGACATGCAGTTCGCCGGCGGGCCGCTACCGGTTGCAGCAGCACGGGCGAGCAGTTCACTTTTTCGTTTGTTTTGTCCTTTCATGTGGTGGCGGTCGAGGACGGAGGGCCTTTTCTTTTATACTGTCTTTCAGTAGAAAAATTAGTGGTTTTTTGTGTTGTGCAGTTCACATGTCATGCTAGAGATGTTCATTACACTGTCGATGGCAGACTGTACTTTGTAATTGAGAAGTGCCTACGTAAAATTTCAATTCGTTGTGACACCACCAGTATAAATTTCAGTGTCCCCTGGATGTGTGGGATGCATCCCCTTGTGTTGAAGTTTTTTGCCCTCCAATGTGTGTTTTCATTATTTTTGCATTGTACGTGTAGTGCACATGTGCCGCCCCCTGTAGTGCACTAGTATTGTTCGTGCAGTGCAAAACGTGCGCCAATTAAAAATATCATCGACGAACGTATGCAGAGCACTACTCTCGTCTTTGCATTGCAGAACACTACTCTCGTCTTTGCAGTGCAGAACATACGAAAAGAAAAAGAAAAACTTCCCAACAAGTAATGCGGTTTACTTGACCACTTGATGCAATGCGGTTTTCCAACTGAAGCATTGCGGTTGGTCGTCTGATGTTGTTCATCTTGTAAGTGGAATAAAAAATGTTTTACTTGACTATTTGATGCAATGCGGTTTTCCAACCGAAGCAGTGCGGTTGATCGTCTGATGTTGTTCATCTTGTAAGTGCCTGGGAAATTTTACGTCTAAATAAAAGAAAGCATGAAGTTCTTTGCTTGTCTGATGCAGTGTAGTTTTTCATCTGATGCAGTGCGTTCTTTCGTCTGATGCAGTGCACACGACGATTTGGGTGTCGCGAAAAACAGAGTATCCGCATTTTTGTAAAATCAAAACTGATCTTAAATCGTTAGGAATTAGAGAGCGTGTTCTACACGAAAAGGTTGCGCCTTGTCGATATCTTTTGCGACGGTGTATCATTTGAATCATTTTGGCGAGCGGTTTGAAAAAAAATCGAGAAAAATGTCCGCTGCCTCTCGTCGTCAGCAGCACGATTTTCAACATTAACTAAAAACCGTAAGGAATCTCAAAAGCATTTCAACATATGAAAGTTGCGCCCCATTTGTAGCTTTCCAACGGTGTATCAGACGCCTTGTTTCAACAAACGATTCAAAAACTGGAGCAAAAACAGTATGGAAATTAAAAAAAAAATCGAAAAAACGAAATTCCGTGATTTGCTAAATTTAAACCTGCTCTTAGACCATAACGAATTAGAGAAAATAATAGATATGAAAAAGATGCGCCTCGACGATATCTATCCAACGGCATATCATTTGATTCATTCCGGCAAGCGGTTCAGAAGAAAACGCGAAAAAATGCTCGCTGTCATTCGTTGTGAGCCGCACGATTTTCGAAACTGCTCTTAAACTATGATGAATTTTGAAAAGTGTTTAACATGGCGAAGTTGTGTCTACTCCATAGCTTCTCAACGGTATATTACACGCATAATTCTGATAAACGGTTAATAAACTAGAGCAAAAACAGTACCGAAAAAACACAGCGTGCAATTTTTTCGACACGAAGTTCACTCGCGTGAGTACTGCAGCACACTTCGTTCTAACAATGGCGTGCACTTGCGTTAAGCGTGCAGTGCGGAAGTGTTATCAGAATAGTTATTCTGCTAATATTAGCAGAATAAACCGGCAGAATAAATTATATATATAGTGTTACTATTCATCACCCAGGGTGCAGAATAAATTATTCTTCACCCGAGGTAATCTTACGATCATTTCATTTCATAAATTACATTTGAAATACAAATAATTACATTCATATTGATTTACTGCTCAAAATTTGGCATAACAAACAAAATATAGGTCAAAATTTGTACTTTATGTACATTTTACACTATATTTTTACATTTGTAATTTTACGTAACATAAAATATTTTTTACGACGATTATAGGTTTTCTTACGTTCTCTTTTTATGTCTAAAATAAGACAAAATTTACGAAACGTAAAATTATGGTGGATAGATGATAAAATAGAGGTGGGTGAAGAATAACTATTCCTCACCCAGGGTGACGAATAGTCAATCCCATATATAGGAGAAGAATAGATTCATACCTCATACTTATGTCGCATCCTTTTAACCAAATTGGCCTCCAGGTCACGACTGGTAAGCAGGCGGCTCAAATAGCCAGAATATAACTCATTGACATCCAAGTTTGAGTAGCTTGCAATGTCAAACTTGGTTTTGATCTTCTCAGAGGCAAGTGATACGTCCAAAACGTATCTATAATTTCTGCTTGCTCCATGCCTCTTTTGGATGATATTGCTATGATATTTATACACTTCCGTACACTTTTGATCATATTTGGACTAACCCATTAACTCAGTGCACCCCAGTGCCAGTTTCTGTTTTCTGTTGTTTTTGTATTTCAGGTTTTCCCATTACGAAAACTGCCAGAAAAATCCCGGAAAAATTATATAAAAAATCAGCGTTCCAGAAGCTTCCCGGCACCCGAAGTAGAGCCGGAGGGGGGCCACCAGGGCTCCAGGCGCCCTGGTGGCGCGGCCCCCCTCCTGGCTGCGCCGGGGGGGGCGCCTGGGCCCCCCAGGCCTCCGCTGATGCCCCCCTTTGGCATATATTTATATCGTGTCCCGAAACCCTCGAGACGGGAACCCTTTTTCGCGATCTCATCTCTGTTCCGCCGCCGCCGCGCTTCCAAGATCGGGAGCACCAGGAGAACTCTTCCCGGCACCCTGCCGGAGGGGAGGATCACCACCGGGAGCCTCTCCACCACCATGGACGCCTCCCGGATGAGTTGTGAGTAGTCTCCCTTGGACCATGGGTCCATGACCAGTAGCTATGTGATGTTCTCCTCCCCTTCTTGTGCTTCACTAATTAGTCCTCGTGAGCTGCCCTACATGATCGAGGCACATATGTAATCCTTATGCTGTTGCTATGATGAGTTTGCTGGGATCCGATAGATTGTGAGATTATGTTCAGATTGTGTTTGAGTAATATATTTGATTCACCTCTTTTATATTTATGTTCGTAAGTAATTCTTGCATGTTCTCCGTTGCTATTTATTGCTTTGGCCGAGTAGTAGGTAGTGACTCCAAGAGGGAACGTTATGCTTGATTGTGGGTTCATGCCCCTCGATGACTAGCTTGAGTGACAGAAACATGAGTCTAGGGGATGTACTGTTGCCACAAGGGGGAAAACAACGGTGCTTGTGCCTGCGGGTGCAAGGATTGTTTACTTTACGCAAAGTTCTTTTAATGCAGTTGTCTGTTGCTTTGAGTTTACACTAAGGGTGTGACTCGCAACTTAATACCAGCGAGATGTTCTGGATAGATATCTCAAGGTGGATGATTAGTAGTAGATGCAGATGGATTTCGGTCTACTTGCCTTGGCGTATCGCCCATGCTTTGAACCTCTACATTTCTTGCACCATAGTTAGCATTGGTTTGCGCACATAATTCTGTCAATTGCCCAGCTGTAATTCATTTACCTCACATAGTTGTTTTATCGTCTTTTGGGAGAGAGACATCACTAGTAAACATCATGGGACCCCGGTCCATATTACCATCACTGATCACATCCGCTATTTACTTTCCGCTTTTACTTACTATTTGCAGCAATACCTATCACTATTATCACTTGCGTTTGATCCTTTGTAAACGGCAAGGCCGGAGGGATTGACAACCTCTCTGTACTCGTTGGGAGCAAAGTTATTTGTATCTGTGTGCAAGTCCACGTTGATTGCTAATATCTGGCGCCGTTAGCAGTTGACACCTTCTTGTTGAAACTGGGAGTCTCAGGGGAAATCGATCCTTGGTATCTTTGCCAAGGGAAAACTTCCGCTACACTCCATCTCAAACCTTCCACTTGGGATAACCAACGAGGGGCGAGAAGCCATCAAGCAAAGTTTTCTGGCGCCGTTGCCGGGGACTCCACTCTTCAAGATAGGGGAGTTGCACGCTATCTTTTACCTTTGCTTTTTAGTCTTGTTAGTTTACCTTTCAGTTTTGCTTTAGTATCTTTTATCGAAAATCACAAAAATAGTTATCTCATTCTTTAGTTGTCATTATGTCGGGTCCTTTTGTCTTTGGCGAGGCAGAAGTTCTCACCTTTAAACAAAGAGGTGGGGAAAGTCTAAAAGATGCTTGGTATAGAATTAATTATTCTCAAAAAAGAGCCACCAAGAAGCAATCTACTACTATCCTGCTTAGAAATTTTTATGTTGGAATTACTTCTTGGAATAGGTTTATTCTAGATACTGCTATCAATGGAAACTTCCTAGAGGCCCCAGTTTGGGAGTCTCTTAGTATTATTGAAAATCTTGTTGGGAATCCCCGTGTTGTTAGCATTCAAGAGGACATCACCCTAGCTCACATTATGAAAAAACTTGAAAAGATAGAGCTAGAGATGCCAAGCATTAATAAGATGAACGAGTTAGATCATAAGATCCAAGGGAATTTGAATAGGCTTGATAGATCCATGCATAAAATTTTCGAAACTTTGGAGACCATCAAATCCCATGACTTGGACTCTTCTAGGATAGACAAGATTGAGGAAATCTTTGATACTCTAGGAACTACTTTCTCCTCAATCAAAACCAAAAAGGTAGAAACTCCGGCAAAGAAGGAGCCTAAGTTCGTTCACGTTCCAAAGGCTCCCCGTTCTAAAAGTAATCCATCTATTGCCAAAGGGGTTGAAACTGTAAAGACTTTGGAAGAAACACCTCTCTTTGATGAATTTATAAATGAATCTTCCCTTGACTTTTATCCTTTTGGTCTTCTCCCTAGAAGTATCTCTATGAGGCCTTTATTTGAAAGTCCTCTTAAGATTAGTTGTACTATTGAAGAGCTTTTTGATGATCTTGATGATGGTTCAATTGATACAACTTGATCTCTTTGCATTATGCCTAGCTTAAAGGCATAAAAGAAAGCGCTTTTGGGAGGCAGCCCACATGAATAAATTTTTATTTTGCTTTTGTTGTGTCTTGATGTTGTTACTACAGTAACATCATCATTGTATCTTTACTTTTCAATTTTGTGCCAGGTGTAGCCTCTGATTGCAAGAAAGTTCAAAAGTTGTGACGTGCTGTCCAGGAAACAGATTCTGTCCTTGGATAGAAAAATTCGTATAAAATCACCAGATCATCTTTTTGGTCTGAATTTTTTCGAAGGCATGCTCTATACAATTGTCTTTCGTGGGTCTGTTCTGAGTTTTTTGATTAGAGTTGCAGAAGTGCCCCGAAAAAATCAATTACTACCTGTTGTTCTGTTTTTCACAGATTCTGTCCTGTTTTGCCTTTCCTTCATTTTGCAAACCTTGAGCTTGCTTTTTCTTTGCAAAAACCTTTTGGCAATCTTGAGAAACAGTAGACCTTCAAGAATATCCTTATTTCCAGCAAGGAACAATTATTTTATTATGGGTACTAACCTCGCTAATCAGATTACGATGAGTTATGTATGAAGGGAGTTTTCAAGTGTGCGAGGGAAGATGATAAAAAGATTCAGGAGTGTCAAACGCTCAAGCTTGGGGATGCCCTTATGCACCCCCAAGAAATATTCAAGGAGACTCAAGCGTCTAAGCTTGGGGATGCCCCCGTGCATCCCCTTCTCCATCAACATTATCAGTTCGTCTTTCGTTCCACTATATTTTTATCACTTCATGTGTTATGTGCTATGCTTGGAGCATCTTGCTTTTAGTTTCCTTTTTAGTTTTCTTTAGCTTTTCATAACGAATCGGAACTCAGCTTTCTTTATGTGGGAGAGAAACACGCTCCACTTCTATCTAGAACATAACATAGAATTTTCATGTCTATCCTTGCTGTGTGTGTTCTTTGTCTTTCAATAGCTACTATCATGTTCAGCTCTTAGTTTTCATGCTTATCTTTTTAAAGAGCTTTTGTTTAGTTGGTTGCTTGAACTCTCTTTATTTATCATGATTATCTTATTAAGAGAGTTTGCTTCTGTTGCATTGGTTGATATGTCTATGATAAAAATGCTACGTGCATAATGGTGCTTAGTAGTTCATGTTTTCTTATGGTTAGTCTCAAATAGCTGGGGGGTTTCCAATGTGTTATTGGAGTATCAACATGATTTGTTTGCCTATGATGTGGTATGGTTTAGTAATATCTTCCTTCAAGAATTTATTTTGATTGACTTGGCGTATGCTCACGCATATTTAAGACTGTAAAAAAAGTCTGTCAAACCTTGATGATCTTTTGTTTCTGAGTAGCGATATAACTACCATGCCTGATTCAATGTTGCTTTGTCGCTCTGCATGATTATGACCGTCATTGCTCTCTTAGTTGGTCGCTCCCAGTCTTTTGCTAACCTCCACCTGTACTAAGCGGACTGACTGCTTGTGCATCCAAATTCTTTTAAACCAGTTATACCATATGAGTCCACCATACATTCCTACATGGTATTTACCCGCCATTCCTAACGAAGACTTGCATGTACCATCTCGAAATTATTCAAAAAAATAAAAGCATTCCTATTTTGTGCCTCTGTTTTAGTTCATGAGGAAGTAGTAGTTAATTCATGATCTTTTTAAGTTGGACAAGCTTCACCCCGGGATTGCATGTATAATGTGCAAACCCATAATACGAGAAGGAACTGGCAAAGAGTGCGCCCGGCTCAAAATTAATATAACAAACAAACCCTCCTTCACGCTTTGTTCATGAGAAATCAGAAAACTCTGGCAGTGATAAACAAAGGAGATTAAGAGGATGTGATCGTCCTCATTCGGGAGCCGTTCCTCGAAACTTGTCCATCTCAAGAAGTGATTGAGTTGTCTGCTAGCATTCGTTGACGGAACATGCATAATCTAAAAATAATAATTATTACCTCTGTTTTTAAAACCAAGAGCTCTGGTACATGTTTTGTCTTTGTTTCCGACTACGGGTTTTCAACCTTGCCAACAAAAGCCACGGTTCGAGAGTCTCCACCTTCTTTTAAAGCACCAACTACTGAGAGCATGATTGTCATTCTGAGTGTAATGTGCATTGTCCCAAAGTAGCATTGTCTTTTGCATGATTGTGATATCGTTTATTTTGAAATCATTGTATCTAGTCATCACTTAAACCTTGGAGGTGCCCCTGCATTTATGTCTTGCTTCACTAAAGGGGGCAAGCGAGATATCACTTTATCATATTTGCACACCATGCTCATTACAAATCTATTTGATGTTTCAGTATCATATTGTAAAACTTTCAGTTCTTTGTGATTTTCTCATGAGGCAACTTAATTACTACAGATTCATTGTCTCAGTAAGCTTTTGTCATATGACTATGAAAAAGTCCTATATGGTTAATAGCATGTCACCACAGAAATTATTCTTGTTATCATTTACCTACTCGAGGACGAGCAGGAATTAAGCTTGGGGATGTTGATACGTCCAAAACGTATCTATAATTTTTGCTTGCTCCATGCCTCTTTTGGGTGATATTGCTATGATATTTATACACTTCCATACACTTTTGATCATATTTGGACTAACCTATTAACTCAGTGCACCCCAGTGCCAGTTTCTGTTTTCTGTTGTTTTTGTATTTCAGGTTTTCCCATTAGGAAAACTACCAGAAAAATCCCGGAAAAATTATATAAAAAATCAGCGTTCCAGAAGCTTCCCGGCACCCGAAGTAGAGCCGGAGGGGGGCCACCAGGTGTAATGCCCAGGATGGAGTTATACCTCCTACGTGTCGAGGCACGACTTAAAGGCATAATTCCATCCTAGAATGATCTCAAGTCTGGTAATCTTTGCACAACTCATGTAAAAGAGGGGATAGTAAACTGAAAATAGTTGGCTTACACTCGCCACGTCACAGAATTACAGTACAAGTCTCAAACATCATACATTAAGAACACTACAACCCTCTAAGGGCAAAAGCCAAATGTCAAAGTACCAAACTTAGATAAATAAACCACAGGCGGATCGAATCCTAGTAAGAGACTCCACTACTGATCGTCCGGGTAGCGCACATAGTACCGACTACGCTCCTCGTCGTACTCCCAATCCAGCTCGGTGCCATCACCTGGATAGCTCACAGCTGGACCTGCATCTGGTGTGTGAAGTAACTGTGAGCCACAGAGGACTCAGCAATCCCGTTCCCGGGTAACAAGACTATCAAAGCCTTTAGGTGAGGAAAAGGCTGAAGAAAAGAATAAGTCTGCAGCAGCAACTAGCATCTATCTTACGCAAGTGAGAGCGAGAAGAGAAGGCATCGGCGAGAAGTGATCACAAAGTGATCCTAGCTACAAGCTCCACAATCATAACCCCTCCGTGTTCAACTCCCGAATCCCTATTCGGAAATTGACAGTCACGGAACACACGCTGGTAGTGTATTAGCAACATTGTGTCAAGTTATCTACAACCGGAATTAACAAGCTCCCATCTGCCACATAACCGCGGGCACGGCTTTCGAAAGTTCAAACCCTGCAGGGGTGTTCCAACTTGACCCATTACAAGCCCACGATCCGCGGAGTCGCAACTCCAAAGTGGGAAGACCCGAGTATCCTCGGAATCCCGTGCTCAAGATATACCAAGCTAAGGTAAGGCTAATCCAGCAAATCCTCCCGGCGTGTCGACACCCTGATAGTAGCCGCGCGTATCTAAGTCTTAGGACACGACCGGATGGGCGAAGCTACGGGTGGATGCCAGATACCTCGAGTTGCCCCAAGGCGGCCCCGCAGGCTCCCCGTTTCGGACCAACACTCATGTGGAGCACTGGCCCGGGGTTGTTGATTAAGAAAGAGGGTTAATTACTCCCTATGCAAGTTTAGTTTGTTATTAGGCAAATAGTACCAATGTTGGGATTTGCTGGAAAAGACTTAGCACTTAGCGGTTTATCGAGGGGGTCCCATACACCCCAACCGTGTTAGGAACGCATAATCAAGGAACATAATACCGGCTTATACGGATCCTAACGGCATGAGTGGAACAAATCACCAAGCAAAAGGCTTAGCCTTCCACCCTTGCCAATATATAGATGATTTCATTTAAAGCATTTATATAGTGTGATATAACCCAACTAAACTTCAACATGAAGCAAGCATCTTCGATCTTCACCTGCAACTAGCAACGCTATAAGAAGGGCTGAGCGAAGCGTACTTAGCCAAGCAACGGTTTGCATAGGTAGGTTGGTTAAACATGGCAATTGGCTACAAGTAGGAGGCTGACAAGAAGAACATGGGCATCGAGGCAAAACTATAGATCGAGACTACTAGCAATAGGCAAAGATAGTAATGTTATCGGGGTTCGGTCATCTTGCCTGAAGAGAAGTCGTTCGGATCGTAAGAAGGGTCCTCGTGCTCGACCTCGTTGGAAACCTCGTGCTCAACCTCGTACCCGGTCTCAGCTTCCGGCTCTAAACAAAACAATCACACCAAGCACCAATCAACAAGATGCAATGCGCACTCGAAAAACATGAATGCATGATGGATGCGCTAAGGATGCACACGGAGCACATAAAACATCACTCAAGCAAAACACCTCAAAACAAGATAACAATCTGATATTATTATTCTACACGGAAAAACAACCAAGTTTGATATAAGAATCGCTGAAATCGGAGTTACGGGCTAAAAGTTATGCCCGAAACAAGATTTGAGCGAAAGCTGAAAATTACAGCAACATTGCAACTTTGGAGCTCAAAATAATTAAGCTACAGCACCCAAAGAGCATGGCAAAGGACATGAACACAAACTAGACATATAGTACAGCAACTAGGTCCAAAGTGCACCCCCAACGGAGTCACGGATCAATAGCAATGATCTTGGACATATTGAACTTTACAATAAAATTCTGGCAGCAGAATTTTATTGAAACTTTAGAGCAAAAGATAAACATGCTACAGCCACTTAAATGGACATGTGAGGACATGAATGGAAAGACAACAATATATACTACAAGGAACAATCAAAATCCACCCCAAAACTAACATGCTTTGTCCTAGAACATCACACGAACATGGCATCGGAACGTTACAGATTTCGGACTTAGTGAAAAAACCACTAAGTCCTAAAACAGCAATATCATCATGGCATATAAAAGAGCATGTTTAAGTCACCTCGAAACTAAACATGGCAAAGGGTAAGCACCTCATCAACATACACATGAAGGTGATCCCGAAACACACAAGCATGCTTCATTGAGATGAACACAACGATTGCAACGAGCTCAACAAGATGGCATTTCATAACAAGTGAAAACACCTCATATGAACATGGCACTTTGCAACGATGATAACAAGGCAATAATAAATCTACCATGCAACCTATCACAAGCAACACGTAGTTCGTGACAAGACGAACACGTGGACATGGCATTTGCATCGTTTGGACAAACGAGCTAAAAGATATCACATGTCAAAGGTGGCATGAAAATAACACATAACAGCATTTTATAACATGATGCACTCTTGCAACAGCAAAACAAGCACCTAGCTGATCTCTAACATGCATGACAACAACAGGTAAAACGTAGAGCACATCTCCACGAACGTCTGGACATAGTACACGCGCAAAACGGAGCAACAGGCACAAAGTTACAGCAGGTCAAACATTGCATAACAGATTAGATCTCAGGGACTTAGTGGGGAAAGAAGTCAACCTTAGGCAAAACAGATCTGGGAAAAAAACGAAGACGGGCCCGGTCCGGTGCGGCCCGGCTGGAGGCAGAGGCGGCGGCCCGAACTGGCGGCGGTGGCGAAGCCCGGCTGCGGTGGCGGCGGCTGGATCTGGCCCAGCTACGCCGATGCGGCCCGGCGGCTGCGGGCTGGAGCGGGAGGCGGCCCACCCGGCGAAGGGGCGGCCCGGCGCGGAGCGGGAGGCCCAGCCGGCGGCGGCCTGGCGCCTGGCGTCACGGTGGGAGGCGAGCGGTGCTGGGCCGGGGATGCGGTGGCCCGTGGCCTTGGCGCGACGAGGCGAGGAAGCTGGCACGGACGGCTGAAGGCCGCGCGAAGGGAGGCGATGGGCCGGCGCTCGGGCGAAGTGGTCCCGCGGCCCCCGACCGGACGCTGAGGAGGCGAGGGGATCTGCGCGGTGTACGACCCTGGATCGATCCAGGCGATGCGGAGCGGCGCGCTGGACTGCCTGGCGATCGACGAGGAGGGATCGAGGCGTTGACCTCGATCTGGTCGGCCGAACCAGATCGGGATGACCCGACCCTGACGCTGCGGGAGGATTTTTAGGGATCTGGAAGAATTGTGGATCTGATCTGAAAGGAAGGGAAAAAAAGAGGGGAAGGGGGAAGAAGAAGGGGACATGCCAAAATAGACTAGGGTCTATTATATAGCAGTTTTTAGGGATAGGAGGGAGTTTAGGGGCGCTAGGAGCCCTCCAATCGCGATCTGACGGATCCGATCGCGGGGGTTGATTTAAAAGGCCTAGACGGAGATAAAAGACTGCAGCAGGGGTGTTCTCGGGACACGAAGCGAAGGCACTTCGGACCCACACGGACAAAGGATGGAAAAGTCAACGGAGTCCAAACGAGACGAGATTTGAGAGGCGGGTTGCACACAACAAAACAACAACACACAACACAACCTCGCGGCACACCGGTAACGTAAAACGCCCGAACAACAAAGTAGGCCTACGGGACGTCACGGACACGTGAGGGAGCTCCGGAACGCGAAACGGACAACGGGAAGAAACACGCGGAACCGGATGCAACCCACAACACAAATGCAATGCAATGCACATGTCTGCATGATATGAATGAATGCCACACACTCACACAACAAAACGACGAAAGCCCGAAAGACAAAGAACCCGAAATGGAAATATATGAAGCCGGAGATATATTATATACCCAAAAGGGAAAGTATTACATCCGGGGCATTACAAACTCTCCTCTACTACAAAAAGATCTCGTCCCGAGATCTAGGACTGGAAAAAGGAAGGGTACTCGGAACGAAGATGATCTTCTCGTTCCTAGGTAGCTTCTCGGTCGGTGTGATGTGACCACTTGACTTTCAGAAACTTGATGGACTTGTTGCGAGTCTTGCGTTCGGTTTCTTCGAGAATGGCAACTGGATGCTCTCGGTAGGAAAGGTCTTGTTGGAGATCAATCTCCTCAAACGGAATCATGCGCTCAGGTGCCTTGAAGCATTTGCGAAGTTGAGACACATGGAAGACATCATGAACATTTGCAAAGTTGGAAGGGAGCTCGAGCTGATAGGCTAGATCGCCTCTTTTGCCAAGAATCTTGAAAGGCCCGACGTATCTAGGAGCAAGTTTTCCTTTGATACCGAATCTTTGGGTTCCTTTCATCGGAGAAACTCGGAGATAGACATGATCACCGATGTCGAAAGCCAAATCACGATGCTTTCCGTCATAGTAGCTCTTCTGACGCGACTGAGCGGCCTTGAGATTCTCACGTATGACTTTGCACATTTCTTCGGCTTCAGAGATCAAGTCATTGCCAAGAAGTTGGCGTTCACCTGTTTCAGACCAGTTGAGAGGGGTACGGCACTTTCTGCCATAGAGAATTTCAAAAGGTGCTTTGCCTGCACTTGCTTGAAAGCTGTTGTTGTAAGAGAACTCGGCAAATGGAAGGCAGTCTTCCCATTTCATGCCGAAGGAGATGACACAGGCTCTGAGCATGTCTTCTAGAATCTGATTCACACGCTCGACTTGACCACTAGTCTGAGGGTGAAAGGCAGTGCTGAACCTGATCTTAGTGCCCATGGCGGACTGAAAGGAGTCCCAGAACCTTGATGTGAACAAGCTGCCACGGTCTGAGGATATCACTTGAGGAATGCCATGTAGGGACACAATTCTGGAAGTGTACAGCTCTGCAAGTTGAGCTGCATTGATTGATTCTTTGACTGGAAGAAAGTGAGCGACTTTGTTAAGCTTGTCAATCACCACAAAGATAGCATCATTTCCTCGCTTGGATTTAGGAAAGCCAGTGACGACGTCCATCTCAATGTGGTCGAACTTCCACTCGGGGATAGGAAGAGGTTGGAGAAGACCGGCTGGACGTTGATGTTCTGCTTTCACTCTTCTGCAAACATCACATTCATTCACAAATTGGGCAATTTCCCTTTTCATGCGTGTCCACCAGTAAGATTGCTTGAGGTCTTGGTACATCTTGGAACTGCCAGGATGAATGGAAAGGAGAGAATCATGAGCTTCTTCCATTATGAGTTTCCTGAGATCACCTTTAGGAACAACGAGTCTGTCCTCGAAGAACAAGGTATCTCTCTCATCAACACGGAAGCACTTATATTTTGGAGTACCCTTTGCAATCCCATGTTTCACCTTCTTCACCATGGTATCACTGAGCTGGGCCTCACGGACTTGATCTTCCAAGGTAGGAGCAATTTGGAGATTTGCAAGAAAACCCTGCGGAACAACTTGGAGGTTGAGCTTCCTGAAAGCTTCACAAAGCTTAGGCTGGTACGGCTTGATAAGAAGGCTGTTGCAATATGCCTTTCTGCTCAAAGCATCTGCAATCACATTCGCCTTGCCTGGAGTGTATTCAATGCTGGGGTTGTACTCCTGGATCATCTCGACCCAACGAGTCTGGTGGAGGTTCAGATGCGGCTGTGTGAAGATGTACTTCAAGCTCTTGTGATCAGTGAAGATGTCGACCTTTCTGCCCAACAACAGATGTCTCCACGTAATCAGAGCATGTACCACAGCTGCTAGCTCGAGATCATGTGTGGGATAGTTCTTCTCACTGGGCTTGAGCTGCCGAGAAGTATATGCCACAATTCTCTTATCTTGCATAAGCACACCACCAAGACCTTGAAGAGAAGCATCGCAAAATACTTCATAGGGCTTGGTTTCATCCGGAGGAGTCAGAACTGGAGCAGAGACAAGCTTCTCTTTGAGGGTTTTGAATGCCACTTCACATTCGGGAGACCAAAAGTATTTGACATTCTTCTGAAGCAGGTTGGAAAGAGGCTTGGCAATCTTGGAGAAGTTCTCCACAAACCTTCTGCAATAGCTGGCAAGACCCAGAAAACTGCGGAGCTGCTTGACGTTCTGAGGAGCTTCCCAGTTGACAATTGCTTCAACTTTCTCGGGATTAACCGCAATACCGTCAGCTGAGATAATGTGGCCCAGGTACAAAACCTTATCGAGCCAAAACTCGCACTTGGAGAACTTGGCATAGAATTTATGCTCTCGGAGTCGATCAAGAACCAGACGTAAGTGCTTTTTGTGATCTTCTTCATTCTTGGAAAACACCAGAATATCATCCAGATACACAAGCACGAACTCTCCAGTATTGGGGTTGAAGATGTAATGCATCATCCTTGAAAAGGTAGGAGGAGCATTGGCGAGACCGAAGGACATGACGGTATACTCATATGAACCGTAGCTCGTTCTGAAGGCCGTCTTGGGAATGTCTTCCTCGCGAATGCGAATTTGATGATAGCCCATTCGGAGGTCAAGCTTAGAGAATACTTTAGCTCCTTTGAGCTGCTCAAAGAGTTCGTTGATGTTGGGGAGCGGATACTTGTTCTTAATCGTCTTCTTGTTCAATGGTCGGTAGTCAACACAGAGACGCTCCGTGCCATCTTTCTTCTTGACAAATAAGACACCACAGCCCCACGGAGATGTACTCGGTCTGATGAGACCCATACTCTCCTGCTTATCAAGCTGCTTCTTCAGTTCCTTCAATTCATCCGGAGAGAGCTTGTAAGGACGCCGGCAAGCAGGCTCAGTGCCCGGCTCGAGTTCAATGACAAACTCCACCTGACGGTGTGGAGGCATGCCTGGAAGTTCTTCTGGAAAGACGTCTTGATATTCGTTCACCACTGGAATTTGCTCTATGGCATTAATTTCGCCCTTATCATTAAGAGAGAAAAGCCGAATAGTATTATCCCTGGAGGCGAAGATAATCACATCTTCATCAGAATGAGTCAATTTGACTTCCTTTTGAGCGCAATCAATGTGAGCATCATGCTGAGAAAGCCAATCCATTCCGAGAATGAGGTCAATATCAGAATGACCAAGAATCACCGGTTTAGCCATAAAACGATAATCTCCCATGCGAATAGAAACATCCGGAGCATAGACAGTAGAAGACATACGTCTCCCTGGAGAAATAACCTCCAACCTCTGAGGCAAATTTGAAGTGGCAATACTGTGCTTGGATGCAAATGGTTGAGACATGAAAGAGCATGATGCACCCGAATCAAATAACACTTTAGCTGGAAAAGAGTTCACTGGAAGGTTACCCAAAATGACATCAGAAGAAGCCTCCGCTTGTGCTGCATTCATCAGATTGACCCTTGCAGACTTTGGATCATGCCTGACAATAGCTGAACTCATAGGTGGTGGAGGAGGAAGACGCTTCGGATTCGGACATCTGTTGGCATAATGACCCTTCTGGCCACACTTGTTGCACACCACTTCAGAGAGAGGACGGAAATGAGAGCCACTGGACTTGGAGCCTTAAGACTGAAACTGCTTCTTCGACTGGTTGCTTGGGTTGGGTGGGTGGGAGAAACCACGACCACTAGAGTTCTTGTTGTTGGAGTTGTTGAAGTTGTTGGAGTTGTTGTATGGAGCTCGAATCACTGGAGGAGGAGGAAGCCAGAATTTCTGTTGTTTCGCAGCCAACTGAGACGATGAGGAAGAGTGAACAGCATCTCGAATTCTCTTCTTAGAAGCCTCCATCTTAAGCTGAGCTGCTTCTTGTTTCAAAGCCATGTTATAGAACTTATCGAATTCGTCTGGCTCGAACAAAGTGAGAGCAAGCTGAAGTTCATCTTTGAGACCTCCACGGAACTGATAGATTTTACTCTTTGCATCAGGAATGTCTTGCTTTGCATAGCGAGCGAGGTTTTGGAACTTGACATTATACTGATAGACTGTCATGGAGCCCTGCTTGAGGTTGCGGAATTGCTCACGCATACCCTCAATGACACTTGTAGGAATGTGATGCGAGCGGAAATCCTTGCAGAAATTCTCCCAAGAGATCACTTGACCCGGCCTTGAGTCTTTGTACTGCTGCCACCAGTCAGCTGCTTGATCTTTCAGTTGGAAGGCTGCAAACTTCACATAGTCATCTTCTTTCACGTTACTGCACTCAAAATGCTTCTTTATGTCGGTCAACCAATCCTCAGCATCGAGAGGGTCGACACAGTAACTGAAAGCTTTAGGATTGTTAGCCAGGAACTGGTTGAGAGTAGCATGGTGCTGCTGGAAGAAGTTGCCTTGGTTCATTGGAACACCCTGATTAGCTTGATTAGCTTGCATAGCTTGCATTTGCTGCATCATCTGCATCATCAACTGAGTGTTCTGAGCAGTAGTCTGCATAATTGCTCTCCAAGCCTCAGGCGGAGGAGGAGGGGAAGGAGGACGTTCTGGAACCTCTTCACCCTCTGGGTTGGCGTTCGGAACCCTTTTCGGAGCCATCCTGTAAGAGATGACCACGAATCAGCAATTGATTGACAAAAGGAATAAGCTGAATCAATGGAATGAATTGCAACAAGTCTTCACAATAATCATTCGAACAATAAGAACGAATGAAAACATCCGAACAAGAGGAACGAATGAATTTCTCAGTTAATTGATAACATCAGTCTTCACGAGAAGCCACATAGGGATCAAAATGAAAAATAAGAAAAACAACAAGGTACGGACAGGAACAAACACAAGAGAGGAGTTTCGTTCTAACATCTTTGTGCTGAAAGCATATGAACGCGTTACGAAAAGGTTTTGCAATCCCCGGATCAGCATAGCCAAGGACCCTTTAAGATGCAACTCCTGATAGTAACATCGGTCATATAACCCCTTCACTCAATGTCGAACCCCGAACTCACTAACCTGCATTCGTGGGAAGAATGCCTACGATCTACTGGATAAAACCCACCTATAGTTTTCCGAAAGATTCCAGTTATGCAATCAGGTGTTGGGGATACACGGGAAGCACCGCGCAATCAACTCTAACCTACATCCAGGTGTATCCATCCTTCAACACATAACCAGTCTTTCTCGGAAAGTGTGTACCTCGGACCTTCGAAAAGCATCCACTATAACAAGCTATGGCAATACTCCCGAACTACCTCCCCAGTACTGGGTGATGTCGGGGTTATCTTGCCACTGGCCGTATAGGGGAGATTTTCGATGTCGGCCGTCTTAAGTATTTAGTACTGCCGCGATATGCTTGTTACAATGATACCCCGAAGCTCAACTCCTCAGTAACAGGAGGCATCGAGAACAATATCCTTGTCACAAGAACATCGAAACAATCCCAGAATACTCGCGGGATACCTAAAAAAAAAAATTTTGTGCAAATTTTGAAGATAGGAGAGACAAGAGTAGACGTCAGGAGTCCTCACCAGAGAGAAAAGGGGATGAGAAGCAAAGAAATCCTACTCTCCGATATAATATAGGACTCAAAAGTTTTTAGTGTGTGCCTAGACTCGACCGTCAACGATTCGATCAAACAGTGGGGGCTCCTAGGTCGGAGAAGGCTCTGAATACCAACTTGTAATGCCCAGGATGGAGTTATACCTCCTACGTGTCGAGGCACGACTTAAAGGCATAATTCCATCCTAGAATGATCTCAAGTCTGGTAATCTTTGCACAACTCATGTAAAAGAGGGGATAGTAAACTGAAAATAGTTGGCTTACACTCGCCACGTCACAGAATTACAGTACAAGTCTCAAACATCATACATTAAGAACACTACAACCCTCTAAGGGCAAAAGCCAAATGTCAAAGTACCAAACTCAGATAAATAAACCACAGGCGGATCGAATCCTAGTAAGAGACTCCACTACTGATCGTCCGGGTAGCGCACATAGTACCGACTACGCTCCTCGTCGTACTCCCAATCCAGCTCGGTGCCATCACCTGGATAGCTCACAGCTGGACCTGCATCTGGTGTGTGAAGTAACTGTGAGCCACAGAGGACTCAGCAATCCCGTTCCCAGGTAACAAGACTATCAAAGCCTTTAGGTGAGGAAAAGGCTGAAGAAAAGAATAAGTCTGCAGCAGCAACTAGCATCTATCTTACGCAAGTGAGAGCGAGAAGAGAAGGCATTGGCGAGAAGTGATCACGAAGTGATCCTAGCTACAAGCTCCACAATCATAACCCCTCCGTGTTCAACTCCCGAATCCCTATTCGGAAATTGACAGTCACGGAACACACGCTGGTAGTGTATTAGCAACATTGTGTCAAGTTATCTACAACCGGAATTAACAAGCTCCCATCTGCCACATAACCGCGGGCACGGCTTTCGAAAGTTCAAACCCTGCAGGGGTGTTCCAACTTGACCCATTACAAGCCCACGATCCGCGGAGTCGCAACTCCAAAGTGGGAAGACCCGAGTATCCTCGGATTCCCGTGCTCAAGATATACCAAGCTAAGGTAAGGCTAATCCAGCAAATCCTCCCGGCGTGTCGACACCCTGATAGTAGCCGCGCGTATCTAAGTCTCAGGACACGACCGGATGGGCGAAGCTACGGGTGGATGCCAGATACCTCGAGTTGCCCCAAGGCGGCCCCGCAGGCTCCCCGTTTCGGACCAACACTAATGTGGAGCACTGGCCCGGGGTTGTTGATTAAGAAAGAGGGTTAATTACTCCCTATGCAAGTTTAGTTTGTTATTAGGCAAATAGTACCAATGTTGGGATTTGCTGGAAAAGACTTAGCACTTAGCGGTTTATCGAGGGGGTCCCATACACCCCAACCGTGTTAGGAACGCATAATCAAGGAACATAATACCGGCTTATACGGATCCTAACGGCATGAGTGGAACAAATCACCAAGCAAAAGGCTTAGCCTTCCACCCTTGCCAATATATAGATGATTTCATTTAAAGCATTTATATAGTGTGATATAACCCAACCAAACTTCAACATGAAGCAAGCATCTTCGATCTTCACCTGCAACTAGCAACGCTATAAGAATGGCTGAGCGAAGCGTACTTAGCCAAGCAACGGTTTGCATAGGTAGGTTGGTTAAACATGGCAATTGGCTACAAGTAGGAGGCTGACAAGAAGAACATGGGCATCGAGGCAAAACTATAGATCGAGACTACTAGCAATAGGCAAAGATAGTAATGTTATCGGGGTTCGGTCATCTTGCCTGAAGAGAAGTCGTTCGGATCGTAAGAAGTGTCCTCGTGCTCGACCTCGTTGGAAACCTCGTGCTCAACCTCGTACCCGGTCTCAGCTTCCGGCTCTAAACAAAACAATCACACCAAGCACCAATCAACAAGATGCAATGCGCACTCGAAAAACATGAATGCATGATGGATGCGCTAAGGATGCACACGGAGCACGTAAAACATCACTCAAGCAAAACACCTCAAAACAAGATAACAATCTGATATTATTAATCTACACGGAAAAACAACCAAGTTTGATATTAGAATCGCTGAAATCGGAGTTACGGGCTAAAAGTTATGCCCGAAACAAGATTTGAGCGAAAGCTGAAAATTACAGCAACATAGCAACTTTGGAGCTCAAAATAATTAAGCTACAGCACCCAAAAAGCATGGCAAAGGACATGAACACAAACTAGACATATAGTACAGCAACTAGGTCCAAAGTGCACCCCCAACGGAGTCACGGATCAATAGCAATGATCTTGGACATATTGAACTTTACAATAAAATTCGGGCAGCAGAATTTTATTGAAACTTTAGAGCAAAAGATAAACATGCTACAGCCATTTAAATGGACATGTGAGGACATGAATGGAAAGACAACAATATATACTACAAGGAACAATCAAAATCCACCCCAAAACTAACATGCTTTGTCCTAGAACATCACACGAACATGGCATCGGAACGTTACAGATTTCAGACTTAGTGAAAAAACCACTGAGTCCTAAAACAGCAATATCATCATGGCATATAAAAGAACATGTTTAAGTCACCTCGAAACTAAACATGGCAAAGGGTAAGCACCTCATCAACATACACATGAAGGTGATCCCGAAACACACAAGCATGCTTCATTGAGATGAACACAACGATTGCAACGAGCTCAACAAGATGGCATTTCATAACAAGTGAAAACACCTCATATGAACATGGCACTTTGCAACGATGATAACAAGGCAATAATAAATCTACCATGCAACCTATCACAAGCAACACGTAGTTCGTGACAAGACGAACACGTGGACATGGCATTTGCATCGTTTGGACAAACGAGCTAAAAGATATCACATGTCAAAGGTGGCATGAAAATAACACATAACAGCAGTTTATAACATGATGCACTCTTGCAACAGCAAAACAAGCACCTAGCTGATCTCTAACATGCATGACAACAACAGGTAAAACGTAGAGCACATCTCCACGAACGTCTGGACATAGTACACGCGCAAAACGGAGCAACAGGCACAAAGTTACAGCAGGTCAAACATTGCATAACAGATTAGATCTCAGGGACTTAGTGGGGAAAGAAGTCAACCTTAGGCAAAACAGATCTGGGAAAAAAACGAAGACGGGCCCGGTCCGGTGCGGCCCGGCTGGAGGCAGAGGCGGCGGCCCGAACTGGCGGCGGTGGCGAAGCCCGGCTGCGGTGGCGGCGGCTGGATCTGTCCCAGCGACGCCGATGCGGCCCGGCGGCTGCGGGCTGGAGCGGGAGGCGGCCCACCCGGCGAAGGGGCGGCCCGGCACGGAGCGGGAGGCCCAGCCGGCGGCGGCCTGGCGCCTGGCGTCGCGGTGGGAGGCGAGCGGTGCTGGGCCGGGGATGCGGTGGCCCGTGGCCTTGGCGCGACGAGGCGAGGAAGCTGGCGCGGACGGCTGAAGGCCGCGCGAAGGGAGGCGATGGGCCGGCGCTCGGGGGAAGTGGTCCCGCGGCCCCCGACCGGACGCTGAGGAGGCGAGGGGATCTGCGTGGTGTACGGCCCTGGATCGATCTAGGCGATGCGGAGCGGCGCGCTGGACTGCCTGGCGATCGACGAGGAGGGATCGAGGCGTTGACCTCGATCTGGTCGGCCGAACCAGATCGGGATGACCCGACCCTGACGCTGCGGGAGGATTTTTAGGGATCTGGAAGAATTGTGGATCTGATCTGAAAGGAAGGGAAAAAAAGTGGGGAAGGGGGAAGAAGAAGGGGACATGCCAAAATAGACTAGGGTCTACTATATAGCAGTTTTTAGGGTTAGGAGGGAGTTTAGGGGCGCTAGGAGCCCTCCGATCGCGATCTGACGGATCCGATCGCGGGGGTTGATTTAAAAGGCCTAGACGGAGATAAAAGACTGCAGCAGGGGTGTTTTCGTGACACGAAGCGAAGGCACTTCGGACCCACATGGACAAAGGATGGAAAAGTCAACGGAGTCCAAACGAGACGAGATTTGAGAGGCGGGTTGCACACAACAAAACAACAACACACAACACAACCTCGCGGCACACCGGTAACGTAAAACGCCCGAACAACAAAGTAGGCCTACGGGACGTCACGGACACGTGAGGGAGCTCCGGAACACGAAACGGACAACGGGAAGAAACACGCGGAACCGGATGCAACCCACAACACAAATGCAATGCAATGCACATGTCTACATGATATGAATGAATGCCACACACTCACACAACAAAACGACGAAAGCCCGAAAGACAAAGAACCCGAAATGGAAATAGATGAAGCCGGAGATATATTATATACCCAAAAGGGAAAGTATTACATCCGGGGCATTACACCAGGGCTCCAGGCGCTCTGGTGGCGCGGCCCCCCTCCTGGCCGCGCCGAGGGGGCGCCTGGGCCCCCCAGGCCTCCGCTGATGCCCCCCTTTGGCATATATTTATATCGTGTCCCGAAACCCTCGAGACGGGAACCCTTTTTCGCGATCTCATCTCTGTTCTGCCGCCGCCGCGCTTCCAAGATCGGGAGCACCAGGAGAACTCTTCCCGGCACCCTGCCAGAGGGGAGGATCACCACCGGGAGCCTCTCCACCACCATGGACGCCTCCCGGATGAGTTGTGAGTAGTCTCCCTTGGACCATGGGTCCATGACCAGTAGCTATGTGATGTTCTCCTCCCCTTCTTGTGCTTCACTAATTAGTCCTCGTGAGCTGCCCTACATGATCGAGGCACATATGTAATCCTTATGCTGTTGCTATGATGAGTTTGCTGGGATCCGATGGATTGTGAGATTATGTTCAGATTGTGTTTGAGTAATATATTTGATTCACCTCTTTTATATTTATGTTCGTAAGTAATTCTTGCATGTTCTCCGTTGCTATTTATTGCTTTGGCCGAGTAGTAGGTAGTGACTCCAATAGGGAACGTTATGCTTGATTGTGGGTTCATGCCCCTCGATGACTAGCTTGAGTGACAGAAACATGAGTCTAGGGGATGTGCTGTTGCCACAAGGGGGAAAACACCGTTGCTTGTGCCCGCGGGTGCAAGGATTGTTTACTTTACGCAAAGTTTTTTCAATGCAGTTGTCTATTGCTTTGAGTTTACACTATGGGTGGGACTCGCAACTTAATACCAGCGAGATGTTCTGGATAGATATCTCAAGGTGGATGATTAGTAGTAGATGTAGATAGATTTCGGTCTACTTTCCTTGGCGTACCGCCGATGCTTTGAACCTCTACCTTTCTTGCAACATAGTTAGCATTGGTTTGCGCACATAATTCTGTCAATTGCCCAGCTGTAATTCGTTTACCTCACGTAGATGTTTTATCGTCTTCTGGGAGAGAGACGTCACTAGTGAACATCATGGGACCCCGGTCCATATTACCATCACTGATGACATACGCTATTTACTTTTCGCTTTTACTTACTATTTGCAGCAATACCTATCACTATTATCACTTGCGTTTGATCCTTTGTAAACGACAAGGCCGGAGGGATTGACAACCTCACTGTACTCGTTGGGAGCAAAGTTATTTGTATCTGTGTGCAGGTCCACGTTGATTGCTAATATCTGGCGCCGTTAGCAGTTGACACCTTCTTGTTGAAACTGTGAGTCTCAGGGGAAATCGATCCTTGGTATCTTTGCCAAGGGAAAACTTCCGCTACACTGCATCTCAAACCTTCCACTTGGGGTAACCAACGAGGGGCGAGAAGCCATCAGCAAGTAGTTCATCCTTGGCAGAATGCTTGGCAAGCACCGTGGGAGCTCCAGGCGGCTTAAAAATTGATCCTATGATAAGCACATCCTCAGTATGATCATCAGTAGGATTCCTGACAGGAGAGAGTGGTTTAGGACTTGGCGGTCATGGATGATCGCCGAGTTGTCATTAATAGGCGAGGCCGGGTCAACTTGTGGAGGTGGCTCATCTTGCTTTTTTTCAAAGTCTTCTGGGTTTCGGATTTGAACTTCGTCAGGCTTGGATGCCTGTTTCTCTTGCTCAGCAGTGTCAGGAGCTTTTGAAGACCCGTCCGCCTTCTATTTCTTACTCGTCTTAGCGTTAGCCCTATAATGACGATAATCAAACTTGATAAGTATGAAAGGGAGGAAATGTATTAAGCAAATATTGATACTTACATCGGGTTAACCACAAAAGTGGGAAGCTACATCCCGGTAGAGTCGCCAGAAGAGTGGGATGTTTCCTGATATGCTGAGTCAGAAGGATTAAGAGGTTGCCGTATGAGGTCGGCTCATGGGAAGGATAAGGTACGACTGCGAGGCACCTCATGACGACGTTTGCGAAACGGCGGCATGTTTGGTAAGACGGCCACGAGTTCTTCTTGGCCGCTGCTGCAGGTGTTGCGCCTGGACTCGTGTTGATGTTTCTTCACAAGAAAATTTGGTCCAAGTAAGCAAGAGGATGGGAAAATCTTACTTTCCTGACGACCCGCTGTGTTTTTTGTCGTGCCAATGGTTCTGAGTCGGAGGAGATAGGGATTACCTCGACAACATCAGCATGACTTGTTTCCGCATCCTCCTGAGGTAAATCGGTGTCAATGAGTTGCATAAAAAGTTTACCACGTGAACCGAGTTCTACCTCTGACTCATCCAATTCAAGCTATTTTAGCACTGCTAACTTTTTGGGACGACACGGTCCTCAACCAGTTGTCTTGCCTCATTTGGTTGGAGCAACAGTGTTTGGTAGCTTCTTTTTTCCAAAAAGTGGGGTTGGCCTAGTTATACATGATCAATAAAGGTCAACAATTTGATATTTAGGAGGACAAACAAACAAAGCTTATTTTAGATACTTACAGCCGGAGTTGGGTTGATGGTGCAAAAAGGGTTCATGCTCGTCTTGCAGCAGTTTTCAAATGGCTCCCCAACAGGCGAATTGACGATATCATTGATCTCCTCTTCAGTCAGCTGTGTGGGATTATAGCGCAGTGGACCATTCGGGTCCCTGGTGTATTAGCACATAAAGCCGGAGCGGCGGCTTAAAGGAAAGATTCTCCATACAACCCAACAATGAACCAGATCAACTCCGGTTAAGACGTTGGCAACTATAGCCCGGATCTTCGATAAAGTGGAAGCATAAGGAATTCGTTCTTCAACAGTCAATTTGCTTGGGAGTGGGTTGTTGGTTAAGAGACGGTATGGACGAAAACCGGCAGAGGATTCTCTCCTTCCGGAGAGGTATCTTTACAATAGAACCAAGTGAAATTCCAGTCTTTCGGGTGACTCGGCAGAGCGGCTGATGGAAAGATTACGTCCCTCCGCCTCTGAATGGAAACACCTCCGAGCTCAAGACTAGGCCCGTCGATCATCTCAGTTTGGCGGTTGATGTAATAATAGTCTCTGAATAGATCAACAAAGGGCTCTTCACCAAGGTATACTTTGCAGAATACTTAAAAATTGCATATGTTTGAGACAGAATTTGGGCCAATATCTTGCGGATAAAGATTGTATAAGTGCATAACGTCTCGAAAGAATTTAGAGCCGGGAGGTGCAAAGCCACGGAGCATGTGGTCTGTAAAGACTATGACTTCGCCGTCTTGAGGTTTAGGAGGGCATTTGGAGCTGGGAACCCACCAATGGATGACATCCTTGGAGGCTAAAATGCCCATATCCACGAAATCAATAAGTGCTTCCTCGGTAACTTGAGAAGAAATCCAATCACAGGTTGTGGGAGCCTTGGTCATGATAAGATGGAAATAATGAAGCTATAAACAATAAATAAATATGGCAAATTCAACATTGCAGTACAGAGTTGTTTGCAAGTTTTAAGCTGGCCAGAGGCTGGCGGGTCAAAAAAGCATTTTGTAAGCCGCCGTATACGGCACGACCAGTCGGCAATCTATGAAGATGGAGGTGCCGAAAATTCTGCTAAGTGTTGCATAAATAGTTTTCGCATATTGCAACTTTATTTATGGATCTACGACAACTCAGAAAAGAAAAACTATTCCTAAACCTAAAATAGTTCTGGAAGAACTAGTGAAAGAACATGCGGTGCCCCCATGTTTGGTTTTGGTAATTGATGACAATCTCTATGGACTAATGGTTGCCTTGAGTTATATTTGAAGGGTTTGTCCATAGGCTTTACTTGGAGTTCATTTGTTGGTTTCAAGGAGAGTTTGTGATGACCAAGGTGCTATTAAGGAATTATCCAAAGATTGGTCTTGTGGCTGTTGAGCTTATTGCAAGCATGTCTTGAAGAAGAAGAGTTTGTGATTATTCATGTTTACCTTCAAGACATCATCGAAATTAAGAGAGTTGAAAAGATTCAAGGTTTATCAAAACTAAGTCAAAGAATGAATCAAGTTGATCAACACACAAAGTGTAGAAGATGTACCAAGAGGGATCAAGCAATCCCATGGTATGGTAAGCATTGTCAATCACGCTTTGTGTACTAACCCATGGTCTTCGTGAGAGTTCTTTGTGGGGTTAGGTTGCGGTGTGCAAGTTCAAGTGGAGCATCACGAAGAGATCAAGTGCTTGAAGCTTGTTATCCATTGTGGTGACAATGGACTTGTGAAGATATGCCGAAGAGTGACTCACCCATAGTGGAGTATGGGGGAGCAATCTACTAGTCTTCACCGAGACAACGCAATCAAGAAAGGTGGTACAACTTGAGGAAGTCAAGATCGTCTACATCTAGCTCAAGTGGACTTTGTGCAAAGCAAAGGTTTGCCCTTGATAGGTTTTCTATTTTATCGGTCTCGTGGTGGTAGTTGGGAGACCGGGTTATAGGATCGTTTGCCGTACTATCAAGGGGGGCTCTCAAGTTGGTAGCTTGATCGTATCGTTAGTAGAGAGCTCAAACCATTGCATCCTTGCATCATGTTTCTTGGTTCTTGGTTGGTTCTCTTTGTCAGTCTTAGAGCTTATGGTCATCTTGATTACAAGCTTGAGTTCATCGAAAACGGAGTTCACATGCGTCTTCTATGATGTTTTCGGTGTTGGAGGTTTTACCGGTCTTATCCGAGGAAGGGTTCTCACCATTTTCTAATGGGACTTTTCTAATTTGCTACTTATTGCTATTTATTTCAAGATTGTGTTAGCCCTTGTCTCTAGCTTTCCAACAAACTTGGTTTCATCGAATTCGGAGTCCGTTTGCAAAAGTTGTGGCAGTTTTGGTGTTCTGAAAAGGCTGCAGTGGTACTACCGCGAATTGGAGCGGATGTAATTTTTTACTACCGCTCCAGAGCGGTACTACCGTGGCTCCTATAGCAGTAGTACCGCTCCGGACCAAAAACTCGTCCCAAGTCCTGCGGTGGTAGGCCCGGATGTAATTTTTTAGTACCGCTCGCAAGCAGTAGTACCTCTACCCTTAGAAGTAGTACTGCTACCCCTAGCGGTAGTATCGTGAGGTCAAGCGGTACTACCGCTCCGATGGTTCTTCTGGCCTTTTTGCCTCTTCGCTGTTGTTTTTCAAAGGGGTACTACCGCCCTAGCGGTAGTACCGCTCCTTGGAGAGGTAGTACCGCTCTGTGCGGGCTGTGAGCATAACAGTTGGATTTTTCCCCACCTATAAAAGGGGGTCTTCTTCCCCAATGAACCGAATCCTTTGAGATCGTGTTCTTCCCCCATTGTTGACCTTCTTCGAGCTTGCTATCTCTCAATCCCTCCATGGATTCTTGCTAGTTTTGGGGGGAAAAGAGAGAGGAGATCTAGATCCACACTTCCACCAATCACTTTCTCCTCTTTGTGAGGGGAATCCTTTGGATCTAGTTCTTGGAGTTCTTGGTGTTCTCCTTCTTGTTCTTCCTCTCTTTTCCCTTCCTAGCATTAGTTGCTTTGGTGGGATTTGAGAGAGAAGGACTTGGGCACTCCGTGTGCCCTTGCCATTGCATTTGGTGCATCGGTTTGAGTTCTCCACGGTGATACGTGGAAGTGAAGTTTGAGAAGCTTATTACTCTTGGGTGTTTGGGAACCCTAGAGCTTGTTCCTCTTGGGTGCCTTGGCGCCCTAGACGGTTGGTGTTGTTCGGAGCTCAATCGTTGTGGTGTAAAGCTCCGGGCAAGCGTCGGTGTCTCCAATTAGGTTGTGGAGATTGCGCCGAGCAATTTGACGGGTACCGGTGACCGCCCCCAAAGGTTGCCAAAGTGTACGGGTTCGGTGACCGCCCCCAAGGGTTGCCATTTGTACGGGTTCGGTGACCGCCCTCAAGGGTCCCTTAGTGGAATCACGGCATCTTGCACTGTGCGAGGGCGTGAGGAGATTACGGTGGCCCTAGTGGCTTCTTGGGGAGCATTGTGCCTCCACACCGCTCCAAACGGAGATTAACGTCCGCAAGGGTGTGAACTTGGGATACATCGTCGTCTCCGCGTGCCTCGGTTATCTCTTACCCGAACCCTTTACTTATGCACTTTACTTTGTGATAGCCATATTGTTTCTTGTCATATATCTTGTTATCACCTAGTTGTTTATCTTGCTTAGCATAAGTTGTTGGTGCACATAGGTGAGCCTAGTTGTTGTAGGTTTTGTGCTTGACAAATTAACCGCTAGGTTTATTCCGCATTTGTTCAAGCCTAAACCATAATTATTTTAAAGCACCTATTCACCCCCCCCCCCCCTCTAGGCGACATCCACGATCTTTCAATTGGTATTAGAGCCTTGTCTCTCTTTATAGAGCTTAACTGCCTAGAGAGTAAGGATGTCGACTAGGGGTTTAGGTTTCTCTGACACTCTTAGTTTCGATAGCACAAATTTTGTTGTTTGGGTAATTGGCATGCTTAATCTCTTTAGGGTCATGGACCCAAATTTAGAGCGAATTGTAGATATGGGTTTTTCTCCTCCAAATGATCCACAAAGATTATCTTTAGAGGATGAGAAAAACTCTTATCTCAATGCTCAAGCTTCTAATGTGCTTTTTGATGCTTTGAGCAATGTAGTTATATTTCAACTCATGCCGTTCCGGGATTCTCATGAGTTGTGGGGAAAGCTTCAAGATAAATATGGTGTGTCCAAGAATTGTGGGAATGATTGTTCTCCCTCCACCTCCGACCGTGTTGTCTTCTCAACTTCTTCTACTTCACCTACATGTGGTTTGCCACAAGGTAATGATATGGTGAGTAGTGTTGGTCATTGCAATGATGATAGTATGCTTATTGTGGATGATCCTTCATCACTATCTTATTGCAATGCATATTCTTTGGACTTTAACACTTTGAGCACCCTACATGTTTCACATGCTTGTGTTGATAGTCCTTGCATATCATGTATAAATTGCTTGACTAAAACTCATGATGATATGCTTGCTATATCTTGTTGCCATGATAAAAATGCATCTATTTCCTCGAATTGTTATGCTAACAATGTAGAGGAAACACAACATCCCACGGAACAAGATGTATTCCTGAATGGTGCTTCAAGGGATCCTACATCATCATCTATTGCGTTTTGCCTTATGGCTAAGGCTTCAAAGGTATCTCCCACTTTGAATCCCAATATATCTTGTGATGATAGTGATGATGACAATGATGATGATGTTGATAATGATGAAGAGAATGATAATGTTGCCTCCTTAAAAATTAAGGGGGAAATGATTTTTAAAGCTCTTCATAAGAATAAAATGGCTCGTTCCAACTTCATGGAAATCATGTCTATTGCCATTGAGGGCAAGAAATATATAGAGGAGTTTGAATCTCATCTAGAGGAGCATGAGGTCACCATTGAGAAAATGGAAAGTCATGAGCGTGATTACGCTAATGAGATCGCCGACCTCTCGCAAGCTCTTGAACTTGAACAAACCACCAAGGAATGTCTTGAGGAGACTTTTGCTCTAGAACTATCTAGAATAAAGGAATCCCGTGATAGAGCTCTCGAGGTGGCTAATGATTTTGAAACTAAAAATGAGAAGCTTGAAGTTGCACATGCTAAACTCCTTGAGGATTTTGAGCACCTCGAAAATGGCTCAAGGGTCATTAAGAGTGAGCTCATCAAACTCACCGAGTCTCATGCTCATCTTAAAGCTTTATATTCTAAAGAGCTTGCCAAGTTGCCTTCTCCTCTTGCTATTATTGATGATGCTTGTGATACTAACTCTATTTCTAGTGAAGCATCCATTTTGAAGGAGAATGTTGAGCTAAGGGCTCAACTTGAGTTGCTATCTAGCAATTATGGGAAATTGGAAGAAAGTCATGTAAAGCTCACGAGCTCTCATGATGATCTTCTAGTATCCCATAATATGCTAAAGATAGCTCATGAGGCTATGAGTATCAAGGTAACATCTAGTGAGCCTCATGTGGATATTAGCACTACTTCAAGTCAAATGATATCTTGCCATGTGCTACTCCTCGTAATTCATCTACTCACAATGTTAGTACATCTTGTGATGAATTTCTCTCCTTGCCTTGTTGCTCTAACAATGAAGCTTATACTTCCTCTAGTACTTTTGTTGATAACAACCATGTAGAGGAAATCAAAGAGCTCAAGGCCCAAGTCACTTCTTTGAAGAAAGACTTGGAAAAGTGTCATGAAGGGAAGTCCACACTCAACAATATCTTGAGTGTGCAAAAATCCCCCAATGACAAAGGTGGACTTGGATTCAAATCCAACAAGAAGAAAAGGTCCAAGATCATTAACAAGAATAAGGGCCAAGAACAACTCAAGAATTCGGCCAAGATTATTTGCTTCAAGTGCAAAATTGAAGGGCATCATGTTAGATCTTGCCCATTGAAGAAGAAGGCCATTAGTGACAAGCAACAAGGGAAGAGGCCACAAGTTCAATCTCGTGCTCAAACCGCAAGTTGGAGAAAGGTCGTTTCCCAAGAAGACTCATGGTAATGCTTCTCATTTTGAGGAATCAAATGAGAAGAAAGTGAAGAGTAGATGTTGCTACTTATGCCGTGAGAAGGGTCACCTTGCTTCTTCATGCACTAGTGGTAACTTATCCAACCCAATTATTATTGATGATGTCTATTCTCTTGGGAAGGATAAGGTTGGAAATGTGTTTGCCAAGTTTCTTGGGACTCAAAGTGGTGTCAAGAAAAGAACCATTTGGGTAGCCAAGCCTATTGTGACTAACCTCCTAGGACTCAACTTGGTTGGGGACCAACTAGCTCAAACTTGATCAATAGGTGTTTTGGAGGGCATTGGAGACTTGGCTACATTATGAAGAATTAAGGGGTCTTCATCATTCATATTGTCTCAAGCCAAGTCATTCGGATTATCAAGTTTCTATCTTATATCCAATGTTCCTCCTTGCGGTAACTCGTGCTTAAATTGTTTACATTGAAAGTTACTTGCCCCTTTGCATGTTTTGGTTTTGTTCCTTGCATGTGTTTGTATATGTTGTGCGTCCAATTTGTGTATCTTGAGAAATCAAGTATGTCTATATTGGTTTGCACATCATGTATGTGTGTGTCGTGCGTTGAGCCTTTGTGCTTCTTGCTTTTATCTTAGTTGGCTCTTGTGAGAGATTAATGGAACATCCCATTTTGGGGGAGTGATATGCTTTGTGCACCTCACAGTTCTATAAATGTGTGTACATGAGGAATACCATCTTTTATTGATATTACAAGATTATCTAGTCTCTATGTGGTATGTCTTCTCATGAGAAAGTCAAATTCTAAATGTTCCATTAATTATCTCTTGTTGGTTCTCTTTTGCATCTTGGTAAGTTTTTCATTGGTATCACATTATGGGGGAGTAATATTCTATGTGCATATTACAAGCCTAGAAAATGTGTAAATTTGAGATATTGTCACCTAGAGTTGATAGTATAAATTATGTTGTTCCTAGGTGGAATGTTAGCTCTACAAGTTGCATTTTGCTTGTGTTTGGTGTGAAGATGATGTTGGATATCATTGCTATCTATCACCGGGAATTATTTCCAAATACCTCTTGTCTTTGACAATTGGTAATCATTTATGTGGTCGAAATTATTGATCATCTTTACATTGTCTTTTGGTTTTAATTGTCTTATCTCTTGACAAGTTTGTGTCAACTCCCATTTCCTTCCATGCCACTTGTGGATCTCATGTTTTATTGTTTTTGTCGAGTGTTTTCTAGATATAGTGAAAGTGGTGATCCCACCTTGTGCATATTTTAATCGAATGCAAATTCTCTTTAAATGCATAATTCGTGGGGGAGCTATCCTATTTTCGATAGAACACTCATCTTGTAATCCATATCAAGTGTGTGTTGATGGAAGGCAAGCCGTTTCTTTTTGGTACTTGTGCTATCATGAAACTTTGTAGATGGGTTGGTTTGTTTGGAACCATCCTCTCTTTTGGGAGTCCGATATCTTTCCTTTTGCATGTATCAATGGATATCTCATTCCTTGATGTATCTTCTAATAAATATCTTCCAAGTGATGATTTCTCCATTTGGTATCCTATTTTCACTTGGTATTTCTTTTTCATTTTGTTTCGTTTCTTGAAAGTCTTGAGCATGCATATTTACTTCATGTATTTTCTTTGGCATGCTTTCTTTCTTTAACCCAATATATAAGGGAAACTCCACCTAGTCTCAATTTGGATGAGATGTGCATGAAATTCATTTTCATATATAAATGCACATATGTTTGTGGAGTTTTTCCTATGTATTGGTGTTTCTAACTCTTTGGTCCCAATGAGTTTGGGTACCATTTTGTTTGTGTTGGTGTTGTAGGAACAATTGGAGATGCATTGGATGCTCGGCTCATTCAAAAGGAAGGTGATGTCACCATGTGCTTATTGGAGTCAAGCTAGGATGATCAATGAACTACTATCTACCTTCAATTGGTATCTACTACATCCTTCCAATGGTATCTCGGTAACAAGTATCACCATCTACTTCATGCACACATTTCTTGCACCAAACTTGTGTAAGTTGTATCATGGCATGTTAGTCATTCCTTCTTATGATACTTGTTTCCTTTCTCAAAGCATCCCAACAATGATCTCTTGTTGCTAGTTGTGATGTATTTGATGCTCGTGTGGTTGGAACTCATTTATATATAATAAGAACATATCTAGTCATGTGATATGCCTTCAAGCAAATATCTTATTGGTATATTTATGACTTCCTTGGGGATATCTTATTCATTCCTTTTTGCAACAATTTCGTGTGTACATCCTTCTTTGTGGATTGATATCATCATGATCTTCATCTACCTAGAATCTTATACACTTGAGAGAAGTTGCATATCTATTTGATATCCCCTTCTTTCACGTCCACCTTTTCGTTCCTGTTTTATGTCTTTGGTGGCTCCGTGAAGGTGTGTGTCTCGAGTGAGGATCTTATATCGTTGCATCTTGATGCACTCTTTTGTGGTGAAGATCATTTTTTCTCTTGCTTGTCTTGATGAGGCTTTTGCCATTTCTATTGGTATCCCTCCTCATGACAAAGCTATCCTTTTTATATCTTCACCACAGGTTGTCACAAGCATAGGTTATTTATATGATTAGTAGTGAGCTTGTGAACCCATTTCCTGTTGTGTGTGGGAATGATAGGCCTTGCACTATGTATCTCATTCATTCAAGAGTATATTGATGCTTAATGTTCATCCATACATTAATCTTCTCAAGTGCTTTGCCATGACTCACACACATCATTTTGGTTGAGCCTACTCTTAAGTTGACTCTTTTATATATTGCTCAACCAGTTGTTTGTTGCAAGTGCTAGGCTTTGTTTCCTTCATGCTCACTTGCACTTGGTGTGAGTGTCTATTGATCTTGGGGGAGTGATGATCCTATTTTGTGCACTTGGTATCCTAATGAAAATATTCTAAGGAGTGGATAAATTATGGGGAGCTTCACTAGTGTCTTTAGAACACTCCGTTATGTCGTGAGGTTCTGTTGATCTTGGGGGAGTGACGATCCTATTTTTTGCTCGTTGTATCCAAATACAAAACTAAATTGTGCACAAATCATGGGGAGCTTCTCTGGTTTCTCTAGAACACTCCTTTGCTCTTATCATAATATCTTTTATTCATTTGGCATGTAGGATCATTGGTCTAGTTGGGTCAATTGGTATCTTTTGATAGCTTGATTCAATTGGTATCCTTCGATTGCTTGATTGCGTGTTTTTCTCCCTTTGTTGTGCCTTTGTGGCATATCATTCTTTTGCAATCTCTGGGCCTCAATATAGTTTGTCTTCCTCCAAGTATTTACAGTTGGATATATGTATTGCATTCCACTCTCTATTTTGAGGAATACGCAATTTATGGAGGAACACAATTTATATTGGCCTTCTAAGCTATTCGCCCATTTTGGCAATCGATGTCAATGGGGTAGAAGTTTCAACAGAGTTGTCTCTTCTCTCTTCTTGCTTTGGTTTTGTTCCTAAGCTTTTGCATCTCATGCGCATACATTATTGTTGCATGGTATGCTAATGCATAATTCCTTATATAAGCTCTCTTGAAAGTGATTGTCATCAATTACCAAAATGGGGGAGATTGAAAGAACATGCGGTGCCCCCATGTTTGGTTTTGGTAATTGATGATAATCTCTATGGACTAATGGTTGCCTTGAGTTATATTGGAAGGGTTTGTTCATAGGATTTTCTTGGAGTTCATTTGTTGGTTTCAAGGAGAGTTTGTAATGACCAAGGTGCTATTACGGAATTATCCAAAGATTGGTCTTGTGGGTGTTGAGCTTATTGCAAGCATGTCTTGAAGAAGAACAGTTTGTGATCATTCATGTTTACCTTCAAGACATCTGGAAAGATTCAAGGTTGATCAAAACTAAGTCAAATAATGAATCAAGTTGATCAACACACAAAGTATAGAAGATGTACCGAGAGGGATCAAGCAATCCCATGGTATGGTAAGCATTGTCAATCACGCTTTGTGTACTAACCCATGGTCTTCGTGAGAGTTCTTTGTGGGGTTAGGTTGCGGTGTGCAAGTTCAAGTGGAGCATCACGAAGAGATCAAGTGCTTGAAGCTTGCTGTCCATTGTGGTGACAATGGACTTGTGAAGATATGCCGAACAGTGGCTCGCCCATAGTGGAGTATGGGGGAGCAATCTAATAGTCTTCACCGAGACAACGCAATCAAGAAAGGTGGTCCAACTTGAGGAAGTCAAGATCGTCTACATCTAGCTCAACTGGACTTCGTGCAAATCAAAGGTTTGCCATTGATAGGTTTTCTATTTTACCGATCTCGTGGTGGTAGTTGGGAGACCGGGTTATAGGATCGTTTGCCGTACTATCAAGGGGGGCTCTCAAGTTGGTAGCTTGATCGTATCGTTAGTAGAGAGCTCAAACCATTGCATCCTTGCATCATGTTTCTTGGTTCTTGTTTGGTTCTCTTTGTGAGTCTTAGAGCTTATGGTCATCTTGATGACAAGCTTGAGTTCATCGAAAACGGAGTTCACATGCGTCTTCTATGATGTTTTCGGTGTTGGAGGTTTTACCATCTTATCCGAGGAAGGGTTCTCACCATTTTCTTATGGGCCTTTTATAATTTGATTCTTATTGATATTTATTTCAATATTGTGTTATCCCTTGTCGCTAGCTTTCCAACAAACTTGGTTTCATCGAATTCGGAGTCCGTTTGCAAAAGTTGTGGCAGTTTTGGTGTTCTAAAAAGGCTGCAGCGGTACTACCGCGAATTGGAGCGGATGTAATTTTTTACTACCGCTCCAGAGCGGTACTACCGTGGCTCCTACAGCGGTAGTACCGCTCCGGACCAAAAACTCATCCCAAGTCCTGCGGTGGTAGGCCCGGATGTAATTTTTTAGTACCGCTCGCAAGCAGTAGTACCGCTACCCTTAGCAGTAGTACCGCTACCCCTAGCGGTAGTACCGTGAGGTGAAGAGGTACTACCGCTCCGACGGTTCTTCTGGCATTTTTGCCTCCTCGCTGTTGTTTTTCAAAGGGGTAGTACTGCTATGTGCGGGCTGTGAGCATAACGGTTGGATTTTTCCCCACCTGTAAAAGGGGGTATTCTTCCCCAATGAACCTAATCCTTTGAGCTCGTGTTCTTCCCCCATTGTTGACCTTCTTCGAGCTTGCTATATCTCAATCCCTCCATGGATTCTTGCTAGTTTTGGGGGGAAAGAGAGATGAGATCTAGATCCACACTTCCACCAATCACTTTCTCCTCTTTGTGAGGGGAACCCTTTGGATCTAGTTCTTGGAGTTCTTGGTGCTCTCCTTCTTGTTCTTCCTCTCTTTTCCCTCCCTAGCATTAGTTGCTTTGGTTGGATTTGAGAGAGAAGGACTTGGGCACTCCGTGTGCCCTTGCCATTGCATTTGGTGCATCGGTTTGAGTTCTCCACGGTGATACGTGGAAGTGAAGTTTGAGAAGCTTATTACTCTTGGGTGTTTGGGCACCCTAGAGCTTGTTCCTCTTGGGTGCCTTGGCGCCCTAGACGGTTGGTGTTGTTCGGAGCTCAATCATTGTGGTGTAAAGCTCCGGGCAAGCGTCGGGGTCTCCAATTAGGTTGTGGAGATTGCCCCGAGCAATTTGACGGGTACCGGTGACCGCCCCCAAAGGTTGTCAAAGTGTACGGGTTCGGTGACCGCCCCCAAGGGTTGCCATTTGTACGGGTTCGGTGACCGCCCTCAAGGGTCCCTTAGTGGAATCACGGCATCTTGCATTGTGCGAGGGCGTGAGGAGATTACGGTGGCCCTAGTGGCTTCTTGGGGAGCATTGTGCCTCCACACCGCTCCAAACTGAGATTAGCGTCCGCAAGGGTGTGAACTTCGGGATACATCGTCGTCTCCGCGTGCCTCGGTTTTCTCTTACCCGAGCCCTTTACTTATGTACTTTACTTTGTGATAGCCATATTGTTTCTTATCATATATCTTGCTATCACCTAGTTGTTTATCTTGCTTAGCATAAGTTGTTGGTGCACATAGGTGAGCCTAGTTGTTGTAGGTTTTGTGCTTGACAAATTAACTGCTAGGTTTATTCCGCTTTTGTTCAAGCCTAAACCGTAATTATTTTAAAGCGCCTATTCACCCCCCCCCCCTCTAGGCGACATCCACGATCTTTCAACTAGTGTGACAAAAAGGGATCTTGCAGGAGCAAGACGAATCTATGATGAATCGAGGATACTAAAAACTACTACCGCGTGACTTCATACTTGCATTGGGGTTCAACTAAGCAGTATGATAGATGAACTATGAGCGAGCATGCCGAACACCGATGAACTGAGGAAAACCTAATGAAGATTGAAAAAAAGGGGGGCGAGTACATGGTGAAGCTAATGGACAGCGGAGGGGCGCCGTGTTTTTCTGGTCTGTTCAGGTTGATGTAGTGGCTAGGTTGGTGCTGTTGGTGAAGGTCGACGACGGTGACAGAGTTCGTATGGCGACGGCCGGTGCGAGGAAGACGAAGAAAAAAGAGGGATGGGGGTAAAAGGTGAAAAGGGACCCCCCATGCTTATTTATAAGGGGAAAGGTGAGTGGTAAAATGGCAGGCGCAGAGATCGAGGAGGCATGATAATTATCTTAACCCCAGAAGCGCATCGATTCTCAGAATGGTTAATTAATACAAAAATCCATTACGATGTCATCAGATTATTTTCTAAAAATTAATGATGTGACGTCGTCTCTTTATGGCGGGTTATATAAGTTTATCAGGTTCAAAGCTGAAAAGGTTCAAGGAAGTCGCCAATTGAGGAATGGAGATTGACATGAACAGGTTCAAATCAATCTGGGGCCTAATGTTGGGGATATAACCCCGTGGTATGACCTACCCAGGAGGGGCCGGGTCATACTATTGGCGACTCATAATTGAAGGCCCAATAAGGCCTGAAGAAGACAATGTGAGAAGACCGAATGCGGCTTACGAGCAGGCCTATTGAAGGCCCGTGACCGGGAGGCGACTCAAGACACAAAGGTGTGAGCCGCTCGATGGTATCTTGCTTAACAAGGCAAGGTGATTTAGAGACAGGGTCGGTTACCATGTGTAATCTGACCCGGAATCTTGTAAGCTGCCGGCCTTGACCTATGTCTATAAAGACGAGACCCGATGGTGGGTAAACTCAGAGAACAATGGATTGAGAGTTAGGTCAAGCATAATTGCTCCCTTGTAATCGATACTCAAGCAATAGTCAAAAAGTAGGAGTGTGCTTTTACCTCGTTGAGAGGGGCCGAACCTGGGTAAATCCTTTGTGTCCTTTTTCCCGTCCAACCCCTTCGAGCTAACCTACATAGCGATGGCTCCACACCTAAGTCCTTTCACAAGGGCATTTGTCGTGACAAAAACCACAACACCGTCCGCAGAGCCCGCGGCGGCCACGCGCTGACCGCTGCGCGCCACAGTCACGCGACCGCATGTAGATTCGCGGCCTCACCCCTACGCCGTTGTCGTCTCCGTCTCCGCCAGCCCCCGAGCGACTGACGGCCGCCGAGCAGGAGGAGCTGATGCGGCAGGTGATGAAAGAGTCCGTACGCACCCACGACGAGCACCAGTGGGTGGGCCTCAAGGAGGCGTTGGCCCTGTCGGTGGCCGGCGACGTCGCCTTCCCCGAGCTCGATGTGTACGTCAAGGAGGAGGCCATGGAGGAGCTGACGGGATGGAACCCAACATTGGTCGGCCAGTCCTGGACGTGGATGGAGACCGTGTCGTGCACACCCGAGGTCGACTCCGGTCGGTGGTCACCATCCCCACCACGTGAAGAGGTCATGCAGGCGCCACCACAGCAGGAACGGCAGGCACCTTCGGCATGGCAGGGGCCACCATCCCACCTCTGGCAGCCACCTCCATACGTCGACCTCACCGGCGATGATGACGACGAGTAGACGGCACCCATGGCGGCGACGATGACCCTTATCTAGTTTGTGAAATGTTTTTTATATCAATGTGTTCAACTAGGGTAATCTCGACGTTTTAAATGTCTGCATTAATATTTCCTAGTTGTTTTTAATGTTTATTTGGGGTTTTCGGGTTTATTTTAATCACGTCCAAAAAAGCAAACCGTTTGGGGTGCTGCCGACCCGATGGGCGCACCGACAGGTGCACGACCACAAGCAAACGACCGTGTTCCTACCTCAAACGGACGAAAAGTGGATGAAATGGACGTTCGTTTGGGGTCGCGTGTTGGAGTTAGCTAAAGTGGTGAAATTTCCTGTTTTGACCCTTTTTTGGTATAAATTCCGGATCTGGCCCCTGTTTGCAATTATTTCGGCATTTGACCCTTTTGCTACCGCCGCATCCTACGACCGTAGGTGCTACTTCTCGAGCTTGCGTTGTATTCCCTCGAAGAGGAAAGGGAGATGAAGCACAGTAGCATAAGTATTTCCCTCAGTTTTTGAGAACCAAGGTATCAATCCAGTAGGAGACCACGCACGAGTCCCTCGCACCTGCACAAACAAATAAGAACTTCACAGCCAACGCGATAAGGCATTGTCAATCCCTTTACGGTCACTTACGAAAGTGAGATCTGATAGAGATGATAGTTTATATTTTTGGTATTTTTGTTTATAAGAACAGAAAATAAAAGCGGTAAAAGTAAAGTAGATGTAGATTGATATGTTGAGAATAGACCCTCGGGCCATAGTGTTCTCTAGTGGCTTCTCTCATGATAGCGATATTCTACGGCGGGTAAACAAATTACTGTCGAGTAATTGATAGAAAAACGAATAATTATGAGACTATCTAGGCATGATCATTGTATATAGGCATCACGTCCGGGACAAGTAGACCAAAACGATTCTGCATCTACTACTATTACTCCACACATCGACCGCTATCCAGCATGCATCTAGTGTATTGAGTTCATAAGAACAGAGTAATGCCTTAAGCAAGATGACATGATGTAGAGGGATAAACTCAAGAAATATGATATAAACCCCATCTTTTCATCCTCGATGGCAACAATACAATACGTGCCTTGCTGCCCCTACTCACTGGGAAAGGACACCGCAAGATTGAACCCAAAGCCAAGCACTTCTCCCATTGCAAGAACTATAGATATAGTAGGCCAAACCACACCAATAATTCGAAGAGACTCGCAAGGATATTATGAGCACACATAAAAATTTCAGAGAAGAACCAAATATTTCTCATAGATAATCTTGATCATAAACTAACAATTCATCGGATCTCGACAAACACACCGCAAAAAGAGATTACATCGAATAGATCTCCTCGAAGACCGAGGAGAACTTTGTATTGAGATCCAGAGAGAGAGAAGAAGCCATCTAGATACTAGCTATGGACCTGAAGGTCTGTGGTAAACTACTCATAACTCATGGTGAGGGCGATGATGATGATGTAGAAGCACTCTGTGATGGATCCCCCCTCCGGCGGAGCTCCGGAACAGGCTCCAAGATGGGATCTCACGGGAACAGAAGGTTACGGCGGTGAAATTAGGGTTTTCACTCTGTTGTTGATGGTTTCGGGGTACGTAGACTTATATAGGAGGAAGGAGGACACTGGGGGAGTCACGGGGGCCCCACGAGGCAGGGGGCACGCCCTAGGAAGGGGGGCGCACCCCCCACCCTTGTGGGCCCCTCGTGGCTCTTCTGACGTGGTTCTCAAGTTCTCCGAGCGTGATTTTCTCCAAAAATATCTCTTGCGAAGGTTTCATTCCGTTTGGACTCCGTTTGATATTCTTTTTCTGCAAAACCCTGAAACAGGCAAAAAACAGCAATCTGGACTGGGCCTTTGGGTTAGTAGGTTAGTCCTAAAAATGATATAAAAGTGTAAGATAAAGCCCATTAAACATCCAAGACTTCATAAATAATAGCATGGAACAATAAAAAATTATAGATACATTGGAGACGTATCAAGCATCTCCAAGCTTAATTCCTGCTCGTCCTCGAGTAGGTAAATGATAAAGAAAGAATTTTTGATGTGGAATGCTAACCAACATAGTTTCTCAATGTAATTCTCTAAATTGTGGCATGAATGTTTAGATCTGAAAGATTCAAGATTAAAGTCTATATTGACATAAGAAATAACAATACTTCAAGCATACTAACAAAGCAATCATGTCTTCTCAAAATACTATGGCTAAAGAAAGTTATCCCTACAAAATCATATAGTCTGGCTATGCTCCCTCTTCATCACACAAAATGTTCATATCATGCACAACCCCGATTTTAGCCAAGCACTTGTTTTCATACTCTATGTTTTCAAACCTTTTCAACTTTCACGCAATACATGAGCATGAGCCATGGACATAGCACTATGGGTGGAATAGAGGTGGTTGTGGAGAAGACAAAAATGAGGAAGATAGTCTCACATTGATTAGGCGTATCAACGGGCTATGGAGATGCCCATCAATAGATATCAATGTGAGTGAGTAGGGATTGCCATGCAACGAATGCACTAGAGCTAAGTATGTATGAAAGCTCAACAAAATAAACTAGTGGGTGTGCATCCAACTTGCTTGCTCACGAAGACCTAGGGCATTTGAGGAAGCCCATCGTTGGAATATACAAGCCAAGTTCTATAATGAAAGTTCCCACTAGCATATGAAAGTGACTAAACATGAGACTCTCTATCATGAAGAACATGGTGCTACTTTGAAGCACAAGTGTGGAAAAGATAGTAGCAATTGTCCCTTCTCTCTTTTCTCTCAAATTTTTTGGAGGGGCTTTCTCCCTTTTTTTTATTAGCCCCTCTCTATTTTTTTTGGGCCATCACTTTTTTTATTGGCCTTTCCTCACATGGGACAATGCTCTAATAATGATGATCATCACACTTTTATTACAACTCGATACTATAACAAGTATGACTCTACATGAATGCCTCCGGTAGTGTATCGGGATGTGCAATGAATCAAGAGTGACATGTATGAAAAATTACGCATGGTGGCTTTGCCACAAATACGATGTCAACTACATGATCATGCATGGAAATATGACAATATGATGCGTGTCATATGAACGGAATGGTGGAAAGTTGCATGGCAATATATCTCGGAATGGCTATGAAAATGCCATGATAGGTAGGTATGGTGGCTGTTTTGAGGAAGGATATATAGTGGGTTTATGGCACCGGCGAAAGTTGCACGGTACAAGAGAGGCTAGCAATGGTGGAAGGGTGAGAGTGCGTATAATCCATGGACTCAACATTAGTCATAAAACTCATATACTTATTGCAAAAATCTACGAGTCATCAAAACAAAGCAATCAACGCATGCTCCTAGTGGGCAGGTTGGTAGGAGTTAACCATCGCGCGCCCCCGACCTCCACACAAAGGTTGGCACTCTACAAATACCCCATGCTCTAACTTCGTCACATAGCGGTTCACCATACGTGCATGATACGGGAATCACTAACCTTAACACAAGTATTTCTCAATTTCATAATAACTCCACTAGCATGATTCTAATATTACTATCCTCATATCTCAAAACAAATATCAAGCATCCAACATCTCATCATATTCAATGCACTTAGTGTGAATTTTTTTTACTACATTGACATTGGATGTCTATCATGTGAAGACTAGTTTTTTAGCCTAAACACATTACCATGCTGTTTTAATAGACTCTCAAATAGATATATGTGAAGTATGAGATTTCATCAATTTCTACAAAATATAACCACCACCGTGCTCTAAAAGATGTAAGTGAAGCACTAGAGCAAAAACTATCCAACTCAAAAGATATAAGTGAAGCACATAGAGTGTTCTAACAATTCCTAGGCCATATTTAACTCTCTAAAATAGGTGTGTCCAGCAACATTGATTGTGACAAACTAACAAGCAAAGACTCAAATTATACAAGACTCTCCAAGCAAAACACATATCATGTGGTGAATAAAAATATAGCTCCAAGTATAGTTACCGATGGATGAAGACGAAAGAGGGGATGCCTTCCCAGGGCATCCCCAAGCTTAGGCTTTTGATTATCCTTGAATTTTACTTGGGGTGCCATGGGCATCCCCAAGCTTAGGCCTTTGCTACTCTTTGTTCCATAGTCCATCAAAGCAATACTCAAAACTTGAAAACTTCAGAACACAAAACTTAGACAAAAATTCTCGTGAGCTCCGTCAGTATAAGAATGCAAACCACTACTCAAAGGTACTGGAATGAATTCATTATTTGTTTATATTGGTGTTAAACCTACTGTATTCCAACTTCTCTATGGTTCATACCTCCAAATATTACTCATAGATGCATTGAAATAAGCAAACAACACACGAAAAACAGAATCTGTCAAAAACAGAACAGTCTGTAGTAATCTGCAGATTTAGCATACTTCTGTAACTCCAAAAAATTCAAAATAAACTGGTAAATGTGAGGAATGTTTCTATTAATCATCTGCAAAAAGAATCAACTAAATAGCACGCTCCAGTAAAATCTGACGACCATTCTAGTAAGCGCTAACGATTCTGTTTTTCACAGCAAGATCACATAAACTTCACACACATCTTCCCAAAGGTTCTACTTGGCACAAACAATAAACAAAACATGAAACCACATCTAAACAGAGGCTAGATGAAATATTTATTCCCTAACAGCAACAAAAACAAAAACAAAAAATTGGGTTGCCTCCTAACAAGCGCTATCGTTTTACGCCCCTAGCTAGGCACGATACAAGATAAATCTAGGTATTGACATATTTGGAAGGCAATCCATAAGTGGCTCTCATGATAGATTCATATGGTAATTTGATTTTATTTCTAGGAAAGTGTTACATGCTTTTCGTTAATGGAAATTGCAATCTAATATTTCCTTCCTTCATATCAATAATTGCACCAATCGTTCTAAGGAAAGGTCTACCAAGAATAATAGGACATGAAGGATTGCAATCTATATCAAGAACAATGATATCTACGGGCACATAATTCCTATTGGCAACAATAAGAACATCATTAATCCTTCCCATAGGTTTCTTAATAGTGAAATCCGCAAGATGCAAATTTAAAGAACAATCATCAAGTTCATGGAACCCTAGCAAATCACACGAAGTTTTTTGGGATAGTGGAGACACTTGCACCCAAATCACACAAAGCATAGCATTCATGATCCTTTATTTTTATTTAGATAGTAAGTTCCCACTCATCATAAAGCTTTCTAGGGATAGAAACTTATAACTCAAGTTTTTCTTCATAAGATTGCATCAAAGCATCAACTATGTGTTTGGTGAAAGCTTTATTTTGACTATAAGCATGCGGAGAATTTAGTACGGATTGCAACAAGGAAATACAATCAATCAAAGAGCAATTATCATAATTGAATCCCTTGAAATCCAAAGTAGTGGGTTCATCACTATGCAAAGTTTTAATCTCTTCACTCCCACTTTTAACAATTTTAGCATCAAGATCTAAAAACTATGAGTCATTGGGACACCTTAAAGCAAAATCATCTCCAATCCTATCTTCATCAAAATTTATACTAGAAAACAAGGATCTAATAGGAGACACGTCAATAACTTTCAGATCTTCACTTTATTTTAATGATAACTAGAAGAACATGCTTTAATATAATTCTCTCTTTTAGCACGCATTCTAGCGGTTCTTTCTTTGCATTCATCAATGGAAATTCTCATGGCTTTGAGAGACTCATTGATATCATGCTTAGGTGGGATATATCTAAGTTTCAAAGAATCAACATCAAGAGTAATTCTATCCACACTTCTAGCCAATTCATCAACCGTAAGCAATTTCTCTTCAAGCATAGCATTGAAATTCTTTTGCGAGATCATAAACTCCTTAACACTAGTTTCAAATTCAGAAGGCATCTTTCCATAAGAGTTGTTGTAGGAATTACCATAATTATTAGAGGAATTACTAGGAAAAGGCCTAGGATTAAAATTACCTCTATAAGCATTGTTACCAAAATTATTCCTACCAACAAAATTCACATCCAATGATTCATAGTTATTTTCAATCAAAGTGGACAAAGGCATATCATTAGGATCAGAGGAAGCACTCTTAGCAGCAAACAATTTCATAAGTTCATCCATCTTTCCACTCAAAACACTAATTTCTTCAATAGCATGCATTTTTTTACTAGTAGATCTTTCGGTGTGCCATTGATAATAATTAACCATAATATTATCTAGGAGTTTGGTAGCTTCTCCTAAGGTAGTTTCCATGAAAGTGCCTCCTGCGGCCGAATTAAAAAGATTTTTAGAAGCAAAATTCAAGCCAGCATAAAAGTTCTGAATAATCATCCATAGATCCAAACCATGTGTAGGGCAATTATGTATCATCAATTTCATTCTCTCCCAAGCTTGTGCAACATGCTCATGATCTAGTTGCTTAAAATTCATAATATCGTTTCTAAGAGAGATGATCTTAGCAGGAGGGAAATACTTAGAGATAAACACTTATTCCACGAATCAATACCATTTCTAGGCAAAGAGGAAAACCAAGTTTTAGCACGATCTCTAAGTGAAAACGGAAATAACTTCAATTTTACAATATCGTTATCCGTATCCCTTTTCTTTTGCATAATTTTATCAATTTTACAATAACTTCAATTTTACAAATCAACAAAGTTGTTTAGATGGGTAGTGGCATCTTCACTAGGAAGGTCGGAGAATTGATCTTTATGAAAAGATTCAACAAAGCAGCATTGATCTCACAAGATTCAGCATCGGTAATAGGAGCAATCGGAGTGCTAATAAAATCATTGTTGTTGGTATTGCAGAAGTCACACAATTTGGTATTGTTCTGAGCCATAGTGACAAGCAAGCAATCCAACACACACAAGCAAACAAGAAGCAAGCGAACGATAAACACATGGCAGAAGAAGGGCAAATAAAACGGCAAGGGTGAAGTGGGTGAGAGGAAAATGAGAGGCAAATAAATGTAATGCGAAGGATAAGGGTTTGTGATAGGTACTTGGTATATGAGTTTGCGTAAGCCTCCCCGGCAACGGCGCCAGAAATTCTTCTTGCTACTTCTCGAGCTTGCGTTGTATTCCCTCGAAGAGGAAAGGGAGATGCAACACAATAGCGTAAGTATTTCCCTCAGTTTTTTAGAACCAAGGTATCAATCCAGTAGGAGACCACGCACGAGTCCCTCGCACCTGCACAAACAAATAAGAACTTCACAGCCAACGCGATAAGGGGTTGTCAATCCCTTTACGATCACTTACGAAAGTGAGATCTGATAGAGATGATAGTTTATATTTTTGGTATTTTTGTTTATAAGAACAGAAAATAAAAGTAGTAAAAGTAAAGTAGATGTAGATTGATATGTTGAGAATAGACCCGGGGGCCATAGTGTTCTCTAGTGGCTTCTCTCATGATAGCGATATTCTACGGCGTGTAAACAAATTACTATCGAGCAATTGATAGAAAATCGAATAATTATGAGACTATCTAGGCATGATCATTGTATATAGGCATCACGTCCGAGACAAGTAGACCGAAACGATTCTGCATCTACTACTATTACTCCACACATCGACCACTATCCAGCATGCATCTAGAGTATTGAGTTCATAAGAACAGAGTAACGCCTTAAGCAAGATGACATGATGTAGAGGGATAAACTCAAGCAATATGATATAAACCCCATCTTTTTATCCTCGATGGCAACAATACAATACGTGCGTTGTTGCCCCTACTGTCACTGGGAAAGGACACCGCAAGATTGAACCCAAAGCCAAGCACTTCTCCCATTGCAAGAACTATAGATCTAGTAGGCCAAACCAAACCAATAATTTGAAGAGACTTGCAAGGATATTATGAGCACACATAAAAAGTTCAGAGAAGAACCAAATATCTTTCATAGATAACCTTGATCATAAACTCACAATTCATCGGATCTCGGCAAACACACCGCAAAAAGTGATTACATCAAATAGATCTCCTCGAAGACCGAGGAGAACTTTGTATTGAGATCTAGAGAGAGAGAAGAAGCCATCTAGATACTAGCTATGGACCCGAAGGTCTGTGGTAAACTACTCACAACTCATGGTGAGGGCGATGATGATGATGAAGAAGAAGAACTCCGTGATGGATCCCCCTCCGATGGAGCTCCAGAACAGGCTCCAAGATGGGATCTCACGGGAACAGAAGATTACGGCGGTGGAATTAGGGTTTTCTCTCTGTTGTCGAAGGTTTCGGGGTACGTAGACTTATATAGGAAGAAGGAGGACACCGAGGGAGTTACGGGGGGCCCACGAGGCAGGGGGCACGCCCCCCACCCTCGTGGGCAGCCCCTTGATCCCCTGACGTGGTTCTCAAGTCCCCCGTGCGTGATTTTCTCCAAAAATATCTCTCGCGAAGGTTTCATTCCGTTTGGACTCCGATTGATATTCTTTTTCTGCAAAACCCTGAAATAGGCAAAAAAAACTGCAATCTGGACTGGGCCTTTGGGTTAGTAGGTTAGTCCCACAAATAATATAAAAGTGCATGATAAAGCCCATTAAACATCCAAAACTTCATAAATAATAGCATGGAACAATAAAAAATTATAGATACGTTGGAGACGTATCAATCTACAGGCTGTCCACGAGGCATGGGGGCGCGCCCCCACCCTCGTGGGCAGCCCGTGGGTCCTCTCGTCCCCCTCTAGCACTTCCAGGGCTTCTTCAGGTCCAAAAACTTCCTCCGTTGAGTTTCAGGTCAATTGGGCTCCGTTTGATATTCCTTTTCTGCGAAACCCTAAAACAGGAGAAAAACAGAAATTGGCACTGGGCTCTGGGTTAATAGGTTAGTCCCAAAAATAATATAAAAGTGTATAACAAAGCCCATTCAACATCCAAAACATCATAAATAATAGCATGGAACAATCAAAAATTGTAGATACGTTGGAGACGTATCACCAAGGCGGCAGTGCCACAAGTATGTGGGACTATCATAACCAACCTTACATCTTTTGGCTTTCACATTATGAATATGTGTAACATCATGTTCGAGATTCAATAAAAATAAACCATTGACCAGCAGGGCATGACCATAAAATATATCTCTCATATAAATAGAACAATCATTATTCTTGGATTTATATGAGTAGCCATCTCGCATCAAACGAGATCCAGATACAATGTTCATGCTCAAATCTGGTACTAAATAACAATTATTGAGGTTTAAAACTAACCCCCAAGGTAGATGTAGAGGAAGCGTGCCTACGGCGATCACATCGACCTTGGAACCATTCCCGACGCACATCGTCACCTCGTCCCGCAACTCCTGTTTTGAGTTACAAATGTGAGCAGTCGCACCGGTATCAAATACCCATGAGCTACTACGAGCGCTAATAAGGTACACATAAATAACATGTATATCATATATACATTTGACGTTGCCGGCCTTCTTATCCGCTAAGTACTTGGGGCAGTTCCGCTTCAAGTGACCATTTCCCTTGCAATAAAAGCACTCAGTCTCAGGCTTGGGTCCATTCTTTCGATGGATTCTGTCAATGACCGAGTCATCTAGAAGATTAACTCCCAACTCAGACAAGCGGTTGTGCAACCTAGACATTTTATGTATATGCTCGCTGACAAAACTATTTTCCTCCATCTTACAACTGAAGAACTTGTCGGAGACTTCATATCTCTTGACCCAGGCATGAGCTTGGAAAACCATTCTCAACTCTTGGAACATCTCATATGCTCTGTGTTGCTCAAAACGCTTTTGGAGCCCCGGTTCTATCCTATAAAGCATGCCGCACTGAACTAGGGAGTAATCATCACTACGCGACTGCCAGACATTCATAACGTCTTGAGTTGCTAGGAAAATGGGTGCGTCACCTAGCGGTGCTTCAAGGACATATGCTTTGTTGGAAGCTATGAGGATGATCCTCAAGTTATGGACCTAGTCTGTATAGTTGCTTCCATCGTCTTTCAGCTTAGTTTTCTCTAGGAACGCGTTGAAGTTGAGGGCAACATTAGCATGGGCCATTGGATCTACAAGATAGATTGTAAAGAAAATTTTAGACTAAGTTCATGATAATTAAGTTCATCTGATCAAATTATTTAGTGAACACCCACTCAAATAGACATCCCTCTAGTCATCTAAGTGATACATGATCCAAATCGACTAGGCCATGTCCGATCATCATGTGAGACGGACTAGTCATCAATGGTGAACATCTCCATGTTGATCGCATCTACTATATGACTCATGTTCGACCTTTCGATCTCTCGTGTTCTGAGGCCATGTTTGTACATGGTAGGCTCGTCAAGTCAACCTAAGTGTTTCGCATGTGTAAATCTGGCTTACACCCGTTGTATGTGAACGTTAGAATCTATTACACCCGATCATCATGTGGTGCTTCGAAACAACGAACCTTTGCAACGGTGCACACTTAGGGGGAACACATTTCTTGAAATTTTAGTGAGGGGTCATCTTATTTATGCTACCGTTGTTCTAAGCAAATAAGATGTAAACATGATAAACATCACTTGCAAATCATAAAGTAACATGATATGGCAAATATCATCTTACGCCTTTGATCTCCATCTTCGAGGCGCGGCATGATCACCATCGTCACCGGCATGACACCATGATCTCCATCATCATGATCTCAATCATCGTGTCTTCATGAAGTTGTCTCGCCAATTATTACTACTACTACTATGGCTAACGGTTAGCAATAAAGTAAAGTAATTACATGGTGTTTTTATTGACTCGTAGGTCATACAATAAATTATGACAACTCCTATGGCTCCTGCCGGTTGTCATACTCATCGACATGCAAGTCGTGATTCCTATTACAAGAACATGATCAATCTCATACATCACATATATAATTCATCACATCCTTTTGGCCATATCACATCACATAGCATACCCTGCAAAAACAAGTTAGATGTCCACTAATTGTTGTTGCATGTTTTATGTGGCTGCTATGGGTTTCTAGCAAGAACGTTTCTTACCTATGCAAAAGCCACAACGGTAATATGCCAATTGCTATTTACCCTTCATAAGGACCCTTTTCATCGAATCCGATCCGACTAAAGTGGGAGATACAGACACCCGCTAGCCACCTTATGCAACAAGTGCATGTCAGGCGGTGGAACCTGTCTCACGTAAGTGTACGTGTAAGGTCGGTCTGCTCCGCTTCATCCCACAATGCCGCCGAATCAAGATAGGACTAGTAACGGTAAGCAAATTGACCAAATCATTGCCCACAACTACTTGTGTTCTACTCGTGCATAGAATCTACGCATAGACCTAGCTCATGATGCCACTATTGGGGAACATAGTAATAATTCAAAAAAATCCTATGTGTCACCAAGATCAATCTAGGAGATGCTAGCAACGAGAGAGAGAAAGTGCATCTTCATACCCTTGAAGATCGCTAAGCAGAAGCGTTGCAAAGAACACAGTCGATGGAGTCGTACTCACGGCGATTTAAATCGCGGAAGATCTGATCCAAGTGCCGAACGAACGGCACCTCCGCGTTCAACACACGTACAACATGGGGACGTCTCCTCCTTCTTGATCCAGCAAGGGGAAAGGAGAAGTTGAGGGAGAGCTCCGGCAGCACGACGGCGTGGTGGCGGTGGAGCTCATGGTTCTCCTACAGAGCTTCGCTAAGCACTACGGAGGAGTGATGTCTACTACACAACTTGGTCTTGTAGACTCGTGTTGGGCCTCAAAGCGCAGAGTTTTGTAGGACAGTAGCAAATTTCCCTCAAGTGGATGACCTAAGGTTTATCAATCCGTGGGAGGTGTAGGATGAAGATGGTCTCTCTCGAACAACCATGCAACCAAATAATAAAAAGTCTCTCGTGTCCCCAACACACCAAATACGACGGGAAATTGTATAGGTGCACTAGTTCGGCGAAGAGATGGTGATACAAGTGTAATATGGATAGTAGATATTGATTTTTGTAATAGTAACAATAAAAAACATCAAGGTAGCAAGTGATAAAACGGAGCACAAACGGTATTGCAATGCTTGAAAATGAGGCCTAGAGTCCGTACTTTCGCTATTGCAATCTCTCAACGATACTAGTATAATTGGATCATACAACCATCCCTCAAAGTGCGATGAAGAATCACTCCAAAGTTCCTATCTAGCGGAGAACATAAGACAAAATTGTTTGTAGGGTACGAAACCACCTCAAAACTATTCTTTCCGATCAATCTATCCTAGAGTTCGTACTAAAATAACACCAAGCTATTCTTTTCGATCGATCTAACCAAGAGTTCATACTAAAATAACACCAAATAATTTCATATTCATAATACTCAATCCAACACAAAGAACCTCAAAGAGTGCCCCAAGATTTCTACCAGAGAAACAAAGACGAGAACGTGCATCAACCCCTATGCATAGATTACCCCAATGTCACCGCGGGAATCCGCGAGTTGAGTGCCAAAACACATATCAAGTGAATCAATATGATACCCCATTGTCACCATGAGTATTCATATGCAAGACATATATCAAGTGCTCTCAAATCCATAAAAGTATTCAATCCGATAAAACAGAATCTCAAAGGGAAAACTCCATTCATCACAAGATAGAGAGGGGAAAACACCATATGAGCCGACTATATTAACAAAGCACGCGATATATCAAGATTGTGCATCTCAAGAACACGAGAGAGAGAGAGAGAGAGAGATTAAAAACATAGCTACTGGTACAAAGCCCCAGCCCCGAGGGTGGACTACTCCCTCCGCATCATGCTGGCCACTGGGATGATGAAGATGACCACCGGTGATGATTCCCCCCTTCGGCAGAATGTTGGAAAGGGCTCTAGATTGGATCTCGTGGACTACAGAGCGTTGCGGCGGCGGAACTTCTAATCTAGGTATACCCCTGACGGTTTTGGGAATATTTGGGAATTTATAGGGTAAAGAGGGGGTGCGAGAGGCCACCGAGGTGGGCACAACCCACCTGGGCGCGCTAGGGAGCCTGGCGCGCCCTGGTGGGTTGTGCCCCCCTCGGGGCACCCCCCGGGTGCAGCTCTGGCCCATCCTGGGTGTTCTGGCCCATAAAAATGTCCAAAAAGTTTCGCGGTGTTTGGTCTCCGTTTGATATTGATTTCCTGCGATGTAAAAAACAAGCAAAAAACATGAACTGGCACTGGGCACTGGGTCAATAGGTTAGTCCCAAAAAATGATATAAAGTTGCTATAACATGATTGTAAAACATCCAAGAATGATAATAAAACAGCATGAATACTTCATAAATTATAGATACGTTGGAGACGTATCAACATCCCCAAGCTTAATTCCTACTCGTCCTCGAGTAGGTAAATGATAAAAGAAATAATTTATGAAGTGTGAATGCTAGCAAAGTGCACAAGTTTGATCAATGACAATTTCAATCACTTTTCCTAGCATCATAACAACAATTCTTTCCTATGAAACTTCTCATGTTATAAAGTAGCAACCGATTCACATGTTAAGGTTCAAACAATGAATTCTCTTAAAACTCAACAACCTATGTTCTCAGTCACCAAGCAATTGTAATTCAACTTATTCAACAGAGTTTAAGTAAGAGCTCCACATACTCAACCATCATATAGTCTTCTGTGATTTTTAACACTCACCGCATACACATGAGCAAAACGTTTCAACCGGACATATAGAAAGATAGGGGCTAGTAATTTCGCCTCCCAACATATTCACCTTTGGGTGATGTCAAGAATAATAACTCGTGCTACCCATATTCAGCTAGACAAATGTGCCTAGATCTTTCCTCACCACATGATGCTTGCCAAAGGAGAAAAATAAAAAAGGAATAGAGAGAAAAACTTTGACTCTTTGCATAAAAGTAAATACTGAAAAGTAAAAGATAGGCCCTTCGCAGAGGGAAGCAGAGGTTGCCATGCGCTTATTTGTTTGTATTCTCAATCCCTTAGTGCAAAAGAACGTCATGTTATATTGCCCCTTATGGTAGCAACCTTTATTATGCAGTATGTCGCTTTTATTCTTTGACATCACAAGTTCGTACAACGCTCAATTTTCTCTTACATAATTGATCTAACACTTTTAGAAGCAATTTTTATTGCCTTTTGCACCGATGACAACTTACTTGAAGGATCTTGCTCAATCCTTAGGTAGGTATGGTGGACTCTTGAAGATAAGATTTGGGTTTAAGGGTTTTTGGATGCATAGGTAGTATCTCTACCTGGTGCGGAATTTTTGGCTAGCAAAGATAGGGGGGCAAGCACCACATGTTGAAGGATCTATGACAATATAACTTCTATGTGAATATGAACAAACATAAACCATTACGTTGTCTTCCTTGTCCAACGTCAACAATTTTGGCATATAATATTTTGATGGCGGCTCACAATCACAAAAGATTTCCAAGATAGTGTATTTGCATGTGAAAGTTCTCTTCCTTATACTAGTTATTCGTGAATTGCTTGTATGACCAATATTGTGATTGTCAAGCCTCAAAAGATTTCACTTTCTAAACCCAATGTGAAGCTACCACTAGGCATGATATGATTTCAACTTCATGACATTCAATTTATTCAAGAATTTACTCATAGGATATAAGTGAAGCACAAGAGTAAATGACAAGCTACTCCAAAAAGATATAAATGAAGATCATGAGCATAATATTTCTTTCTCTCAAATTAATTTAATTGAAGCAAGAGAGAATTTCTTCAAAAATACTAAAGCACACCGTGCTAAAAAAAGATATAAGTGAAGCACTAGAGCAACGACGCCAGAAAAGAGCTTCATTGACCGGATGTGAATATCGCTTATCAAGCCTCCCTGGCAACTATTTGGGGGCTCTATTTTATTTAAAAACTTTCAGATCTAAGTATTTTATTCTGACAACAAGCAAACAAAATAAAATGACATTTGAAGAATAGCACATCTCATGTGAAGAAGCAAAAACTTAGGATCAACCGATACTAACCGATAATTGTTGACGAAGAAAGGTGGGATGCCCTATCAAGGCATCCCCAAGCTTAGATGCTTGAGACTTCTTGAAATGTTATCTTGGGATGCCTTGGGAATCCCCAAGCTTGAGATTTTGTGTCTCATTAATTCTTCTCATATCACGGTTTTCCTAAATCTCAGAAGCTTCATCCACACAAAACTCAACAAGAACTCGTGAGATAAGTTAGTATAAATCAATGCAAAACCTTATCATCCTTTACTGTAGAAAATCACTAAAATTATAATTCAACATTGCATACTAAATGCCTCTGCATATTTAATACTCCTATCCTCCAATAGAATCATTAAACAAGCAAACATATGCAAACATAATAGCAATCTGCGAAAACAGTATAGTTTGTAAAGAATGCAAGGGGATCCATACTTCCCTAACTCAATTTTTTTGAACTTTTAACATGTTGTAGGAAATTTATCATAGCTTGATGTGCAAAAAGTTTCAACCTTTTATCACATTCTGACTTTTCTTGGGAATTTTTGCAACACGACAAACTTTCTGTTTTCAAACAACAACATATAAACTTGCAAAATAAGCATGGTAAAGGCTACCCTTGACACTTTTATTGAAATAAAAGATGCAAAACATTATTCTAAATACTAGCAAGCAAATTCTAACAAAAGAAAATGACGCTCCAAGCAAAACACATATCATGTGACGAATAAAAATATAGCTTCACGTGAGGTTACCGATAATGTTGAAGATGAAAGAGGGGATGCCTTCCAGGGCATCCCCAAGCTTAGTTGCTTGGTTGTTCCTTGAATATTACCTTGGGGTGCCTTGGGAATCCCCAAGATTAGGGCCTTGCCGCTCCTTATTCTTCTCATATCGATATCTCGCCCAAAACTTGAAAACTTCAATCACACAAAAATTAACAAAACCTCGTGAGATGGGTTAGTATGATAAAACAAATCATTCGCTTTGGGTACTGTCAAAGACAAGATTCATAATTGTTCTCACACAATGCCTACTATATCATACGATTTCTACAATTTATATTGATCAATATAAGCCATATAAACTAGAAAACAAGCAAACTATGCATTGAAAACAGAATCTGTCAAAAACAGAACAGTCTGTAATGATCTGGACAACTACCATACTTATTCAACTCTAAAAATTCTGAAAAAATAGTACAACGTAGGAAATTTGTATATTAATCTTTTGCAAAAAGAATCAACTCAAAAACACTCTTATGTTAAAAATGAGAAAAAAAATCATGAGCGCAAAAGTTTCTATTTTTCAGCAAGATCAAATCTACTATCACCCAACATGATCCTAAGGCTTTGCTTGGCACTTTATTGAAACAAAAGCTATAAAACATGATTACTACAGTAGCATAATCATGTAAACACACAAAAACAGTAGGTATAAGTGTTGGGTTGTCTCCCAACAAGCGCTTTTCTTTAATGCCTTTTAGCTAGGCATGATGATTTCAATGATGCTCACATAAAAGATAAAGATTGAAACACAAAGAGAGCATCATGAAGAATATGACTAGCACATTTAAGTCTAACCCACTTCCTATGCATAGGGATTTTGTGAGCAAACAACTTTTGGGAGCAAGAATCAACTAGCATAGGAAGGCAAAACAAGCAAAACTTCAAGATTTTCAACACATAGAGAGGAAACTTGATATTATTGCAATACCTACAAACATATGTTCCTCTCACATAGTAATTTTCAGTAGCATCGTGAATGAATTCAACAATATATCCATCACATAAATCATTCTTTTCATGATGCAAAAGCATAGAAATTTTGCTACTCTCCACATAAGCAAATTTATTCTCATGAATAGTGGTGGGAGCAAACTCAACAAAATAACTATCATGAGATTGAAAATTAAAGGCATGATGACAAGTTTCATGGTTATCATTATTCAATATAGCATTCATGTCATCACCATAATCATCATAGATAACAACTTTGTTATCATAGTCAATTGAAACATCCTCCAAAGTAGTGGATTCATCACTAAATAAAGTGATGACCTCTCCAAATCCACTTTTATTAATATAATCATCATAAATAGGAGGCATGCTACCATTATAACAAATTTCCACATCAAAACTTGGGGGGCTAAAAATATCATCTTCATCAAACATAGCATCCCCAAGATTATGGCTTTGCATATTGTTAGCATCATGAATATTTAAAGAATTCCTACTAACAACATTGCAATCATGCTCATCGTTTATGCCAAATATTTTATAGCATTCTTCTTCTAACCATTGAGCACAATTTTCTTTTCCATCATTTTCACGAAAGACATTATAAAGATGAATAATATGATGCAACCTCAATTCCATTTTTTGTAGTTTCCTTTATATAATCCAAACTAGTGATAAAACAAGAAACTAAAAGATTCGATTGCAAGATCTAAAGATAGACCTTCATGCACTCACCTCCCCGGCAACGGCGCTAGAAAAGAGCTTGATGTCTACTACACAACTTATTCTTGTAGACTCGTGTTGGGCCTCCAAGCGCAGAGTTTTGTAGGACAGTAGCAAATTCCCATCAAGTGGATGACCTAAGGTTTATCAATCCGTGGGAGGTGTAGGATGAAGATGGTCTCTCTCGAACAACCCTGCAATCAAATAATAGAAAGTCTCTTGTGCCCCCAACACACAAAATACAATGGGAAATTGTATAGGTGCACTAGTTCGGCGAAGAGATGGTGATACAAGTGTAATATAGATAGTAGATATTGATTTTTGTAATAGTAACAATAAAAAACAGCAAGGTAGCAAGTGATAAAACGGAGCACAAATGGTATTGCAATGCTTGAAAATGAGGCCTAGGGTCCATACTTTCGCAATTGCAATCTCGCAACGATACTAATATAATTGGATCATATAACCATCCCTCAAAGTGCGATGAAGAATCACTCCAAAGTTCCTATCTAGCGGAGAACATAAGATGAAATTGTTTGTAGGGTACGAAACCACCTCAAATCTATTCTTTCCGATCAATCTATCCTAGAGTACGTACTAAAATAACACCAAGCTATTCTTTCCGATCGATCTAACCAAGAGTTCATACTCAAATAACACCAAATAATTTCAGATTCATAATACTCAATCCAACACAAAGAACCTCAAAGAGTGCCCAAAGATTTCTACTGGAGAAACAAAGACGAGAACGTGCATCAACCCCTATGCGTAGATTACCCCAATGTCACCGCGGGAATCCGCGAGTTGAGAGCCAAAACACATATCAAGTGAATCAATATGACACACCATTGTCACCACGAGTATTCATATGCAAGACATATATCAAGTGCTCTCAAATCCATAAAAGTATTCAATATGATAAAACGAAATATCAAAGGGAAAACTCAATTCATCACAAGATAGAGAGGGGAGAACACCATATTATCTGACTATATTAACAAAGCCCGCGATATATCAAGATTGTGCATCTCAAGAACATGAGAGAGAGAGATTAAACACATAGCTACTGGTACAAACCCTCAGCCCCGAGGGTGGACTACTCCCTCCTCATCATGGCGGCCGCTGGGGTGATGAAGATGACCACCGATGACAATTTCCCCCTACGGCGGAGTGTCGGAAAGGGCTCTAGATTGGATCTCGTGGACTACAGAGCCTTGCAGCGGCGGAACTTCTGATCTAGGTCTACCCCTGAGGGTTTTCGGAATATTTGGGAATTTATAGGGTAAAGAGGGGGTGCGGAGGCCATCGAGGTGAGCACAACCCACCTGGGCACGCCAGGGGGGCCTGGCGTGCCCTGGTGGGTTGTGCCCCCTCGGGGCACCCCCCCCCCCAAGTTGCTGCGCTGGCCCATCCTGGGTGTTCTGGCCCATAAAAATGACCAAAAAGTTTCGCGGTGTTTGGACTTCGTTTGATATTGATTTCCTGCGATGTAAAAAACAAGCAAAAAAACAACAACTGGCACTAGGCACTGGGTCAATAAGTTAGTCCCAAAAAATGATATAAAGTTGCTATAACATGATTGTAAAACATCCAAGAATGATAATAAAACAGCATGAATACTTCATAAATTATAGATACGTTGGAGACGTATCAAGGAGTGATACGTCTCCGTCATATCTATAATTTTTGATTGTTTCATGCCAATATTATTCAACTTTTACATACTTTTGGCAACAATTTATATGATTTATTTGGACTAACTTACTGATCCAGTGCCCAGTGCCAGTTCCTATTTGTTGCATGATTTTGTTTTGTAGAAAATACATATCAAATGATGTCCAAACGCGATAAAAATTTACGGAGAATTATTTTGGAATATATGTGATTTTTAGGAGGTGGAATCAACGCAAACACGACCCGTAGTGCCCACAACCCACTAGGGCACACCACCAGCGCTCTCTCCCCCTCGCTTCTGGTGGCGCCGGAGTGCCGCCGGGTCAACGATCGTGTGACGGCGATCTAATCCAACAACTCCATCACCTTCCCCCATCTATATTCAGCGGTCCACTCTCCCGCAACCCGTTGTACTCCCTACTTGAACTTTGTGCTTTATGCTTCATATTATTATCCAATACTACGTTGCCATCCTATGATGTTTGAGTAGATCTATTTTGTCCTATGGGTTAATCGTGATCTTGGTGGTATGATTGTATATTTTATTTTGGTGTTGTCCTATGGTGCCCTCCGTTCTCGCACAAACGTGAGGGCCCCCCGCTGTAGGGTGTTGCAATATGTTCATGGTTCGCTTATGGTGGGTTGCAAGAGTGACAGAAGCTTAAACCCGAGTAAGTGGGGTATGACGTATGGGAGTAAAGAGGACTTGATACTTAATGCTATGGTTGGGTTTCACGACCTTAATGATCTTTAGTAGTTGAGGATGCTTTCTAGAGTTCCAATCATAAGTGCTTATGATCCAAGTAGAGAAAGTATGTTAGCTCATGCCTCCCCCTCATATAAAATTGCAAGAATGATTACCGTTACTTGTTATCGATTGCCTAGGGACAATTCCACAAATCCTACCACACTAATCCACACTCGCTATACTAATTTATTTGTACTTTTATTTATGTGCTCTTTATTATCTTGCAAAACTATCCTACTACACCTACAGAGCACTTCTAGTTTTATACTTGTTTTCGGTAAAGCAAACATCAAGTGTGCGTAGAGTTGTATCGGTGGTCGATAGAACTTGAGGGAATATTTGATCTGCCTTTAGCTCCTCGTTGGGTTCGACACTCATATTTATCAAAGAAGGCTACAAAAAAGCCCCTACACTTGTGGGTTATCAAGACCTTTTTCTGGCGCCGTTGCCGGGGAGTTATAGTGTGGGGTGAATATTCTCGTGTGTGCTTGTCTGCTTTATCACTAAGTAGTTTTTATTTTTTGTCCTGAGTGTTCTCTATCTTTAGTCATGGATATGGAACATGAAACACCAAAAAATTTAGTTGTACGTACTGAACCAATGGTTGAAAAACCACCCAAACTCCATCACACTACTGAAGCTTTTTACTTGGATCATCTTCGATCCCTATGTGCTCGGGCTGAAACTCCAACTAGCTTAGTTGAGGGCAAATCTTTAGATGAGCATGCTTGTTATGTGCGACACCGCTTATCTCAAAAAGGGAAACTTTTATGGCATAAAATTAATAATATGCAATGCTATGCTTGGAATTTACATGAATTATATGATTATACTTGTTGCTTTGAAGACCCTAAGAAACACCTTGCCTATCAATGTGAGTCTATTGATAATGGAATCGTATCTTCTTATGCCAAAGGTGTTTATAATTACTTTGATATTGAACAAATTGAAGAATTTGTTGCTTTTAAGGGTGCTTATGAAATTGCTTATTTAATTGAAAAGTATGATGCTACTCTTTACAAATCTGAAAATTTTGCCATACTTAAATATTGTTATGATAATTATGCTTCTAACGTCTGTGTTAAACCATATATTGAGGACTACTCTGATGTCCAAGAAGAGACTAACATTTTGCAAGAGTCTATGGAAGAAGAAGTTAATGACATTGTCATCTCATTGGATGAAAAGGATGAGGAGGAGAGCGAAGAACAAAAGGAGGAAGAGCGGATTGATCACTCGTTCCCACCTTCTAATGAGAGTAACTCTTTATCCCATACATTGTTTAATTTCCCTTCGAATTTACCAAGGATGAATGCTATGATGATTGCTATGATCCCGTTGATTCGTTTGAAATATCCCTTTTTGATGATGCTTGCTATGCTTGTGGCCATGATGCCAATATGAATTATGCTTATGGAGATGAACTTGCTATAGTTCCTTATGTCAAGAATGAAATTGTTGCTATTGCACCCACACATGATAGTCCTATTGTCTTTTTTGAATTCTCCAAACTACACTATATCGGAGAAATTTGCACTTATTAAGGATTACATTGATGGGTTGCCTTTTTCCGTTGCACGTGATGATTTTGATGAATATAATATGCATGTGCTTGCTGCTCCTACTTGCAATTATTATGAGAGAGGAACTACATCTCCGCCTCTCTATGTTTCCAACACGATAAAATTGCAAGAAACTGCTTACACTATGCATTGGTCTTTACTTGACGTGCATGAATTGTTCTCGTATGACATGCCGATGCATAGGAAGAGATTTAGACTTCGTCATTGCTTGATATATGTTGCTTTGTGTTCACTACTAAATGCTAAATCATTGTTGATTCAAATTGGCTTTGATATACCTTGGGATCCGAGTGGATCCATCACTTGATCACTTGTAATGCCCCGGATGTAATACTTTCCCTTTTGGGCTTATAACATATCTCCGGCTTCATCTATTTCCATTCCGGGTTCTTTGTCTTTCGGGTTTCATCGTTTTGTTGTGTGCGTGTGTGGCATTTGTGCATCGCATTACATTTGTGTTGTCGGTTGCATCCGGTTCCACGCATTCCTTCCCGTTGTCCGTTTCGCGTTCCGGAGCTCCCTCACGTGTCCGTGGCGTCCCGTAGGCCTACTTTGTTGTTTGGGCGTGTAACGTTACCGGTGTGGTGCGAGACTTGTCGTGTGTTGTTGTTTTGTTGTGTGCAACCCGCCTCTCAAATCTCGTCGCGTTTGGACTCCGTTTGCTATCCCAACAGTTATTCGTGTGGGTCCAAAGTGAAGGAAATATGCCCTAGAGGCAATAATAAAGTTGTTATTTATATTTCCTTATATCATGATAAATGTTTATTATTCATGCTAGAATTGTATTAACCGGAAACTTAGTACATGTGTGAATACATAGACAAAACAGAGTGTCCCTAGTATGCCTCTATTAGACTAGCTCATTGATCAAAGATGGTTATGTTTCCTAACCATAGACATGAGTTGTTACTTGATCAACGGGATCACATCATTAGGAGAATGATGTGATGGACAAGACCCATCCGTTAGCTTAGCACTATGATCGTTTAGTTTTACTGCTATTGCTTTCTTCATGACTTATACATGTTCCTATGACTATGAGATTATGCAACTCCCGAATACCATAGGAACACCTTGTGTGCTATCAAACGTCACAACGTAACTGGGTGATCATAAAGATGCTCTACAGGTGTCTCCGAAAGTGTTCGTGGTTTTGGCATAGATCAAGACTAGGATTTGTCACTCCGAGTGTCGGAGAGGTATCTCTGGGCCCTCTCGGTAATGCACATCATAATAAGCCTTGCAAGCAAAAGACTAATGAGTTAGTCACGAGATGATGTATTACGGAACGAGTAAAGAGACTTGCCGGTAACGAGATTGAACTAGGTATGGAGATACCGACGATCGAATCTCGGACAAGTAACATACCGATGACAAAAGGAACAACGTATGTTGTTATGCGGTTCTGACCGATAAAAGATCTTCGTAGAATATGTAGGAGCCAATATGAACATCCAGGTTCCGCTATTGGTTATTGACCGGAGATGAGTCTCGGTCATGTCTACATAGTTCTCGAACCCGTAGGGTCCGCACGCTTAACGTTTGATGACGATCGGTATTATGAGTTTATGAGTTTTGATGTACCGAAGGTAGTTCGGAGTCCCGGATGAGATCACGGACATGACGAGGAGTCTCGGAATGTCCGAGACATAAAGACTGATATATTGGACGACTATATTCGGACACCGGAAGTGTTCCGGAAAAGTTTCGGATTTAACGGGATTGCCGGAGGGGGTTACCGGAACCCCCTACGAGGGGCGATGGTCCATAGTGGGCCTTAAGGGAAAGAGAGAGGCAGCCCATAGGGCTGGCCGGCGCCCCACCTAGGGTTCCTAGTTGGACTAGGATTGGGGGGGCGCCATCTCTCCTTTTTCCTTTCCCTCTCTTCCTTCTTTTGGTGATTCCTACTAGGAATAGGATTGCAATCCTATTCCTAGTAGGATTGCAACCCTAGCCGCACCAAACAAGGGCCGGCCGGCCTCCCCCCTTGCTCCTTTATATACGGGGGCAGGGGGGCACCCAAAGACACACAAGTTGAATTGTTCCAGCCGTGTGCGGTGCCCCCCTCCACAGAAACACACCTCGGTCATACCGTCGCAGTGCTTAGGCGAAGCCCTGCGCCGGTGAATACATCATATCCGTCACCACGCCGTCGTGCTGACGAAACTCTCCCGTGAAGCTCAACTGGATCAAGAGCTCGTGGGACGTCATCAAGCTGAACGTGTGCTGAACGCGGAGGTGCCGTACGTTCGGTGCTTGATCGGTTGAATCGCGAAGAAGTTCGACTACATCAACCGCGTCACTTGATGCTTCCGCTCCCGGTCTACGAGGGTACGTAGAAACACTCTTCCCCTCGTTGCTATACATCTGGTAGATAGATCTTGCGTGTTCGTAGGTAAATTTTAAAATACTACGTTCCCCAACAGTGGCATCATGAGCCAGGTCTATGCGTAGATGATATGCACGAGTAGAACACAATGAGTTGTGGGCGATACTAGTCATACTGCTTACCAGCATGTCATACTTTGCTTCGGCGGTATTGTGAGATGAAGCGGCCCGGACCGACATTACGCGTACGCTTACGCGAGACTGGTTTCACCGTTACGAGCACTCGTTGCTTAAAGGTGACTGGCGGGTGTCTGTCTCTCTCACTTTAGCTGAATCAAGTGTGGCTACGCCCGGTCCTTGTGAAGGTTAAAACATCACATACTTGACGAAACATCGTTGTGGTTTTTGTATGCGTAGGTAAGAACGGTTCTTGCTAAGCCCGTAGCAGCCACGTAAAACTTGCAACAACAAAGTAGAGGACGTCTAACTTGTTTTTGCAGGGCATGTTGTGATGTGATATGGTCACGACATGATGAGTTATACGGTTTTGTATGAGATGATCATGTTTTGTAAGTTATCGGCAACTGGCAAGAGCCATATGGTTGTCGCTTTATTGTATGAAATGCAATCGCCATGTAATTGCTTTACTTTATCACTAAGCGGTAGCGATAGTCGTAGAAGCAATAGTTGGCGAGACGACAACGATGCTATGATGGAGATCAAGGTGTCGCGCCGGTGACGAAGGTGATCATGACGGTGCTTTGGAGATGGAGATCAAAAGCACAAGATGATGATGGCCATATCATGTCACATATTTTGATTGCATGTGATGTTTATCTTATTATGCTTCTTATTTTGCTTAGAACGACGGTAGCATTATAAGATGATCCCTTACTAAATTTCAAGGAACAAGTGTTCTCCCTGAGTATGCACCGTTGCGAAAGTTCTTCGTGCTGAGACACCATGTGATGACCGGGTGTGATAAGCTCTACGTTCAAATACAACGGGTGTAAGCCAGTTTTGCACGCGCAGAATACTCGGGTTAAACTTGACGAGCCTAGCATATGCAGATATGGCCTCGGAACACTGGAGACCGAAAGGTCGAGCGTGAATCATATAGTAGATATGATCAACATAAGATGTTCACCATTGAAACTACTCCATCTCACATGATGATCGGACATGGTTTAGTTGATTTGGATCACGTGATCATTTAGATGACCGGAGGGATGTCTATCTAAGTGGGAGTTCTTTAATTAATATGATTAAATTGAACTTTAATTTATCATGAACTTAGTCCTGATAGTTTTTGCATATCTATGTTGTAGATCAATAGCTCACGATGTTGCTCCCCGTTTATTTTTTATATGTTCCTAGAGAAAACTAAGTTGAAAGATGTTAGTAGCAATGATGCGGAATTGTTCCGTGATCTGAGGATTATCCTCATTGCTGCACAGAGAAATATGTCCTTGATGCACCGCTAGGTGACAGACCTATTGCAGGAGCAGATGTAGACGTTATGAACGTTTTGACAAAAGCTCGGTATGATGACTACTTGATAGTTTAGTGCACCATGCTTTACGGCTTATAACCGGGACTTCAAAAACGTTTTGAACGCCCACGGAGCATATGAGATGTTCCAAGAGTTGAAATTAGTATTTCATACTCATGCCCGTGTCTAGAGGTATAAGACTTCTGACAGTACTTTGCCTAAAGATGGAGGAGAATAGCTCAACTAGTGAGCATGTGCTCAGATTGTCTGGGTACTACAATTACTTGAATCAAGTGGGAGTTAATCTTCCAGATAAGAAAGTAATTGACAAAGTTCTCTAGTCACTATCACCAAGTTAGTAGAACTTCGTGATGAACTATAATATGCAAGGGATGACGAAGGTAATTCCCGAGCTCTTCGCGATGCTGAAATCGGAGAAGGTAGAAATCAAGAAAGAGCATCAAGTGTTGATGGTTAACAAGACCACTTGTTTCAAGTAAAGGGCAAAGGGATAGAAGGGGAACTTCAAGAGGAATGACAAGCAAGTTGTCACTCCCATGAAGAAACCCAAAGCTAAACTCAAGCCTAAAACTAAGTGCTTCTACTGCAAAGGAAATGGTCGCTGGAAGTGGAACTGCCCTAGATACTTGGCGGATAAGAAGGATGGCAAAGTGAACAAAGGTATATTTGAAATACAGATTATTGATGTGTATTTTACTAGTGTTCATAGTAACCCCTCGGTATTTGATACTGGTTCAGTTGCTAAAGAGTAGTAACTCGAAATGGGAGTTGCATAATGAACAGAAACTAGTTAAAGGATGAAGTGACGATGTGTATTGGAAGCAGTTCCAAGATTGATATGATCATCATCGCACACTCCCTATACTTTCGGGATTAGTGTTGAACCTAAATAAGTGTTATTTGGTGTTTGTGTTGAGCATGAATATGATTTGATCATGTTTATTACAATACGGTTATTCATGTAAGTTAGAGAATAATTGTTGTTCTGTTTACATGAATAAAACCTTCTATGGTCATACACCCAATGAAAATAGTTTGTTGGATCTCGATCGTGTGATACACATATTCATAATATTGAAGCCAAAAGATGCAAGGTTAATAATGATAGTGCAACTTATTTGTGGCACTGCCGTTCAGGTCATATTGGTGTAAAACGCATGAAGAAACTCCATAATGATGGACTTTTGGAATCACTTGATTATGAATCACTTGGTGCTTGCGAACCATGCCTCATGGGCAAGATGACTAAAACTCCGTTCTCCGGAACTATGGAGCGAGCAGCAGATTTGTTGAAAATCATACATACTGATGTATGTGGGCCAATGAGTGTTGAAGCTCGCGGCGAGTATCGTTATTTTCTGACCTTCACTGATGATTTGAGCAGATATGGGTATATCTACTTAATGAAGCACAAGTCTGAGACATTTTAAAAGTTCAAAGAATTTTAGAGTGAAGTAGAAAATCATCGTAACAAGAAAATAAAGTTTCTACGATCCGATCGTGGAGGAGAATATTTGAGTTACGAGTTTGGTCTTCATTTGAAACAATGTGGAATAGTTTCACAACTCACGCCACCCGGAACACCACAGCGTAATGGTGTGTCCGAACGTCGTAACCGTACTTTATTGGATATGGTGCGATCTATGATGTCTCTTACCGATTTACCACTATCACTTTTGGGTTATGCATTAGAGACAGCTACATTCACGTTAAAATAGGGCACCATCTAAATCTGTGGATATGACACCATATAAACTGTCATTTCTTTAAAGTTTGGGACTACGATGCTTATGTGAAAAAGTTTCAACATGATAAGCTCGAACCCAAATCGGAGAAGTAAATCTTCATAGGATACCCAAAAGAAACTGTTGGGTACACCTTCTATCACAGATCCGAAGGCAAGATCTTTGTTGCTAAGAGTGGATCCTTTCTAGAGAAGGAGTTTCTCTCGAAAGAAGTGAGTGGGAGGAAAGTAGAACTTGATGAGGTAATTGTACCTTCTCCCGAATTGGAAAGTGGAACATCACAGAAACTAGTTCCAGTGATTCCTACACCAATTAGTGAGGAAGCTAATGATGATGATCATGAAACTTTAGATCAAGTTTCTGCTGAACTTCGTAGATCAACCAGAGTTCGTTCCGCACCAGAGTGGTACGGCAACCCGGTTCTGGAAGTCATGTTACTGGACCATGATGAACCTACGAACTATGAGGAAGCGATGATGAGCCCAGATTCCGCGAAATGGCTTGAGGCCATGAAATCTGAGATGGGATCCATGTATGAGAACAAAGTATGGACTTTGGTTGACTTGCCCGATGGTCGGCAAGCCATTGAAAATAAATGGATCTTTAAGAGGAAGACTGACGCCGATGGTAATGTTACTGTCTACAAAGCTCGACTTGTTGCGAAAGGTTTTCGACAAGTTCAAGGTGTTGACTACGATGAGATTTTCTCACCCGTAGCGATGCTTAAGTCTGTCCGAATCATGTTAGCAATTGCCACATTTTATGAAATCTGGCAAATGGATAACGAAACTGTGTTCTTTAATGGATTTATTAAAGAAGAGTTGTATATGATGCAACCAGAAGGTTTTGTCAATCCTAAAGGTGCTAGCAAATTGTGCAAGCTCCAGCGATCCATCTATGGACTGGTGCAAGCATCTCGGAGTTGGAATATACGCTTTGATAAGTTGATCAAAGCATATAGATTTATACAGACTTGCGGTGAAGCCTGTATTTACAAGAAGTGAGTGGGAGCACTACAACCTTTCTGATAAGTATATGTGAATGACATATTGTCGATCGGAAATGATGTAGAATTTTCTGGAAAGCATAAAGGAGTGTTTGAAAGGAGTTTTTCAAAGAAAGACCTTGGTGAAGCTGCTTACATTGGGCATCAAGATCTATAGAGATAGATCAAGACGCTTGATAAGACTTTCGATGAGTACATACCTTGATAAGATTTTGAAGTAGTTCAAAATGGATCAGTCAAAGAAGGAGTTCTTGCCTGACTTGTAAGGTGTTAAGTTGAGTAAGACTCAAAGCCAGACCACGGCGGAAAAATATAGAGAGAATGAAAGTCATTCCCTATGCCTCAGCCATAGGTTCTATAAAGTATGCCATGTTGTGTACCAAACATGTTGTGTACCTTGCCATGAGTTTGTCAAGGGGGTACAATAGTGATCCAGGAGTAGATCACTGTACAGCGGTCAAAATTATCCTTAGTAACTGGATGACTAAGGAAATGTTTCTCGATTATGGAGGTCATAAAGAGTTCGTCGTAAAGGGTTACGCCGATGCAAGCTTTGACACTAAATCCAGATGACTCTAACTATCAATCTGGATGCGTATTGAAAGTGGGAGCAATTAGCTAGAGTAGCTCCATGCAGAGTATTGTAGACACATAGAAATTTGCGAAATACATACGGATCTGAATGTGACAGACCCGTTGACTAAACTTCTCTCACGAAGCAAAACATGATCACACCTTAGTACTCTTTGGGTGTTAATCACATAGCGATGTGAACTAGATTATTGAATCTAGTAAACCCTTTGGGTGTTGGTCACATGGCGATGTGAACTATGGGTGTTATTCACATAACGATGTGAACTATCGGTATTAAATCACATGGCGATGTGAGCTAGATTATTGACTCTAGTGCAAGTGGGAGACTGAAGGAAATATGCCCTAGAGGCAATAATAAAGTTGTTATTTATATTTCCTTATATCATGATAAATGTTTATTATTCATGCTAGAATTGTATTAACCGGAAACTTAGTACATGTGTGAATACATAGACAAAACAGAGTGTCCCTAGTATGCCTCTATTAGACTAGCTCATTGATCAAAGATGGTTATGTTTCCTAACCATAGACATGAGTTGTTATTTGATCAACGGGATCACATCATTAGGAGAATGATGTGATGGACAAGACCCATCCGTTAGCTTAGCACTATGATCGTTTAGTTTTACTGCTATTGCTTTCTTCATGACTTATACATGTTCCTATGACTATGAGATTATGCAACTCCCGAATACCATAGGAACACCTTGTGTGCTATCAAACGTCACAACGTAACTGGGTGATCATAAAGATGCTCTACAGGTGTCTCCGAAAGTGTTCGTGGTTTTGGCATAGATCAAGACTAGGATTTGTCACTCCGAGTGTCGGAGAGGTATCTCTGGGCCCTCTCGGTAATGCACATCATAATAAGCCTTGCAAGCAAAAGACTAATGAGTTAGTCACGAGATGATGTATTACGGAACGAGTAAAGAGACTTGCCGGTAACGATATTGAACTAGGTATGGAGATACCGACGATCGAATCTCGGACAAGTAACATACCGATGACAAAAGGAACAACGTATGTTGTTATGCGGTTCTGACCGATAAAAGATCTGCGTAGAATATGTAGGAGCCAATATGAACATCCAGGTTCCGCTATTGGTTATTGACCGGAGATGAGTCTCGGTCATGTCTACATAGTTCTCGAACCCGTAGGGTCCGCACGCTTAACGTTTGATGACGATCGGTATTATGAGTTTATGAGTTTTGATGTACCGAAGGTAGTTAGGAGTCCCGGATGAGATCACGGACATGACGAGGAGTCTCGGAATGTCCGAGACATAAAGATTGATATATTGGACGACTATATTCGGACACCGGAAGTGTTCCGGAAAAGTTTCGGATTTAACGGGATTGCCGGAGGGGGTTACCGGAACCCCCTACGAGGGGGGATGGTCCATAGTGGGCCTTAAGGGAAAGAGAGAGGCAGCCCATAGGGATGGCCGGCGCCCCACCAAGGATTCCTAGTTGGACTAGGATTGGGGGGGCGCCACCTCTCCTTTTTCCTTTCCCTCTCTTCCTTCTTTTGGTGATTCCTACTAGGAATAGGATTGCAATCCTATTCCTAGTAGGATTGCAACCCTAGCCGCACCAAAGAAGGGCCGGCCGGCCTCCCCCCTTGCTCCTTTATATACGGGGGCAGGGGGGCACCCAAAGACACACAAGTTGAATTGTTCCAGCCGTGTGCGGTGCCCCCCTCCACAGAAACACACCTCGGTCATACCGTCGCAGTGCTTAGGCGAAGCCCTGCGCCGGTGAATACATCATATCCGTCACCACGCCGTCGTGCTGACGAAACTCTCCCGTGAAGCTCAACTGGATCAAGAGCTCGTGGGACGTCATCAAGCTGAACGTGTGGTGAACGCGGAGGTGCCGTACGTTCGGTGCTTGATCGGTTGAATCGCGAAGAAGTTCGACTACATCAACCGCGTCACTTGACGCTTCCGCTCCCGGTCTACGAGGGTACGTAGACACACTCTTCCCCTCGTTGCTATACATCTGGTAGATAGATCTTGCGTGTTCGTAGGTAAATTTTAAAATACTACGTTCCCCAACACAAAGTGCCTCCACTTGTGGCCCAGAAACACCCCTACAGCAGCCCACTACCCTCTCCTAGGCCCATCTAAACTTTCCCAGCGATCGGATCCGTCGGATCGCGATCGGAGGGCTCCAAACACACCTAAATCCCCTAACCCTAGAAATCTGCTATATATAGACCCCTAGTCTATTTTTGGCATGTCCCCTAGTTCTTCTCCACTTCCCCCTAAAAATCTGGATCTAGCCACCCCCTCCTCTCCACTTGGCAGTTCCCAGCCAGTTCCCTCGATCCTCCTCCTCGAATCCCGAGAAAATCTAGCCGACAGCCGATCCTTCGATCGATCCGCCGGCCTCGAGGCCAGGTCAACGCGCCGCTGGTTCCTCCCTCGAGCGCTCGGCCTCCCGCGAGGACCACTTCCCCGCCGGGCCGAGTCGTCCCTCCACCGAGCCAGGCGCCATCGGAGGCCCAAGCCGCCGATCCAGCACCCCACATCGCCAGCCGCCTCCCGCTCCGGGGCCCGAAGGCCACGCCCTCCCGCGCGCAAGCTGCGAGGCCCACATCGCCGCGGCCTCCTGCCGCCACTCCTCAAGCCGCCTCCCTCCGCCTCCCGAGCCGGGCCGCTCGCCTCCAGGGCCCAGCCGAGCCGCCCCACACCGCCGAAGCCACCGATCGCCCTGGGCCGTCCGTCTCCTAGGCCGAGGCCGCGTCGCGCCGCCGTTCGCAGGCCGTGCGAGGCCCGAGCCGCGCCCTCCATCCACTTCGGCCCGTCTCCAGATCCACCAGGGCCGCGTTGTTTTTTTTTCCTGTGACCTGAGGTTGATTCCCCCTCTTTTTCCACTAAGTACCAGTTTTGTTTAGTTTTCTGATGCAATGTTCAAACTGCTCTAACTTTGTGTGTGTTTGTCCGATTCGCGCAAATAGCATGTCCAGACGTTCGTGGTGAATAGCACTACGTTTTATCTTTTTGTGCCATGCATGTTAGAGATCATCTAGATGCTTGTTTTTCTGTTGCAAGAGTGCATCCCGGTATAATTACTGCTATGTGATGTTTTTATGCCATCTTTGCATAGTGATAACTTTTAGCTCGTTTATCCGAATGATGCAAATGACATGTCCACGTGTTCGTCTTGCCATGCTCTACATGTTGCTTGTGATATGTTGCATGTTAGATTTATTCTTGCCATGTTTATCATCGTTGCAAAGTGCCATGTGGCTGTGATGTTGTTTCACTTGTTATGAAATGCCATCTTGTTGAGCTCATTGCTATCGTTGTGTTTATCTCCATGATACATGCTTGTATGTTTCGGAATCACCATCATGTGTACTTTGATGTGGTGCTTACCACTTGCCATGTTTAGTTTCGAGGTGACTTAAACTTGCTCTTTTAGATGCCATGATGAAACTGCTGTTTTAGGACTTAGTGGTTTTTCACTAAGTCTGAAATCTGTAATGTTTCGATGCCATGTTCGTGTGATGTTCTAGGACAAAGCATGATAGTTTTGGAGTGGATCTTGATTGTTACTTGTAGTATATATTGTTGGTTTTCCATTCATGTTCTCACATGCTTATTCAAGTGGTTGTAGCATGTTTATCTTTTGCTCCAAAGTTTCAATAAAATTCTGCTGTCAGAATTTTATTGTCAAGTTCAATATGTCCAAGCTTATTGCTATTGATCCGTGGCTCCTTTGGCGGTGCACCTTTGGACTTATTTGCTGTAGGATATGTCTAGTTTATGTTCATGTCCTTTGCCATGATGTTTGAGTGCTGTAGCTTAATTTTCTAGTGCTCCGAAGTTGCTATGTTGCTGTAATTTTCAGCTTTCGCTCATTTCTTGTTTCGGGCATAACTTTTAGCCCGTAGCTCCGATTTCAGCGAATCTTATATGAAACTTGATTGATTTTCTGTGTAGATTCATAATATCTTATTGTTATCATGTTTTGAGGTGTTTTGCTTGAGTGCTATTTCCATGCTCCGTGTGCATCCTTAGTGCATCCATCATGCATCCATCATTTTCGAGTGCGCATTGCATCTTGTTGATTCGTGCCTTGTGTGATTGTATTGTTTAGAGCCGGAAGCTGAGACCGAGTACGAGTACGAGCACGAGGTTACCAACGAGGTTGGGCACGAGGACCCTTCTTACGATCCGAACGACTTCTCTTCAGGCAAGATGACTGAACCCCGATAACATTACTATCTTTGCCTATTGCTAGTAGTTCCGCTCTATAGTTTTGCCTCGATGCCCATGTTCTTCCTGTCAGCCTCCTACTTGTAACCATTACCATGTTTAACCACCCTACCTATGCAAACCGTTGCTTGGCTAAGTACGCTTCGCTCAGCCCTTCTTATAGCATTGCTAGTTGCAGATGAAGATCGAAGATGCTTGCTTCATGTTGAAGTTTTGTTGGTTATATCACACTATATAAATGCTAAATTGAAATCATCTATATATTGGCAAGGGTGGAAGGCTAAGCCTTTTGCTTGGTGATTTGTTCAACTCATGCCGTTAGGAACCGTATAAACCGGTGTTATGTTCCTTGATTATGTGTTCCTAACACGGTTGGGGTGTATGGGACCCCCTTGATAAACCGCTAAGTGCTAAGTCTTTTCCAGCAAGTCCCAACATTGGTACTATTCTCCTAAACAACTAAAACTTTTCGAGGGAGTAATTAACCCGAGGCTTAATTAATTCAACCCCCCTGGGCCAGTGCTCGATGTGAGTGTTGGTCCAAACTAGAGTCGTGTGCGGGGCCCCCCTTGGCAACTTGGGTATTTCGGCCACTGTACGCTGTGCTCATCCGGTCGTGGCCTGAGACTAGATACGCGCGGCTACTATCAGGGTGTCGGCACGCCGGGAGGATTTGCTGGATTAGCCTTACCTTAGTTCGGAGTATCTTGAGCACGGGATTCCGAGAATACTCGGGTCTTCCCACTTTGGAGTTGCGACTCCGCGGATCGTGGGCTTGTAATGGGTCAAGTTGGAACACCCCTGCAGGGTTATGAACTTTCGAAAGCCGTGCCCGCGGTTATGTGGCAGATGGGAGCTTGTTAATATCCGGTTGTAGATAACTTGACACAGTGTTTCTAATACACTACCAGCGTGTGTTCCGTGACCGTCAATTTCCGAATAGGGATTCGGGAGTTGAACACGGAGGGGTTATGTTTGTTGAGCTTAGTTAGGATCACTTCGTGATCATCTTCTCGACCGAGGTTTTCTCTTCTCGCTCTCACTCACGTAAGCTAGTTGCTAGTTGCTGCTGTAGACACTTATTCTTTTCTTCAGCCTTTCCTCTCCCAAGGCTTAAATAGTCTTGTTACCCGGGAACGGGATTGCTGAGTCCTCTGTGGCTCACAGTTACTTCACCACACCAGATGCAGGTCCAGTTGTGAGCTATCCAGGTGATGGCACCGAGCTTGACTGGGAGTACGACGAGGAGCGTAGTCGATACTATGTTCGTTATCCTGATGATCAGTAGTGGAGACTTCTACTAGGATTCGATCCGACCTGTGGTTTTATTTAAGTTTGGTATCTTGACATTTGGATTTTGCCCTTAGAGGGTTGTGATATTCTTAATGTATGATGTTTGAGACATGTATTGTATTTGTGTGACGTGGCGAGTGTAAGCCAACTATTTTATGTTTACAATCCCCTCTTTTACATGAGATGTGCAAAGATTACCAAACTTGAGATCATTCTAGGATGGACTTATGCCTTTAAGTCGTGCCTCGACACGTAGGAGGTATAGTTCCATCCTGGGCATTACAAGTTGGTATTCAGAGCCTTCTCCGACCTAGGAGCCCCCACTGTTTGATCGAATCGTTGACGGTCTAGTCTAGGCACACACTGAAAATGTTTTGAGTCCTATATTATATCGGAGAGTAGGATTTCTTTGCTTCTCATCCCCTTTCTCTCTGGTGAGGACTCCTGACGACTACTCTTGTCTCTCCTATTTTCAAAAATTGCACAAATTTTTTTTTAGGAATCCCGCGAGTATTCTGGGATTGTTTCGATGTTCTTGTGACGAGGATATTGTTCTCGATGCCTCCTGCCATTAGGGGTTGTGGCAGTGTCCCGGGGAGTTGAGCGTCGGGGTATTGTCGTCACAAGCATATTGCGATAGTACTAAATACTTAAGACGGCCGACATCGAAAATCTCTCCTATACGGCCAGTGGCAAGATAACCCCGACATCACCCAGTACTGGGGAGGTAGTTCGGGAGTATTGCCATAGCTTGTTATAGTGGATGCTTTTCGAAGGTCCGAGGTAGACAGTTTCCGAGAAAGACTGGTTATGTGTTGAAGGATGGATACACCTGGATGTAGGTTTAGAGTTGATTGCGCGGTGCTTCCCGTGTATCCCCAACACCTGATTGCATAACTGGAATCTTTCGGAAATTTATAGGTGGGCTTATCCAATAGATAGTAGGCATTCTTCCAACGAATGCAGGTTAGCGAGTTCGGGGTTCTACATTGAGTGAAGTGGTTTATGACCGATGTTACTATCAGGAGTTGCATCTTAAAGGGTCCTTGGCTATGCTGATACGGGGATTGCAAAACCTTTTCGTAACGCGTTCATATGCTTTCAGCACAAAGATGTTAGAACGAAGCTCCTATCTTGTGTTTGTTCCTTCCGTACCTTGTTGTTTTCTTATTTTACCTTTTGTCCCCTATGTGGCTTCTCGTGAAGATTGATGTTATCATTTAACTGAGAATTTCATTCGTTCCTCTTGTTCGAATGATTTCATTCATTCCTATTGTTCGAATGATTATTGTGAAGACTTGTTGCAATTCAGTCCATTGATTCAGCTTATACCTTATGTCAATCAATTGCTGATTCGTGGTCATCTCTTTCAGGATGGCTCTGAAAAGGGTTCCCAACGCTAACCCAGAGGGTGAAGAGGTCCCAGACCGTCCTCCTTCCCCTCCTCCTCCGTCTGAGGCTTGGAGAGCGATTATGCAGACTACAACTCAGAACACTCAGATGTTGATGCAGATGATGCAACAGATGCAAGCTAATCAAGCTAATCAGGGTGTTCCAGGGAATCAAGGCAACTTCTTCAACCAGCAGCACCATGCTACTCTCAACCAGTTCTTGGCCAATAATCCAAAAGCTTTCAGTTACTGCGTCGACCCTCTTGATGCTGAAGATTGGTTAACCGACATAAAAAAGCATTTTGAGTGCAGTAACGTGAAGGAAGATTATTATGTGAAGTTCGCAGCATTCCAACTCAAAGATCAAGCAGCTGACTGGTGGCAGCAGTACAAAGACTCCAGGCCAGGTCAAGTGATCTCTTGGGAGAATTTCTGCAAGGACTTTCGCTCTCACCACATTCCAACAAGTGTCATCGAGGGTATGCGTGAGCAATTCCGCAACCTGAAGCAGGGCTCCATGACAGTCTATCAGTATAATGTCAAGTTCCAAAACCTCGCTCGTTATGCTAAGCAAGACATTCCTGATGCTAAGAGAAAAATCTACCAGTTCCGTGGAGGTCTCAAAGATGAACTCCAACTTGCTCTCACTTTGTTCGAGCCTGATGAATTCGACAAATTCTATAACATGGCTTTGAAACAAGAAGCAGCTCAGCTTAAGATGGAGGCTTATAAAAAGAGGATTCGGGGTGCCGTTCACTCTTCCTCATCATCTCAGATGGCTTCAAAGCAGCAGAAATTCTGGCTTCCTCCTCCTCCAGTGATTCGAGCTCCTTACAACAACTCCAACAACTCCAACAACTCCAACAGCAACAAGAACTCTGGTGCACGTGGTTTCTCCCACCCACCCAACCCGAGCAACAAGTCAAAGAATCAGTTTCAGTCTCAAGGCTCCAAGTCAAGTGGTTCTCATTTCCGTCCTCTCTCAGAAGTGGTGTGCAACAAGTGTGGCCAGAAGGGTCATTATGCCAACAGATGTCCTAATCCGAAGCGCCTTCCTCCTCCGCCGCCTGTCAGTACAGCGATTGTCAAGCATGATCCAAAGTCTGCAAGGGTCAATCTGATGAGTGCAGCTGAAGCGGAGAATTCTTCTGATGTCATTTTGGGTAACCTTCCAGTGAACTCTATACCTGCTAAAGTTTTGTTCGATTCAGGTGCTTCACATTATTTCATGTCAAGACCTTTTGCTTTGTCACATGATATGCCATTGCAAGCTTTGCCGAGTCCGATGTCTGTGCTTTCTCCGGGTTTTCTCATGAACTCCAACAACTTTGTTCCGAATGTGTCTATTCGCATGGGTGATTACCGATTTCTGGCTAATCCGGTGGTTCTTGGTAATTCTGATATTGACCTCATCCTCGGGATGGATTGGCTTTCTCAGCATGATGCTCACATTGATTGTGCACAGAAGGAAGTCAAGATGACTCATCCTGATGAAGATGTGATTATCTTTGCCTCTAGGGATAATACTATCAGGCTTTTCTCTCTCAATGATAAGGGCGAAATTAATGCCATATCTCAAATTCCGGTGGTGAACGAATATCAAGACGTCTTTCCTGAAGAACTTCCAGGCATGCCTCCACACCGTCAGGTGGAATTTGTCATTGAACTCGAGCCGGGTACTGAGCCAGCATGCCAGCGTCCGTACAAGCTCTCTCCGGATGAATTGAAGGAATTGAAGAAGCAGCTTGATAAACAGGAGAGTATGGGTCTCATCAGGCCTAGTACGTCTGCTTGGGGCTGTGGTGTCTTGTTTGTCAAGAAGAAAGATGACACGGAGCGTCTCTGTGTTGATTACCGGCCATTGAACAAGAAGACAATAAAGAACAAGTATCCACTCCCCAACATCAACGAACTCTTCGAGCAGCTCAAAGGAGCTAAAGTGTTCTCTAAGCTCGACCTCCGAATGGGCTATCACCAAATTCGCATTCGCGAGGAAGACATTCCCAAGACGGCCTTCAGAACGAGCTACGGTTCATACGAGTATACCGTCATGTCTTTTGGTCTCGCCAATGCTCCTCCTACCTTTTCGAGGATGATGCACTACATCTTCAACCCCTATACTGGCGAGTTTGTGCTTGTGTATCTGGATGATATTCTGGTGTTTTCCAAGAATGAAGAAGATCACGAAAAGCACTTACGTCTGGTTCTTGATCGACTCCGAGAGCATAAGTTCTATGCCAAATTCTCCAAGTGCGAATTTTGGCTCGATAAGGTTTTGTACCTGGGCCATATCATCTCAGCTGACGGTATTGCGGTTAATCCCGAGAAAGTTGAAGCAATTGTCAACTGGGAAGCTCCTCAGAACGTCAAGCAACTCCGCAGTTTTCTGGGTCTTGCCAGCTATTGCAGAAGGTTCGTTGAGAACTTCTCCAAGATTGCCAAGCCTCTTTCCAACTTGCTTCAGAAGAATGTCAAATACTTTTGGTCTCCAGAGTGTGAAGTGGCATTCAAAACTCTCAAAGAAAAGCGCGTCTCTGCTCCAGTTCTGACTCCTCCAAATGAGTCCAAGCCCTACGAAGTATTCTGTGACGCTTCTCTTCAAGGCCTTGGTGGTGTCCTTATGCAAGATAAGAGAATTGTGGCATACACTTCTCGTCAGCTCAAGCCAAGTGAGAAGAACTATCCCACACATGATCTCGAGCTAGCAGCTGTGGTACATGCTTTGATTACGTGGAGACATCTGTTGTTGGGCAGAAAGGTCGACATCTTCACTGATCACAAGAGCTTGAAGTACATCTTCACACAGCCGCATCTGAACCTCCGCCAGACTCGTTGGGTTGAAATGATCCAAGAGTATGATCCCAGCATTGAATACACTCCTGGCAAGGCGAATGTAATTGCAGATGCTTTGAGCAGAAAGGCATATTGCAACAGCCTTCTTATCAAGCCGTACCAGCCTGAGCTTTATGAAGCTTTCAGGAAACTCAACCTCCAAGTTGTTCCGCAGGGTTTTCTTGCAAATCTTCAAATTGCTCCTACCTTGGAAGATCAAGTCCGTGAGGCCCAACTCAGTGATACCATGGTGAAGAAGGTGAAACATGCTATTGCTAAGGGCATTCCGAAATACAAGTGCTTCCGTGTTGATGAGAGAGATACCTTGTTCTTCGAGGACAGACTCGATGTTCCCAAAGGTGATCTCAGGAAGCTCATAATGGAAGAAGCACATGATTCTCTCCTTTCCATTCATCCTGGCAGTTCCAAGATGTATCAAGATCTCAAGCAATCTTACGGGTGGACACGCATGAAAAGGGAGATTGCCCAATTCGTGAATGAATGTGATGTTTGCAGAAGAGTGAAAGCAGAACATCAACGTCCAGCCGGTCTTCTCCAACCTCTTCCTATTCCCGAGTGGAAGTTCGACCACATTGAAATGGACTTCGTCACTGGTTTTCCTAAATCCAAGCGAGGAAATGATTCTATCTTCGTGGTGATTGACAGGCTTACCAAAGTCGCTCACTTCCTGCCAGTTAAAGAATCCATCAATGCAGCTCAATTGGCAGAGCTGTACACTTCCAGAATTGTGTCTTTACATGGCATTCCTCAAGTTATATCCTCAGACCGTGGAAGTTTGTTCACATCCAAGTTATGGGACTCCTTTCAGTCCGCCATGGGCACTAAGATCAGGTTCAGCACTGCTTTTCACCCTCAGACCAGTGGTCAAGTCGAGCGTGTGAATCAGATTCTAGAAGACATGCTCAGAGCCTGTGTCATATCCTTTGGCATGAAATGGGAAGACTGCCTTCCATTTGCCGAGTTCTCTTACAACAACAGCTTTCAAGCAAGTGCAGGCAAAGCTCCGTTTGAAATCCTATATGGCAGAAAGTGTCGTACCCCTCTCAACTGGTCTGAAACAGGCGAACGTCAACTTCTTGGCAATGACTTGATCTCAGAAGCCGAAGAAATGTGCAAAGTCATACGTGAGAATCTCAAGGCCGCTCAGTCGCGTCAGAAGAGCTACTATGACGGCAAGCATCGTGATTTGGCATTCAACATTGATGATCATGTTTATCTCCGTGTGTCTCCGATGAAAGGCACCCAAAGATTCGGTATCAAAGGAAAGCTTGCTCCTAGATACGTCGGGCCTTTCAAGATTCTGGGCAAAAGAGGCGATCTAGCCTATCAACTTGAGCTCCCTTCAAACTTTGCCAATGTTCATGATGTGTTCCATGTGTCTCAACTTCGCAAATGCTTCAAGGCACCTGAGCGCATGATTCTGTTTGAAGAGATAGATCTTCAACAAGACTTGTCCTACCGAGAGCATCCAGTTGCTATTCTCGAAGAAACCGAACGCAAGACCCGCAACAAGTCCATCAAATTCTTGAAAGTCAAGTGGTCACATCACACCGACCGAGAAGCTACCTGGGAACGAGAAGATCATCTTCGTTCCGAGTACCCTTCCTTTTTCCAGTCCTAGATCTCGGGACGAGATCTTTTTGTAGTAGAGGAGAGTTTGTAATGCCTCGGATGTAATACTTTCCCTTTTGGGCTTATAATATATCTCCGGCTTCATCTATTTCCATTCCGGGTTCTTTGTCTTTCGGGTTTCGTCGTTTTGTTGTGTGCGTGTGTGGCATTCATTCATATCATGTAGACATGTGCATCGCATTGCATTTGTGTTGTCGGTTGCATCCGGTTCCACATGTTCCTTCCCGTTGTCCGTTTCGCGTTCCGGAGCTCCCTCACGTGTCCGTGGCGTCCCGTAGGCCTACTTTGTTGTTTGGGCGTGTAACGTTACCGGTGTGGCGCGAGACTTGTCGTGTGTTGTTGTTTTGTTGTGTGCAACCCGCCTCTCAAATCTCGTCGCGTTTGGAATCCGTTTGCTATCCCAACAGTTATTCGTGTGGGTCCAAAGTGCCTCCACTTGTGGCCCAGAAACACCCCTACAGCAGCCCACTACCCTCTCCTAGGCCCATCTAAACTTTCCCCGCGATCGGATCCGTCGGATCGCGATCGAAGGGCTCCAAACACACCTAAATCCCCTAACCCTAGAAATCTGCTATATATAGACCCCTAGTATATTTTTGGCATGTCCCCTAGTTCTTCTCCACTTCCCCCTAAAAATATGGATCTAGCCACCCCCTCCTCTCCACTTGGCAGTTCCCAGCCAGTTCCCTCGATCCTCCTCCTCGAATCCCGAGAAAATCCAGCCGACAGCCGATCCTTCGATCGATCCGCCGGCCTCGAGGCCAGGTCAACGCGTCGCTGGTTCCTCCCTCGAGCTCTCGGCCTCCCGCGAGGACCACTTCCCCGCCGGCCCGAGTCGTCCCTCCACCGAGCCAGGCGCCATCGGAGGCCCAAGCCGCCGATCCAGCACCCCACATCGCCAGCCGCCTCCCGCTTCGGGGCCCGAAGGCCACGCCCTCTCGCGCGCAAGCTGCGAGGCCCACATCGCCGCGGCCTCCTGCCGCCACTCCTCAAGCCGCCTCCCGCCGCCTCCCGAGCCGGGCCGCTCGCCTCCAGGGCCCAGCCGAGCCGCCCCACACCGCCGAAGCCACCGATCGCCCTGGGCCGTCCGTCTCCCAGGCCGAGGCCGCGTCGCGTCGCCGTTCGCAGGCCGTGCGAGGCCCGAGCCGCGCCCTCCATCCACTTCGGCCCGTCTCCAGATCCACCCGGGCCGCGTTGTTTTTTTTTTCCTGTGACCTGAGGTTGATTCCCCCTCTTTTTCCACTAAGTACCAGTTTTGTTTAGTTTTCTGATGCAATGTTCAAACTGCTCTAACTTTGTGTGTGTTTGTCCGATTCGCGCAAATAGCATGTCCAGACGTTCGTGGTGAATAGCACTACGTTTTATCTTTTTGTGCCATGCATGTTAGAGATCATCTAGATGCTTGTTTTTCTATTGCAAGAGTGCATCTCGGTATAATTACTGCTATGTGATGTTTTTATGCCATCTTTGCATAGTGATAACTTTTAGCTCGTTTATCCGAATGATGCAAATGACATGTCCACGTGTTCGTCTTGCCATGCTCTACATGTTGCTTGTGATATGTTGCATGTTAGATTTATTCTTGCCATGTTTATCATCGTTGCAAAGTGCCATGTGGCTGTGATGTTGTTTCACTTGTTATGAAATGCCATCTTGTTGAGCTCATTGCTATCGTTGTGTTTATCTCCATGATGCATGCTTGTATGTTTCGGAATCACCATTATGTGTACTTTGATGTGGTGCTTACCACTTGCCATGTTTAGTTTCGAGGTGACTTAAACTTGCTCTTTTAGATGCCATGATGAAACTGTTGTTTTAGTACTTAGTGGTTTTTCACTAAGTCTGAAATCTGTAATGTTTCGATGCCATGTTCGTGTGATGTTCTAGGACAAATCATGATAGTTTTGGAGTGGATCTTGATTGTTACTTGTAGTATATATTGTTGGTTTTCCATTCATGTTCTCACATGATTATTCAAGTGGCTGTAGCATGTTTATCTTTTGCTCCAAAGTTTCAATAAAATTCTGCTGTCAGAATTTTATTGTCAAGTTCAATATGTCCAAGCTTATTGCTATTGATCCGTGGCTCCTTTGGGGGTGCACCTTTGGACTTATTTGCTGTAGGATATGTCTAGTTTATGTTCATGTCCTTTGCCATGATGTTTGAGTGTTGTAGCTTAATTTTCTAGTGCTCCGAAGTTGCTATGTTGCTGTAATTTTCAGCTTTCGCTCATTTCTTGTTTCGGGCATAACTTTTAGCCCGTAGCTCCGATTTCAGCGAATCTTATATGAAACTTGATTGATTTTCTGTGTAGATTCATAATATCTTATTGTTATCATGTTTTGAGGTGTTTTGCTTGAGTGCTATTTCCGTGCTCCGTGTGCATCCTTAGTGCATCCATCATGCATCCATCATTTTCGAGTGCGCATTGCATCTTGTTGATTCGTGCCTTGTGTGATTGTATTGTTTAGAGCCGGAAGCTGAGACCGAGTACGAGTACGAGCACGAGGTTACCAACGAGGTTGGGCACGAGGACCCTTCTTACGATCCGAACGACTTCTCTTCAGGCAAGATGACCGAACCCCGATAACATTACTATCTTTGCCTATTGCTAGTAGTTCCGCTCTATAGTTTTGCCTCGATGCCCATGTTCTTCCTGTCAGCCTCCTACTTGTAACCATTACCATGTTTAACCACCCTACCTATTTAAACCGTTGCTTGGCTAAGTACGCTTCGCTCAGCCCTTCTTATAGCATTGCTAGTTGCAGGTGAAGATCGAAGATGCTTGCTTCATGTTGAAGTTTTGTTGGTTATATCACACTATATAAATGCTAAATTGAAATCATCTATATATTGGCAAGGGTGGAAGGCTAAGCCTTTTGCTTGGTGATTTGTTCCACTCATGTCGTTAGGAACCGTATAAACCGGTGTTATGTTCCTTGATTATGCGTTCCTAACACGGTTGGGGTGTATGGGACCCCCTTGATAAACCGCTAAGTGCTAAGTCTTTTCCAGCAAGTCCAAACATTGGTACTATTCGCCTAAACAACTAAAACTTTCCGAGGGAGTAATTAACCCGAGGCTTAATTAATTCAACCCCCCTGGGCCAGTGCTCGATGTGAGTGTTGGTCCAAACTAGAGTCGTGTGCGGGGCCCCCCTTGGCAACTTGGGTATTTCGGCCACTGTACGCTGCACTCATCTGGTCGTGGCCTGAGACTAGATACGCGCGGCTACTATCAAGGTGTCGGCACGCCGGGAGGATTTGCTGGATTAGCCTTACCTTAGTTCGGAGTATCTTGAGTACGGGATTCCGAGAATACTCGGGTCTTCCCACTTTGGAGTTGCGACTCCGCGGATCGTGGGCTTGTAATGGGTCAAGTTGGAACACCCCTGCAGGGTTATGAACTTTTGAAAGCCGTGCCCGTGGTTATGTGGCAGATGGGAGCTTGTTAATATCCGGTTGTAGATAACTTGACACAATGTTTCTAATACACTACCAGCGTGTGTTCCGTGACCGTCAATTTCCGAATAGGGATTCGGGAGTTGAACACGGAGGGGTTATGTTTGTTGAGCTTAGTTAGGATCACTTCGTGATCATCTTCTCGACCGAGGTTTTCTCTTCTCGCTCTCACTCACGTAAGCTAGTTGCTAGTTGCTGCTGCAGACACTTATTCTTTTCTTCAGCCTTTCCTCTCCCAAGGCTTAAATAGTCTTGTTACCCGGGAACGGGATTGCTGAGTCCTCTGTGGCTCACAGTTACTTCACCACACCAGATGCAGGTCCAGTTGTGAGCTATCCAGGTGATGGCACCGAGCTTGACTGGGAGTACGACGAGGAGCGTAGTCGATACTATGTTCGTTATCCTGATGATCAGTAGTGGAGACTTCTACTAGGATTCGATCCGACCTGTGGTTTTATTTAAGTTTGGTATCTTGACATTTGGATTTTGCCCTTAGAGGGTTGTGATATTCTTAATGTATGATGTTTGAGACATGTATTGTATTTGTGTGACGTGGCGAGTGTAAGCCAACTATTTTATGTTTACAATCCCCTCTTTTACATGAGATGTGCAAAGATTACCAAACTTGAGATCATTCTAGGATGGACTTATGCCTTTAAGTCGTGCCTCAACACGTAGGAGGTATTGTTCCATCCTGGGCATTACATCACTTTATGCCTAGCTTAATGGCTTTAAGGAAAGCGCTGCTAGAGAGACAACCCGGAAGTTAAAAATAGAGTAATTTATTTATGTTGAGTGCTTTTATAAAGTTTTAAAACAAAAAAAATATAGAGGGGAACCTAATTTTGTTTCTAAAAGAGAAGCGATTGAAAGGTGATGCATTGCCGAAATGGGGGTCGACCTTGAACACTTGTGTTCATGCTTATGGAAACAATGTAGAAGTTTTCATGAAAGTTCTCGCAAAAATAATTATCCCCTTGTATAATTCCATTGTATTATAAAAATAATGTGCCAAGAGTTTCCTTTAGGATGATTAAATTGCTTGTTGTGGTGTGTGCGGTGCAAAAAAAAGAAACTTTGGCCGTAGTGCGTGATTTTACATTTTTTACTGGAACGTCAAAAGGTTCTAAAACTTCTTGCATGGTTTTTCTATATAATTCTTTTATTTTGTCCTAATTTTTTAGAATTTTTAGAGTTAAAGAAGTATGGTTAATGTTCAAATATTTACAGACTGTCATGTTTTCACATATTGATGTTATAGCTTCATTATTTGCATATGTTTGAATTCTTGTTGAAGCCTCCTTGACTTGAGGCCATAGAATTGTGATAGAATATAGTGGGTAATGTTTGTTTATAATTATACAATAATGTTAGAGCAGTACATGATGAGATTTCATTGACATATGCACTAATCCCGCCACTAAAAGTTCGGTTAAGTTTTGTGTGGATGAAGTGTTCGAAGATCGAGGATGTCTCGATGTGAGGAGAAGGAGGAGAGGCAGGAGCTCAAGCTTGGGGATGCCCAAGGCACCCCAAGTAAATATTCAAGGAGACTCAAGCGTCTAAGCTTGGGGGTGCCCGGAAGGCATCCCATCTATCTTCAACAAGTATTGGTATGTTTTCAGATTCGTTTCGTTCACATGATATGCGTAAATTCTTGGAGCATCATGTGCTTTTTATTTTTATTTTAATAATGCACCATGCTGGTATGAGATAGTCCTTCGCCAATTTGTATAATGCTCATTGCACTTCACTTATATCTTTTGAGTATGGCTTTATAGAATGCTTCTTGTGCTTCACTTATATCATTTGAAGTTTGGATTGCCTGTTTCTCTTCACATAGAAAACTGATGTTCGTAGAATGCTCTTTTGCTCCACTTATATTTGTTAGAGCATGATCTTTTGTAGAAAGAATTAAACTCTCTTTCTTCACTTATATCTATTTAGAGAGTCAACATGAATTGGTCAATTGCATGGTTAGTCATAAAATCCTACATAAAACTTATGGATCACTGAATATGATATGTTTGATTCCTTGCAATAGTTTTGCGATATAGAGATGATAATATGTGGGAGGTACTAGTGGATGATCATGTTTAGTAAGATATTGCTATTAAGGTTTGTGATTCCCGAAGCATGCACGTATAGTCTCTCGTTATCCCGGGAAGTTGGAGCACAATTTATCCTTGATTGTCTTATCTTTGTGTGAAGGTCGGGGGCGCGCGATGGTTAACTCCTACCAACACCCCCCCTAGGAGCATGTGTAGTATTACTTTGCTTCGAGTGCTAATAAACTTTTGCAATAAGTATGTGAGTTCTTTATGACTAATGTGAGTCCATGGATTATACGCACTCTCACCCTTTCATAATTGCTAGGCTCTCTCGTACCGCGCAATTTTCACCGGTGCATAAACTTTATTATACCTTCCTCAAAACAGCCACCATACCTACCTATTATGGCATTTCTATAGCCATTCTGAGATATATTGCCATGCACTTCCATCATATAGTTGACATGAGCATTCATTTTCATCATATAGAGTCATACTATGTTATAGGTATCGAGTTGTAATTTTTATTTCTTTTGAGTTATAAGTAAAAGAAGTGTGATGATGATCATTATCCATTATTAGAGCATGTCCCGGTGAGGAAAGGATGATGGAGACTATGATTCCCCCACAAGTCGGGATGAGACTTCGGACAATGAGAGAAAAATATATTAAAAACAAGAAAAGGGAAAAAAAGAAAAGAAAGGAAAAAGGAAATAAAGAGAGAAGGGGCATGCTAGTTCCACACTTGTGCGTCAAAGTAGCACCATGTTTTTCATATGGAGAGTCTCCTATGTTGTCACTTTCATATACTAATGGGAATTTTTCATTATAGGATTAGATGCACACCCACTTAGTTTCATATTGAGCTTTCATACACTTGTAGCTCTTAGTGCATCTGTTGCATGGCAATCCCTACTCCTCACATTGATATCGATTGATGGACATCTCGATAGTCCATTAGTTTGCCTAGTTGATGTGAGACTTTCTTCCCTTCTTTTGGCTACTACCACTGCATTCTATTCCACCTATATTGCTATATCCATGGCTTGCGCTCATGTATTGCTTGAGAGTTGAAAATGCTGAAGCGTGTTAAAAAGTATGAACCAATTGCTTGGCTAACACCAGGGTAGTACATGATTTTTACTTTGAGCTGGGAAGACAGAGCATGACAAGACTATATGATTTTGTAGGGATAACGTTCTTTAGCATTTGATATTCTGAAAGTCATGATTGTTTGTTGGGATGCCCGAGTATTGATGTCTTTATGTAAAATTATAGACTATTGTTTCGAATCACTCATGTCTTAATATTCATGCCATGACTAGATATATGATCAAGTTTATGCTAGGTAGCATTCCACATAAAAATTATCTTTTTTATCATTTACCTACTCGAGGATGAGCAGGAATTAAGCTTGGGGATGCTGATACATCTCCATCGTATCTATAATTTTTGACTGTTTCATGCCAATATTATTCAACTTTTACATACTTTTGGCAACAATTTATAAGATTTATTTGGACTAACTTACTGATCTAGTGCAAGTTCTTGTTTGTTGCATGTTTTTGTTTCGCAGAAAATCCATATCAAATGAAGTCCAAACGCGATAAAAATTTACGGAGAATTATTTTGGAATATAAGTGATTTTTAGGAGGTGGAATCAACGCAAACGGGGGCCCGTAGTGCCCACAATCCACCAGGGCGCGCCCTGGTGTCTTGTGCCCTCCTCGAACGTCGGTTGGGGCCCTTCTTCTGGCACAAGAAAGATAATTTATGGATAAAAACCATGTTAAAATTTCAGTGCAATCGAAGTTACGGATCTCCGGGAATTTAAGAAACAGTGAAGGGCGAGATCTGGGGTACGCGAAACAGAAGAGGACATAGAGACAGATCCAATCTCGAAGGGGCTCTCGCCCCTCCCATGCCATGGAAGCCATGGACCAGAGGGGAAACCCTTCTCCCACCTAGGGAGGAGGCCAAGGAAGAAGAATAAGGAGGGAGGCTCTCTCACCCTCGCTTCCAGTGGCGCCGGAGTGCCGCCGGGGCAACGATCGTGTGACGGCGATCTACTCCAACAACTCCGTCATCTTCACCAACAACTCCATCACCTTCCACCATCTATATTCAGCGGTCCACTCTCCCACAACCCGCTGTACCCCCTACTTGAACATGGTGCTTTATGCTTCATATTATTATCCAATACTATGTTGCCATCATATGATGTTTGAGTAGATCTATTTTGTCCTATGGGTTAATCGTGATCTTGGTGGTATGATTGTATATTTTATTTTGGTGCTGTCCTATGGTGCCCTCCGTTCTCGCACAAATGTGAGGGGCCCCCGCTGTAGGGTGTTGCAATATGTTCATGGTTCGCTTATGGTGGGTTGCGAGAGTGACAGAAGCTTAAACCCGAGTAAGTGGGGTATGACGTATGGGAGTAAAGAGGACTTGATACTTAATTCTATGGTTGGGTTTCATGACCTTAATGATCTTTAGTAGTTGCGGATGCTTGCTAGAGTTCCAATCATAAGTGCATACGATCCAAGTAGAGAAAGTATGTTAGCTCATGCCTCTCCCTCATATGAAATTGCAAGGATGATCACTGGTACTTGTTATCGATTGCCTAGGGACAATTCCGCAAATCCTGCCACACTAATCCACACTCGCTATACTAATTTATTTGTACTTTTATTTACGTGTTCTTTATTATCTTGCAAAACTATCCTACTACACCTACAAAGCACTTCTAGTTTTATACTTGTTTTCGGTAAAGCAAACGTCAAGTGTGCGTAGAGTTGTATCGGTGGTAGATAGAACTTGAGGGAATATTTGTTCTACCTTTAGCTCCTTGTTGGGTTCAACACTCTTATTTATCGAAGAAGGCTACAAACGATCCCCTATACTTGTGGGTTATCAAGGAGGAAGGGGTGTAGGTGGGAGGGCTGCGCCAGGGGGAAGGGAGCGGCCACCCTCCCACCCCCACTATTTATAGGGTGAAGGGGAGAGGGGGCCGGCCCCCTAGATGCATCTAGAGGGGGGCGGCAGCCAAGGGGGGGGAGTTGCCCCCCAAGTTGGTGGGGGGCGCCCCCACCCCTAGGGTTTCAACCCTGGCCGCCTTGGGCCCCTTGGGGCGGTGCACCAACCCACTAGGGGGCTGGTTCCCACCCATATTCAGCCCACTTGGTCTCCGAGGCAGGTGGCCCCTCCTGGTGGACCCCCGGAACCCTTTCGGTGGCCCCGGTACAATACCGATAACCCCTGAAACTTTTCCGGCGACCGAAACTGGACTTTCCATATATAAATCTTCACCTCTGGACCATTCCGGAACTCCTCGTGACGTCCGGAATCTCATCCGGGACTCCGAACAACTTTTTGTAACCACATACAATTCCCATTACAACTCTACCATCATCGAACCTTAAGTGTGTAGACCCTACAAGTTCGGGAACCATGCAGACATGATCGAGACACCTCTCCGGCCAATAACAAACAGCGAGATCTGGATACCCATATTGTCTCCCACATGTTCCATGATGATCTCATCGGATGAACCACGATGTCGGGGATTCAATCAATCCTGTATACAATTCCATTTGTCCATCGGTATGTTACTTGCCCGAGATTCGATCATCGGTATCCCCATACCTTGTTCAATCTCGTTACCGGTAAGTCTCTTTACTCGTTCCGTAACACATCGTCCCGTGACCGACTCCTTAGTCACATTGAGCTCATTATGATTATCCATTACCGAGTGGGCCCAAAGATACCTCTCCGTCATACGGAGTGATAAATCCTAGTCTCGATTCGTGCCAACCCAACAGACACTTTCGGAGATACCTGTAGCGCACCTTTATAGTCACCCAGTTATGTTGTGACGTTTGATACACCCAAAGCATTCCTACGGTATCCGGGAGTTGCACAATTTCATGGTCTAAGGAAATGATACTTGACATTAGAAAAGCTCTAGCAAATGAACTACATGATCTTGTTCTATGCTTACGATTGGGTCTTGTCCATCACATCATTCTCCTAATGATGTGATCCCATTATCAACGACATCCAATGTCCATGGTGAGGAAACCGCAACCATCTATCGATCAACGAGCTAGTCAACTAGAGGCTCACTAGGGACAAGTTGTGGTCTATGTATTCACACATGTATTACGGTTTCCGGTTAATACAATTATAGCATGAACAATAGACAATTACCATGAATAAGGAAATATAATAATAAACATTTTATTATTGCCTCTGGGGCATATTTCCAACAATTCAAAATCTAGTTCTTATACCTAAAAAGGCGTCGGAGCATCAAGCTCGTTGCTGAAGATCTTGTACAAAGCCTTGCACTCGCCCGAGTAGACACCCACCACATCCCAAGCATATGCGATGGTCAGGTATCGAGCATCGTCGTCATCTTCGCCATAGTCAGTCCATTCACGCGCTCTAAACTTCTCCGGACACCCCACCAGGATTTGCTCCCACATCCAAATGGAGAGGTCCCATACACAGCCACACATACCGGACGTAGGTTCCGTCCTCTGGGTTCCGTCGTCAAGGTACAAAACAAGTATAGATGATAAGATGACAAAATCTAAAGCAGCACACGTCCATGATATTTGAAAAATGTGATATTCACTTACCGAACGGTGTAGGTAGGCGAGGCCGGCGCCCCCCAAGGCGTACCTCGCATCCCGGTCCTTTAGGAAGCCGAGATACATCCATAGGGAAGTGTCCCCAGAGCAGTCTGGAAACACTACCTCCGTGAGAAGATACCACAGGTAGGCCCTGGCATACTGCTCCACCACCCGGGGTTCGGCACCGTGCGGGCACTTGCTCCGGTACTTCAGGAGCCAGGGCAGCGGTACGCCAGAAGTCCGGTTCTTCTTATCTGGGGGCAGCCGCTGATGAGGGTGATAACCCTATCGTGCCAGTTCTTCCTCTCCACTCACCATGTGAGAGCACGACCCTCGAGAGGTAGGGCCGTAATCAGCCCCCAATCCTGGAGTGTAACCATCATCTCCCCACATGGAAGATGGAAGCTGTGCGTCTCTGGCTGCCACCGATCGATCAAAGCCGTGAGAGCTGAGTGGACGAGCATCGGCGGCTTGCGCTTGAACTGCAGACGAAACCCAACAGTCAGGCTCTCCTGTAGAACGGCGTGTACCGCTCATCGTACTCCATCTTCACGGTCGTCCCATGACCCCTCATCCGCGGTGGCGGGAACATCTGTCGAAATGAAGACCCAAAAAATTAGTAAATTTTTTCATCAATTCAAAAGATTTGGTTTAAGAAAGGTAATTACCACTCTGTTCTCAATGAAACGGGCACGATGACCCTTGTCGAACACAGGGCAAGCATTGTATACTTTATGCCAATGTCATCTGCAAGAGGTGGCCTCCTAAAAAAATTGCGTAAACATAAGCATATCAAAAATAATTAACATTTATCACTTATTGAACAAACATTCATCAATTATCATATATCCAACCAATATAAGTGATCAATGCGAATGAATCATATTCAACCAAGATCTTTCATTCAACAACATTTAACAATGCATCCTATCATACATAAAGTTTTTTAACACAAAAAATTATGAATTAGGTTCATCTTGAGGGTTCAACATTATTTCTCCAATTACATCCACTACTTGCATCATAGCATATCAACATGCATCATCATATGACATCAAATTCCTCCAACATGCATCATATAAAAAAATCCTTCAAAAAAATGAACTAGGGTTCATCTTCACACAACCATACCAACTAGTGACTAGAGTTCATATCTAACACAATATAACATCTAGAATCAACCTAAATCAATCATAGGGTTCAAAAAAAAATCTAGCTCAAAATGAGAGTGATTTGAATCAAATAATGCGACGAATCAAAAGTTATTTGACAAAAGTTAATTGGAGGGATCGAAGGAGCTTACTTTTCTCTTTACTGGGTCATGTCGATCCGCAAAAACGATGAAGAACCGAAGAAGATCAAAGCGGGGAGGTGGAGGAGATGAGAGAGGGGGCGAGAGAAAGAAGAAAAGGCGGCTGGGTGGGGGGAGAAGGGGTTTGGGGCGGACGGCCCGGGGCTTATAACTGTCCACACCCTACCGCTAGGGTGCCTGGTGGTAGAATCAGACAGGCTACCGCCGTGCCCTGCGGCAGTAGGATGGGACGGAGGGGGATATCAGTCGTTTACGTTGCTGACGTGGATTAGTTTCCTAGGCGTCGGCGGTAGGCTATACAATCCTACCAAAGAGTCCCGTGGCGGCAGGAAAAAGAGTCAGCTTTCAAAAAAAATTACAAAGAAGGGTCAGATCCGAATTTATACCAAAAAAGGTTAGAACACCAAATTTTGCCGCTAAAGTAGGAGGGAGGGAAGGTACAACGTCGCCAGAGGAAAAAGTGCAGCCTTGTTGCCGTGCTGCCCCCTTTTGACTCCTTTCCTCACCCGCCACCGCCACCCTCCATCTTCACCTCCCGCGGCGGCCGGCGGCGGCGGCCAGGAAGCGTGAGTCCGGGACAGTAACGCGGCGAGTTAAATGCGTGCTCCCAGGTAACCGCTCCCGTTCCTCCGGCTCCAAATCGCGCCGTGGAGAAAGGGCCTCCGAATCTTTATTATTTACTGAATCGCGTTTTTCTCTCCCATGCAGATTCCCTTGACTGCTCTGCCGCCATCACCGGGGCGAATTGATCCGTCCGGCGAGCCGCTGAAAATCGCGCCCTTTATTCGCCACCAAGATTCGCCTTGCCTTTCCGCGTCTCTTCCACGCCCGGCCGCTTGAACCCACCCTGATATCCGTCGCTATCGGCTTTCATTCCTTTGGGACAAGTGCCAGCCCTTTTGGTTCTTCGGGTTGAGGAGGGCCGGAGCTCTACCGAGACCACCGTAGGCCAGCAACCCCTCCCTCCCTGGAGACGAGCCGGGGCGATGAGCAACAAGAGCGGCGGCGTGCGGTTGCAATGCGCGGAGGCGGATTGGAGCTGCTGCTTCCTCTCCCTCTCCCTGCCACCACCTTCACCCTGTGATGCAGATAGCAATGGTGGATTCAACCTGGCATGGACCCTCCACCAGTCCTTCCACCCACCCGCTGGTCTCTTTGCCAGAGTCGGCCACAAGGTAGGGGTGGGCTTCCCGGCCTCCTCCTCCGGCGCCGCATCGCCGGGAAACCCCCGAGACCCCTACAGAAAGTACGTTTCACCGGAGGCCGTCGAAACATCCCTGCCGGTGCCGGGTGAAGGAGTGGGGTTGCGGGGGAAGGGGAAGAAGAAAGCGGTGAAGATCAAGATTAAGGTTGGGAATTCCCACCTCAAGCGGCTCATCAGTGGGGGGATTGCAGGAGCAGTGTCAAGGACAGTTGTGGCGCCTTTGGAGACGATTAGGACACATTTGATGGTCGGCAGCAATGGGAATTCATCCACGGAGGTGTTTGAGTCTATCATGAAGAATGAAGGATGGACCGGGTTGTTCCGCGGCAATTTTGTTAATGTCATTCGAGTCGCCCCGAGCAAAGCAATCGAGGTAACTAATTGATCCATGGCTGCCCTGTTTTCTTGATTCTGCACCATGGTTCCTTTGTTTTGGATATTGATTCTATTATTACTGTCATTTTTTAGTGGTGTACTGTACCTTCAAACATACTAGAAGTAGCAGTAGACTTATTTACCATAATGTTAAGAGTCCTTGCCTATGCTTTTTCTTTTGATTAGCATATAGATGCACATGCCCACTGACATACGAAGTTAAGCGTTACTTGTTGTAAATCAGAGTCCGTTTCTGTCCAAGTTTCAGCTTAGGTCCATTTTTCTTACTATTGGCTTAGGTCCTATATACTCCTGTTTGGCACAGGGCCTACATATATTCTTCAACTAAGTTTACTATTTAACCCGGGCAAACTCCTTTTTTTTTGTTTAAAACTGAAGTACTACTGCTCCTATTTGGCAAAGAGCCTACATATATATTTTAAGCTGGATTTACACAAACACATATTAAGGCGGCGGCGGGATGTGGCTGGTGGCGATGGCCCTGGAATGTGGCGGCAGGTGAAGCTCGGGCTTCCCACGGCGGCATGGCGTGGTGCTGTCCCTGTCCAAGGCGGATCTGCGCCGGCGATCTGGTGGCTTTTGCTCCGGATTGGTTCGGACCAGAGACGATGACGAGCGCACTGGATACCTCTTGGTGGCTCTCACGGTTTGGCGAGGTGGGGTGGCGGCCCTCCTCCGGGCTCCAGTGGTGGCACACACGCAGTGGTCGGTGTGCCAGGGCTCCCATGGTGGCGGTGCTGCTGTGGATGGTCACCGAATCTGCGCGACTAGATCTAGGGCTTTGAAGGCAGTCTGGATGGTGCACATGTTGTCGGTTGGATGTTCTTGGGACAGATCTGGGCGAAAACCCATTCTTCGGCCGGTGGGCACAGCCGGTGATGGTGACACCTTGGTGTTGTTTCTTTCATGAAGGCATCATCGAGGTGAAGCTCACAACTCCTCCTGCTACCTCCGGGGGAAACCCTTGATTAGTTGATCGGATGATGGCGGTGCTATTGTGTCACTCCCTCCTTGGGAGTGTCATTCTTGGAGGTGTGGATTGGCTAGAAGGACCAGTGGACGGTTTTGCGGTGGAGCGGCGTTTCATGTCATGCATCGACGATATGGAGTTTCGGCGGCATGGCGCGGCAGGGTCTCGGCGACAGATGTATGATGATGGACGCGTGTAGGGAGGTGGCGTTGTCTGGCGCTGTGGTGGCGTTGATGGCAGGCTTGGCAAGGTCAATGCGTCAGTACCTGCTCTGAAGATGGATCGGTGGAAGACGGTAGCGGCGGCCTCTGAGGGTGCGCCGGACTGGTGTGTGCCCTAGACCCGGCAACACGGCTTGGTTGGGGCCTCCGGCTTTAGATGTTAGGCTTTGGTGCGAGGTCTGTTTGGTATTCGGCTCGGACAATTGGCACCCCTTCATCAAGTGGATTGGAGCAGCGACAGACTATGTTTTTAAGGCGACGCTTCGCTTTAAGGCGTGGGGGGG
>LR738709.1:142814886-142947224 GCA_902687465.1 Secale cereale
GGGGGGTGCAAATTGCACTATAACCAACGCTTAAGGTGCCAAATAGGAGTTGGGTGAGTTTGATCGTTTATAGCACCACTAACTATTATGCTCGTCCATTGTATCCCAATCTTGGGCCAACCCATTAGTGCTTTTTGCAGTACATTCTATACCAATAAATAGCTTGTACAACCCACTATCCGTTCTAGAAAAAATACAACCAAATACCTATTGTTTTTAGCCATGCAATGATGACACATAAGCAAGTCATGATGCAAGCCATAAATTACAATTTTTGCTACTCTATGCATGCAACGATACCACATCATTAATTTATGCATGTTAATCACAAGTAATTTTTTGCATTAGTTCATCCCACGACACATTTTGTTAGAAATGATATTCTTTTAACTATAACTTGTTATCTCTTTTTACATGCTTCATATATTTTTAAAGTTTACATTTGCCCTCTATTATTTTTAGATATTTTATGGCAATTATTTATACATTTCGTAGCAAGCTTCCCGCAATAGCGCGGAGCATCACCTAGTTCTCAGAAAACGGGCCGCTCTTAGCGAGCAGGTCGCCCGCATTGACACAAATGATATGGATCACTTGTTCCGAACATATCTCAGCAATCACCCAACACATCCATACCTTGGTCGGCCCGTTAGAGCCGACCGAGCGTCGGGGGAGCGGCTTTCGTTGGCCAAATTTTAGAAACTTCTTTCTGTTTTATGCTACTTTATTTTTCTTTTCTCTTTTATATCCATTTTGTATATTTTTTATCTTCCCTTTTTAATTTATTTATTTTAGTTTTTATATTCCCTTTCGAATTCATAAATATTTTTCTAAACTATTTTTTCAATTCATAATTTCTTGAGTCCATGAACATTATTTAAATTCGTGAACTATTTTGAATCCATGAACAATTTTTAATCCGTGAACACTTTTGGATTCCGGAACACTTTTCAAATCCATTGTCATTTTTTATTGTAAACATTTTTTGCAATTTGTCAACATTTTGATTTTGGGAACATTTTTCAAATTTGTGAATATTTTTTGAATTCGTAAACACATATTCATTTCAGGGATATTTCTAAAATTCGTGACCATTTTTTTAATTCATCAACATTCTTCAAACTCGTGAATATTTTCAAATTGACGAGGAATATTTGTATTCAGTAACACTTTTTGTAATTCACTAATTTTGGAGTTCATAAACTTTTTTGAATTCATGACCTTTTTTTAATTACTGTTTTTTAGAATTGCTAAACATTTTTGTATGTCATGAAAACTTTCAAATTCTTGAACAATTTTGAATTTATGGAACATTGTTTCAACTTTGCAAACATATTTTAAGTTCACAATTTTTAAATTTCATGAACATTTCTTTGAATTCATGACTAAGTCTGAACTTCCCTTAATTTATTTGAATTCGATATCATTTAACAAATTCGTCGACTCTTCATAGGAACCTAGTGCTTTTTTCAGGGTAGCACTCTCCGCGTATGGCATTTGTAGACCGTACGAGCATTATACATGAGAGGAAACTATGCATCGCATGGGCCGGCATAACAACGAAAGAGAAAGGACCTCAGTCGATACGAGCGACACATATTAGTCCCCTGCGTCAATTGCCTCGCCTGCATCATCCTCACGGGCCGGGCGTAGTGGTTTTAGAGCATTCTTGTCGGTTTTACAAAGGTTTCATTAGTTTTTTATTTGTTACAACATTTTTTTGTTTATTCTTTGTTTTCTAAAAAAAATCAATGCATGAAATTTTGGGAACTCGTAACAGTTTTCTAGTTTGTGATTTTCTTGATTTCATGAATATTTTTGATTTGAACTTTTTTGAATATCAAATTTGCAAACATTTTTTGAGTTTCTGAGCATGTTTTAATTCATGAACGTTTTTAAAATCCATGAACATTTTCTTTGAGTCCATGAACAGATTTTGGATTCACGACATTATTTGAATTAGTGATTTTTTTCAACCTCAAATTAAACATGCCAAAAAAACACGAGTGAGCTTTTTGACCATGCTCACTGGGCCAGGCAAATATCACGCAGGCGAGGCAATCAATTCGGGCGATATAAATGACCTTATCGCTAAGAGCGATTTCTACCATCACCCAGCCGAGACCACCTAACCGGCGATAAGGGCTGGCCCATCACGCGGCATGCGATCTCTTACCAGAGTGCACCCATGTTTGCTCGGTAAACGATTGACGCGTTGACCGGTCAACTGTTGCTTTGTTAAAAAGCAAAATAAAAAATGCAAACAATTTAAAAGAGGTTCGTGAATTCAAAAAAGTTAATGGCTTGGAAAAAAGTCAAAATTTAAAAAATTCATCATTTAGAAAAAAACAAGAATTTGAAAACATCATGAATTTGGGAAAAAGGTCTAAGGGTTTGAACAAGGTAATCAATTCTGAAAAAAAGTTCATAGATTTGGAAAAACATCCATATATTCTAAAAAACTTATGCATTTTAAAAAGTTCATGGGTTTGGAAAAAATTCAACCATTTTTATTATTTATATATTTAAACAAAATTCATGGATTGTGAAAAAACTGTAAATTTGAATTTTTTGTGATTTAATATATTCATGCATTTGAAAAATATCGGGATTCAATTTTTTTCATAAATTTGGTACAAGTTCATGTGTTCTAGAGAGGTTCATGAATTTGGAGAAAGTTTTCGAATTTGGAAAAAGTTCACACATATAAAAAGAGAAAAAAAACGGAAAAGGAAAATATGAGAAGAAAATGTACTGCAGCTACAATATTAAATGGGCCGACCCGCTCTTACGACGCCAGTTAAGGAATTACACTATAACCGACACTTAAGGCGTGTAAGGGCATCTTCAATGCAAGACGCTTGCGCAGGCGCTTAGAGGAATAAAAATAATACCGTAAAATCAAAAGATCCTCGGATCGCTATTTGCCCCAACGCTGGACGCTAACAGACGGGCGCTAATTAATCGCTAAACCAACTAGAAGGCCTATCTCTACATGCATCGCTCAAGTCCTGCCGAAAAAAAAAGATGAAGCGCTCGCCTCCACCCTTTGCGCCGATGCCAGGTAAGGCGCTGGGATTTGTTAGTCTAAGTGCCAATTGACCAGGTTATTAATCCTGGCGCCCGATACTAGCGCCGAGCGTTGTAGATGCCCTAATAGGTAATTGGGTGCACAACAAATGTTCTGGAGTGCTCTTGGAGAGTACAAGCTGCCCCAAAAACATCCCATGCGGGTCCGGGAAATAAGTTGGTTGCATGCTCGAGAACAAAAGGGCTGCCGGTAGTCCCGGTTTTTTAATCGGCATTTTTCTCTGAGTAAATGTGTTTATTTAATGTGACTAATTTTAATAGGTATTCATGAATTTTTAAAAATGTTCACAAACTTCAAAAATCTTTGTTAACCTTAACAAAGTTCATGAATTCAAAAGATGTTCGAGAAATTAATAAAAATATGCATGAGCATAAAAATGTTCAAGAATTTAGAAAATGCTGACAAATTTCAAAAATATGTATAAATTGTATGAAAAAAGGATCGAGGCAAAGAGGGTTCTAGGTCGACCAGTTGATCCCTACTGCGGCTAGGTATAAGCCATCTCGCTAGTTATTTGATCACACTGAAAGTCGTTCGATCGTGTGTGTGCCATCTCTCTTTTTTCACACTTCCACATATCCCTACAACATTATTCTCGTTCACCTCACGCCCTAGTCAGAACATGATGCAAAGCATCCCATCGATGATGGTGTAATAAACGAAACGGGGGTGGATTCTCCAAGGGGAGTCCCGCAACACGCCTTCCACGAGGTCCAGGAGGGAGGAGGCCCACCAAGGGCTCGGGGACATGAAGGAGCCTGGAGGACCGGAGGTGCGTCCGGCGACCATCGTGACACCCCAAGTCAACATATGGGCGGCTGCTACATGTAAACTACGTTGGGATTTTCCCCGAAGAGGAGAGGGGATGCAGTATAGTAGAGATAAATATTTCTCTCAGTGATAATCAAGGTCATTGAACCAATAGAAAAATCAAGCAAACTCCCGTAAGCAGCACCTACACACACAAAAGCAAATATTTGCTCCCAACATGGGCAAGAGGATTGTCAAGCCCCTTGAACTCATAATTGGCAGGGATTAATTCTGATAGTGATAGATAGATAGATAAATTGCAAAACAAAATAAAAGTAAATAAATTGCAACAAGGTATTTTCAGTTTTAATATATGATAAAGGCAGACCCGGGGGCCATAGTTTTCACTAGAGGCTTCTCCCTCGAACACAAAACAAATGGTGGGTAAACAAATTACTGTTGGGCAATTGATAGAAGAGCACATAGTTATGATGTTATTCATGAGAATGATCACACATATAGGCATCACATCCGTGACAAGTAGACCGACGCCTACCTGCATCTAATACTATTACTCCACCAATCGACCGCTACCCAACATGCATCTATGGTATTAAGTTCATGACAAATAGAGTAACAATTTAAGCAAGATGACATGATGTAGACAACGTAAACAATATAAATATGAATAAAACCCATCGTTTTATCCTTAGTGGAAATAATACAAATATGTGCCTCGCTACCCCTTCTGTCATGAGGTGAGGACAGTGCAAGATTGAACCCATTACAAAGCACCTCTCCCACTGAAGATAAATTAATCTAGTTGACCAAACCAAACGGATAGATCAGAGAGAAATACAAAGCTTCCATAATCATGCATAATAAAGTTCAGAAAGACTCATTTACTTTCAATGAATAATCTAATTATAAACCCACAATTCATCTGATCCCAACAAACACACCGTAAAAGAAGACTACATCGGATAGAACTCCAAGAAAATCAAGGAGAACATTGTATTGAAGATCAAAGAGAAATAAGAAGCCATCTAGCTACTAGCTATGGACCCATAGGTCTGTGGCGAACTACTCATGCATCATCGGAAGGAAGCAAGGATGATGTAGAAGCCCTCCGTGATCGATTTCCCCTATGTTAGAGTACGGGAAAAGGCCTCCAGATGGGATCGCAGAAGAACAGAAAGTTGCGGCGGTGGAAAAAAGTATTTGGGGTGGCTCTCTATTGGTTTCCTCATATTATAGTATTTATAGAAGCCAAATCTGGTCAGACGGAGCCACGTGGGCCCCACAAGGTAACAGGGCATGCCCCCTTGGGCCCTGTTGCCTTGTCGTCTCCTTGTCTGGTCTCTGGTCTCCTCCCGAAGCTTCTAGGGTATCTTTTGTCCCAAAAAATGTCAAAGTTCCGTAGCATTTGGACCCCGTTTGGTACTGATTTTCTGGAAAACCAAGAACAAGCAAAAGAGAGCAGATAGCACTAGGCATTGGGTTAATAGGTTAGTTTCCAAAAATGATATAAAATAGCATATAAATGCATATAAATCATCCAAGATTGATAATATAATAGCATGAAACAATCAAATATTATAGATACGTTAGAGATGTACCTCATGTAAAGCCCTAGACCCCACCATCCATATAAGGTGGGGGCTACAAGACTCTCAATCCCATCTACATTTGTAGAACTAGACTTTCGGTAGTGAATTAATCTCCCTCAATGTACTCCCTCACACGAGGTATCCTACCATGATTACAAACATAAAGCAGGATGTAGGGTATTACTCCACCCCTGATGCCCAAACCACTCTTCGTGTGGCCTCTGTTCTGATACTTCTGACCACGTTGGCCACCCTACCCGGGGTATTGATGTCTTTTCGCTCTGTCAGTTGGCACGCCAGGCACATGCTACACTAGTCGGAGAACGAATCCAGGTCGGATCATTATACATGTCTGGCGACTTAATGCCGGGCCAGAACTTACTCCTTGGCTCCTTCGACCTCGAGGTTGACAATCGGGTGATGCTTTATGACATAACACCTCTCCCGTTCATCGACTACATCCGTTTCGGGAACATCGAGTTCTTGATGAACACGATGACACCACTGTCGTTCACACCTCTCCATCACGGGTGTCGATGGGAGTTCATTAACCCACCAGCCCGCCCAAACAATCAGCGTCAACATGATCTTCCTGTTGGGGAACATAGTATTTCAAAAAAAAAATCCTACGAACAGGCAAGATCTATCTAGGAGAAGCATAGCAACGAGCGGGAGAGTGTGTCTACGTACCCTCGTAGACCGAAAGCGGAAGCGTTTTAGTAACGCGGTTGAAAGACTCTGATGACCCACAAGTGTAAGGGATCTATCGTAGTCCTTTCGATAACTAAGAGTGTCGAACCCAACGAGGAGCAGAAGGAAATGATAGGTAATTTTCAGTAAGGTATTCTGTGCAAGCACTGAAATTATCGAGAACATATAGTTTTGTGATAAGGTAATTGGTAACAAGTAACAAATAGTAAAAGTAAATAAGGTGCAGCAAGATGGCCCAATCCTTTTTGTAGCAAAGGAAAAGCCTGGACAAACTCTTATATAAAGGAAAATGCTCCAGAGGACACATGGGAATTATCGCCAAGCTAGTTTTCATCACGCTCATATGATTCGCGTTCGTTACTTTGATAATTTGGTATGTGGGTGGACCGGTGCTTGGGTGCTGCCATTACTTGGACAAGCATCCCACTTATGATTAACCTCTATTGCAAGCATCCGCAACTATAGAAGAAGTATTAAGGTAAACCTAACCATATCATGAAACTTATGGATCCAAATCAGCCCCTTACGAAGCAACGCATAAACTAGGGTTTAAGCTTATGTCACTCTAGCAACCCATCATCTATTTATTACTTCCCAATGCCTACCTCTAGGCCCAAACAATGGTGTAGTGTCATGTAGTCGATGTTCACATGACACCACTAGAGGAAAGACAACATACATCTCATCAAAATATCGAACGAATACCAAATTCATGACTACTTATAGCAAGACTTCTCCCATGTCCCTAGGAACAAACGTAACTACTCACAAATCATATCCATGTTCATAATCAGAGGGTATTAATATGCATAATGGATCTGAACATATGATCCTCCACCGGATAAACCAACTAGCATCAACTACAAGGAGTAATCAACACTACTAGCAACCCACAGGTACCAATCTGAGGTTTTGATACAAAGATTGGATACAAGAGATGAACTAGGAGTTGAGAGGAGATGGTGCTGGTGAAGATGTTGATGAAGATAATCCTCCCCAAGATGGGAGAGTTGTTGGTGATGACGATGGCGATGATTTCCCCCTCCCGTAGGGAAGTATCCCCGGCAGAACAGCTCCGCCAGAGCCCTAGACTGGTTCCGCCTCGAGTCGGCGATGCTTTGTCCCGAAAGCCTCCGTATGATTTTTTCCAGGTCAAAACACATCATATAGCAGAAGATGGACGCAGGAGGCCTGCCAGGGGGCCCACGAGGCAGGGGCGCGCCCCCACCCTTGTGGACGGTGGGTGGCTCCTCTCCTGTACTTCTTTCACCAGATATTTTTTATATTTTCCAAAACTGACTTTCGTGGAGTTTCAGGGCTTTTTGAGTTGTCCAGAGTAGGTCTCCAATAGTTGCTCCTTTTCCAGCCCAGAATTCCAGCTGCCGGCTGTCGGAGATATTTACCACGGGTGTCCTCATAGGCCACCCATGATATTTTAAGACAATTTGGGGCCACTTGTTACCCCCTAGTCGTCTGCTCATCGGGCCGCCTCCTAGGACAGCTTACCCTAGGAGCCGGCTGCCAGCTGGCGGCAGGGGCCCAAACAGGCGGCAGTCCCACATCCAGCAGCTAGCAGACGGTCCTACGCCTCTCCCTCGGGATGCGTGCTGAGGGACCACCGCATAGCTGAGGCATGGCTATAGTTGAGCACGTCCTTAGAGATCTATAAGGGCGTGGCTACAGTGAATGTGTACCTTATGGCCGTCTCTTAAGCGGCGTGTCACTGTAGCCACGCTGCCAGTGACCAAGCTTCGGTCAGAGGAAGCCATGATCCCACTACCCACAGACGACGGGGCCAGCAGGCGGCTGGCCCCATCGGCCAATGGGTAACTCAGAAACAAGCCGCCCCTGGAAGGCGGCCAGGGAAGGCGGCCCGCCTGGTAACAGACGGCGAATCCTGCCCTAGAAGTCTGAACCTCATCAAGATGACAAGACAGGACGTGGTGGCAGTGTACGATAGGAGACGGCGACACTGTAGCCACTTCCCTCCTGACGGTGCTGCCGTTAGCAGAAGCACGCCTACAGTGAAAGGCAATCACGTGGGCCCGCAGGCGGTGGGCCCCAGCAGACAGGCGGTGAGGCCAGCACCAGAAGACGCTGACAGCCGGGGGCCACTCGGCCGAGATTACAATTGTACCCCTGGGGGGTAGGCCTATATAAACCCCCAGGGTCCTCCATGAGGAGGGGGAGAACGTTGAACTCTAGAAGGAAGAGAGACACGTAGAGAGAGAGAGAGAGAGAAACTCTAGCTACCATCCCAATTCCCTAGAGCGAAGGAAGTGAGCTAGCCTTGATCTTCTTCCTCCTCTAGACGACACAACACAAGGAGCAACCTTGTAGCTACCCTAGTAACATTAGTCATGACGGGGAGTCCCCGCAGAGCAGGACTAGGGGTGTTATCTCCACGGAGAGCCCCGAACCTGGGTAAGATTCGTAGGCGTCCTAAGTTCCGCCTTATCCCGCTTCCAGGGCCCGGCGACGTTCTATTGTCCCCATGCATGATAAGCCACCCGTTGGCATATGTCGCCTCAAAACCCCGACATTTGGCGCCCACCATGGGGCTAGGTGCATCGTTGTCCGGAGACATGTTCTGGATGAGAACTTTGTTCCTCCCTGGCGAGCACAGCCAGCCTGGCACGCCCGCAGGCATGGATACCGGGATGCTTCGCGGCGCTGAGGCCGCATGCGCCGCGAGCGGACTCACCGACCTTCTTGGCGGCGTCCACATTCATGACGAGCCCTCTCCGGCAGCCGAGCTAGTGCTCCGGAGAGCTGCCTCGTCGAGCTCCTCGACAAGCTCCACATCGTCGGCGAGCGCGCCTCTGACGTAGAGTTAGTGGGCTCTTCTGACCCATCAGTAGACATGATCATTGACCTCGACGCGGAGCCCGTCGATTCCTTCCCCGAGCATGTGGTGATCATCGACGACCCCCTCCCCGCTCTAGCGGGCGGCAGCACCGCCAGCACCGTTACAGAGGTGCTCGCCACAAACCACGACGAGCCATCTGGCGGGTCGGGCCAAGACCCGCTCCAGGCCGCCCTACAGAACCTCGCCGCACCCGTTGCGGCGGGGGCAGATGGCGTTGCACTGGAGGCACTTCACGTCTCGCTCCTCGACAGCGCCAACAAGCTGGCCGCTTCCCGACGCCTCACTGAAGCCTACCATCGCGAGATGGACCGTGCCATTGGCGACACGCCGGCTGCTGGCGAGCCTAGCCGGGCTGGTGCCGTTCGCGATCGCGGCGGGGTGCTAGCAGACATGCTGGGGGCCCCGCGACCTGTGTACCTCACTCTGTTGGAGAACCTAAGGGCTGCCCAGGCGACAGTCAATGAGATGGGCCACTTGGAGGGAGACGAGCTTCGCTGTATGACTCAGCGCGCCCGCCAGCTCCTCGACGCGGATGCTGCGTAGCAGGAGGCCCGTCGCCGCGCATCAGAGGCCGGCACGCAGGCTGATAACCGCCCCTTCGGCGGGAGCAAGGAGCCACGTCCCGCTCTCCAACAGTCGGCGCCTCCAACCGGCGAGGCTCAGAGCCAGCTGCTAGCCAGAGCCGACAGACTCGCATCACCATTGAGCGCGACGAAGACGGCCGCCCAAGGGCCGTAGAGCGGCGAGAGGAACACCCGCCTCCTCCTAGACGGGAGAGGCACGTGTCTCCTCCGCCCGTTGACCACCCCTCTCTGGCAGGCCGCTTGGGCCGCGGCGAGGGGGTTGGGGAGAACGACGCCCGCCACCGCCTTGACCGACTGGCTTGGTCCCAGGCGGTCGAAAAAGAAGATGACCTCGGCTCGGCCTGTTTCGCCCCCGCATCCGTAACGAGCCTTTCCCCAAGGGCTTCTCGCTCCCCAGAGATACCCCCAAGTACAACGGATCAGTGAAGCCAGAGGATTGGCTGGTGGATTACTCCACAGCCGTCAGCATAGCAACCGGCAACAGGCGTGTTACGGTGAAGTACGTGCCACTCATGCTCCAGGGCACGACCCGGACGTGGCTGAACAGCCTCAAACCCAACAGCATCAACGGCTGGTTGGACTTCACCGACACCTTCACTCGCAACTTCACCAGCACCTACAAGCGTCCTCCCAAGCCGCGCCAGCTCTTCCTATGTGTTCAAGGCCCAGATGAGTCAACCCGCGATTATCTGACGCGTTGGGCAGACCTGCGAAACTCTTTCGAGGGAGTGCACGAGGTACAAGCCATCGAGTATTTGACGGCCAGGTGCAGAGAAGGCACCTTGCTCAAGCACAAACTCCTCTGTGATGAGCCTGCCACGTTGGACGAGCTGTTGAGCATAGCAGACAAGTACGCCACCGCTGACTCCTCCATGAAGACCAAGCTGCAAATAGACGCTTCTGGGAAAATGACTCCCCCAACTCCCAAGACGCCGGCTGGAGAGTCCAGCCGACGCCAGTAGCCGAACGACCACAAATGCAAGACCCACGCGCCGGCTACCAACAGCCGCCTGGTGGCAGCAGTTGATGGCCAGCAGCCAGAGGCACAAGCAGGACCCAAATGGTAGAAGGGCGGCAAGCCGGCCTAGCAGCCGGCTTTCTCCTTCGACCAAGCCCTGGACGCCCCCTGCAAGTTCCACAGTGGCGCGAAGCCTTCCAATCACACCACACGAAAGTGTCATTGCTCACACAGATTGCCAGAGGAGAAGCTCTGCCACCACCGCCTGTTGGGCAGGCGGCCCCGCCTCCCAATCCACCGGCTGCTCGTCCGGGCGGCCAAGTCCAGGATGAGTTCCCAGAAGAGAACGGAGTCTATGTCGTCTTCACAAGCCAAGCAGACGATAGGCACGGCCGGCGCCAGCAGCACAGAGAAGTCAACACCGTTGCCATCGAAGCCCCGGAATTCATGCACTGGTGTGAGAGGCCCGTCAGCTGGAGCCGAGAAGATCACCCGGCTATCATGCCTTCACCAGGGGCCTATGCCTTGGTTCTGGATGCAACTCTCTCCACCGACAGGTGGGCCTGTCGTTTCTCCCGTGTACTGGTAGACGGCGGCAACAGCATCAACATCATGTACCGCGACACCATGGAGAAGTTTGGCATCAAGGAAAAACAGCTTCAGCCTACCAGGACTATGTTCCACGACATTGTGCCAGGCCTCTCTTACTCACCAATCGGCAAGGCCAAGATTGATGTACTGTTTGGTGACAAGAAGCATTTTTGGAGGGAGCCAGTCTGGTTTGAAGTGGTGAACCTGGAAAGTCCCTATCACGTGATCTTGGGCTGGCCTGCTCTTGCAAAGTTCATGGCAGTACCCCATTATGCCTACCTCAAGATGAAGATGCCGGGCCCCAAGGGAATAATCACCATAGCCGGGGACTATGAGAAGTCCATCGCATGTGCAACTACCAGCAGCCGTCTGGCCGAGTCCCTAGTCGTGGCTGAAGAAAAGCGCCGCCTAAAACGGCTGGTGGCAATGGCTCGCGAGCAGCCAGCCATACCAGCCGACCCCAGGGAGGCGGAGGCACAGGGCTCATTCCAGCCGGCCAAGGAGACAAAGAAGATTGCCTTGGACCCGTCTCACCCAGAGCGATTTGCTGTCATAGGGTCAAACCTAGACAACAAATAGGAAAGCGAGCTCGTCGATTTTCTCCGTGAGAATTGGGACATCTTTGCATGGTCCCCCAAAGACATGCAGGGTGTCCCGACGGATTTCGCCGAGCACAAGCTACATGTGAGAGAAGATGCAAAGCCTGTCAGGCAGCCGCTCCGCCGCCTGTCAGAAGAGAAAAGAAGAGTTATTGGGGAAGAGGTTGCCCGCCTGCTAGCAGCCGGCTTCATTATGGAAGTTTTCTACCCAGAGTGGCTCGCAAACCCAGTCCTGGTGCTGAAGAACAACAACAAATGGCGCATGTGTATTGATTACACCAGCCTCAACAAAGCCTGCCCTAAAGATCCGTTTGCTCTGCCGTGAATAGATCAAGTGATTGACTCCACAGCCGGATGCGAGCTGCTGTCATTCCTTGATGCTTATTCCGGGTACCACAAGATCAAACTTGATCCGGCTGACCGTCTGAAGACCGCCTTCCTCATGCCATTTGGGGCCTTCTGCTACCTGACCATGACGTTCGGCCTGAGAAACGTTGGCACCACTTTTCAGCGTTGCATGCAGAAGTGTCTCCTCAAGCAACTTGACAGAAATGCCCACGTTTATGTGGATGATATCGTGGTGAAGACGGATAAGAGAGGAAATCTGTTGGAGGATCTCCAAGAGACATTTGAAAACTTGCGCCGCTTTCAGATCAAGCTAAACCCGGAGAAATGCGTCTTCGGGGTACCAGCCGGCCAGCTTCTTGGTTTCCTGGTATCTGAACGCGACATCGAGTGCAACCCTGCAAAGATCAAGGCCATTAAGAGAATGGAGCGGCCAACTCATGTGCGAGATGTCCAGAAATTCATAGGGTGCCTGGCATCCCTCAGCCGTTTCATCAGCCGGCTGGGAGAGAAGGCACTCCCCCTGTACCAACTGATGAAGAAAACCACTTGCTTCGAGTGGAACGACAAGGCAGACGAAGCCTTCCAGCAGCTCAAGAAACTGCTATCCACCCCGCCTGTCCTGGCGGCGCCAACAGACAAGGAACCCATATTCCTTTACATAGCCGCCACCAGCCGGGTGGTCAGCACGGTCATTGTGGTCGAGCGCCCAGAAGACGGCAGAGCCTTGCCCGTCGAGAGGCCAGTCTACTACTTGAGCAAGGTGCTGTCAGTCTCCAAGCAGAACTACCCCCACTACCAGAAGATGTGCTACGATGTATACTTCACCGCCAAGAAACTCAAGCAGTACTTCCAAGAGCACCCGATCACGGTCGTCTGCACGACCCCGCTTGCTGAGATCATGGGCAACAGAGACGCTTCAGGAAGAGTGGCCAAGTGGGCCATTGAGCTGGCCCCCTTCACCATCTTCTACCAGCCCCGCACCACCATCAAATCGCAAGCATTGGCCGACTTCCTCGTCGACTGGGCCGAGACCCAGTACCTGCCGCCTGCTCCAGACTCAACCCATTGGCGGATGCACTTTGACGGGTCAAAGTTGCGCACTAGCTTGGGAGCCGGCGTCGTTCTCACCTCTCCCAAGGGCGACAAGCTCAAGTACACCCTGCAAATCCACTTTGTCGCCTCTAACAATGTGGTCGAGTATGAGGCACTCATCCACGGGCTCCGGATGGCCAAAGAGATTGGTATCCGCCGAGTGCTATGCTATGGTGACTCAGACTTGGTTGTCCAGCAGTCATCTAGGGACTAGGACGCCAATGACGCAAATATGGCAAGTTATCATTTCCTTGTCCAGCAGATCAGTGGTCATTTTGACGGCTGCGAGTTCCTCCACGTGCCCCAAGCCGACAACATGCAAGCCGACACCTTGGCACGAATCGGCTCCACCCGCCAAGCAATACCAGTCGGCGTGTCTCTCCAATGCCTGCGCAAGCCGTCTATCAAGCCTTCACGAGAATCGGAGTCAATCTTCATACCAGCCGATCCTGGAGTAGACGGCCCGACAACTTCAGCAGCAGGCCCGAAGACTGCTCCAGCAGGCGGCCTTGGTACTCCAACTCCAGCAGACGGTCCAGCAGTCGCTGCGCTGGTTCCTGGCCCAGGGACTGCTCCAGCACATGGCCCGGGGACTGTTGCAGCCGGCCCGGGGACTTCATAAGCACAACAGGCGGCTAGTTCCAGCCCTCCGCCTCCCAGCCCAACCGCCCTGGTCTCTTTGGCAGAAACAACAGGAGTCTCAGCGCCGTCTTGGGCATTGCCAATCCTCAGCTTCCTGCTCAGACGAGAGCTGCCAGCAGACGAAACTTGGCACGGCAAGTTCAACGCGGAGGTTCAGCATACACAATAGTCAACAGAGATCTTGTCAGAAGAAGTGCAACAAGCATCTTCCAGCGCTGCGTGGAAGCAGAAAAGGGTCTGGCTATTCTGAAGGGCATTCATCAAGGGGAATGTGGCCACCACGCGGCCTCAAGATCTCTCATTGCCAAAGCCTTCTGCCACGGTTTCTTCTGGCCGACTGCTTTGGACGACGCCAAAGACTTGGTAAAAAAGAGCAATGGTTGCCAACGCTTCAGTTCCAAGCAACACTTGCCGGCTTCTGCACTCAAGACCATTCCGATCACTTGGCCATTTGCCGACTGGGGCTGGATATGGTGGGCCCCTTCAAGACAGCCCGAGGCGGCTTGACACATTTACTCGTGGCAGTGGACAAATTCACCAACTGGATCGAAGCAAAGCCAATCAAGAAACTCAACGGCCCAACAGCTGTGACATTCATCGCAGACATCACAGTCCGGTATGGCATACCGCACAACATCATCACCGACAACGACACAAATTTTTCCAAAGGCGCATTGGCCCGTTTCTGTGCAACACAGGGCATCCGACTGGACCTAGTGTCCGTTGCTCACCCACAGTCCAACGGCCAAGTTGAGCGCGCCAACGGCCTTATCTTGTCTGGCATCAAGCCCCGGCTGGTCGAACCCTTGGAACGATCAGCCGGCTGCTGTATTGAAGAGTTGCCGTCTGTCCTCTAGAGCCTCAGAACAACTCCGAACAAGTCAACCAGCTTCACTCCTTTCTTCCTCGTTTATGGGGCCGAGGCCGTCATCCCAACAGATGTTGAGTTTGACTCGCCTCGCGTCACCATGTACACAGAAGCCGAAGCCAAAGAAGCACGAGAAGACGGCGTGGACCTGCTGAAGGAGGCCCGACTGGTAGCACTCAGCCAGTCGACCATCTATCAGCAAGGTCTCCGCCGCTATCACAGCCGGTGAGTCAAGCCACGCTCCTTCCGTGAGGGAGACCTTGTGCTCCGGCTGATCCAACGAATAGCCGGCCAGCACAAGCTCTCGGCTCCTTGGGAAGGACCGTTCATCATCAGCAAGGTACTAGGAAACGATGCCTACTAACTCATCGATGCCCAGAAGCCAAGAGCACGCAAGAGAGACGACTCGGGCAAGGAGTCGGAGCGCCCATGGAACGCAAACCTACTTCATCGCTTTTATAGCTAAAAGACAGTATGTGTCGCGCTATATACTTTATTTTGAGAACCAATGGGACCCTCGAGGAGTTCTCGGGGACTGCCCAACCCTTTATCTATACGATAAGAATTATGCGTGTGAATGAGTGTTGTTCATTCCTTCGTCCGGCACCGGAGCCTAGCAGACGGCCCGGGGACTGGCCGCCTAGCCCTATGTTTAAAACTTCTCCTTAAAACAGTCGGACAAGTAATGTGATGGCATCCAAGCCCTCTCCCGCCTTCAGTCACAGACTCGCAGAACGCGGTTGTCCGACTGGCAGGAGATAAAGGCAAGAAGCGGTGCCCACATGAAAAATGGCTAAGGAAAATAAACATAGGGCAAGACGGCCCTTCATACAAATTAGCCGGTTGTTACGCAGCCGGCCAGCCGGCTTCTGGCTTAGCTACGCTGCCTTCCAGAGGGCGGGATACTTGTCCATCCGAAAAACAGCTAAGTACCTGACCCAGCTGTAGAACCACAGAGTGGCTATCTGGCTGGCAGGACGGCAGTTAAAGGAGACAACAAAAGAAAATCGCTCTAAGGAACAAAGGTCGATGCTAAAGCCCATAACCCGGCCGATTGCATAAACACATGCATCATTAAAAATATTTACATCAGAAAGGCCTCAAGGGCCGCCTTCCAGCAGTAGCTTACTAATACACCCAGCGGGTGGAATTGTTCGGACTAATCCTACCAAGTCTTACGAAGAAACATGAATCAAATGATACAAGAATAACGCCTAAGGCGCAGCAGGCGGAGCGGGCGGCACGACGGAACCAGCTGCTGGGGGGCCGCCTGATGGGTCTCGGCCTGGTTGCCTCCTGCAGCAGGCGGAGCCGCCATGCCGGGTCCGCTTGTCGAGGATTGGTCAGGCTGATGACCAGCAGACGGATCTGCCTCCTGGGAGCTGACCTCCTCGTCGCTGTCTCCCTCCTCCTCATCTTCATCGCTGGAGGCGATCTCTTCGTCCAGCTCCTCCGACGCCGCCAAGTCCAGCCCGAAGTTGCTGGGTGGCACCACATGACCATTCTCATCCAGCTCTGGGACGAAAATGGCGGTATCGACATACTGAGCAAGGGAGGCGGCATGTCTGGCGAGGTCTCCTTGCACCACGGCCAGCTCAGGCTCAGCCTCCACGCGGAAGGTCTTCAACTGGGCGAGATTCAGGTTGGGGTACCAGCCCTTGGCAAACTCCAGGGCGGTCCGCGCACCATCCCTCGCTGCGGCACCCTTCCAGGCCTCAAAGCGGTGGTCGGCCACCTCCAGCCAGTCGGCAGTCTGGCTGGGAGTGCGGAGTACTAGATTGCCTGGCCAGAGGGAGGCCAGCACTTGAGCGCCAGCACGTTGCAGGCGGCGAAGTAGGCGGTGGGCCGGCTGGAGGCGCGCCTTGACAGCAAGAAGCTGTTCGGCCGGAGTCCTGGGCGCGTTGGGTGCAATCACCCGGCCCGCCTTACGCCTCTCGTCACGCTGGGCCTCAATGACCTGGCTGGCGGCCACAGAGTGGCCCAGGAAGAACTCTGCAAAAGCTAGATAAAGAATTAGAAGAAAGAAAAGTGGATGTAACAGACGGCAAGCACAAGAAGAAGGGGCATACATCTTACCATCGACCATGTCTGCTATGGCCCCATAGCCGTCTTGCAGAGCCGCCTCCTTCTCGGCCCAGTTCGAGCGCTCGGTCTCGAACTCTGCCCGAAGGAGCATCTCGGCGTCCGACAACTTCCCGTGCTCCGCCTTGTGCGCCGCCGCCTGGTCTGCGAGCTCCTTGGCCAGGCGGTCACGGTCCTGGGCGGCAAGATCGCACTCCCGCTCCTTGGCAGTGAGCTCTGACTGGACCTCACCTAGCTGGTTGCGGAGGTTGGCTGTGACCGCTGGCAAGGGAAGAAGAAGAATATCAACATCAGCAACAAATAACCTTGGAGTTCCAAGCCGCCTGCTCAGCAGCCGGCTCGGAACTCGCGGACTACACCCAGCAGGTGCGCTGACGCGCCCCCGCAAGGAGGAGAGGAACACTCACCCTGACTGTCTGCCAGGGCAGCCCGCAGTTGCGCCAGCTCCTGGCGCTGGGCATTGAAGGAGGCCACCCGGAGGTTGTGGTAATCCGACAACAAGACACAAGTTAGCCCGCAAGGTACTCTTTGGAGTTCCAAGCCGCCTGCTCAGCAGGCGGCTCGGAACTCGGGGACTACACCCAGTGGGTGCGCTGACGCGCCCCCACAGAAGAAATTGAAGGAATAAAAGCAAAAAAAATATGGAGTCAACATACCCGAACAGAAGTTCGCGTAGCCACGAACTTCCGCATCACCGTTTGTGCGACATTGCTTAGGGAGTTGAAGCGGTCGAGGACGTCCCGCGATGCGACAATCAGTGCACCGCCGCCTCCGAGCCTCCAGCCTGGTGGCGCCGCACTGGTGGCATGACTCTCCGGCATGGACGAGCTGGCGCCGCCGGCCTCTACCCGCCGCAGCACGGAGACCGCCCTCATAGGGCGCGGGCGGGCAGGAACTTGGGGGGCCGGCTGCGGGCCTGTCACCAGCACGCCTTCAGCCGGCGGCACCTCCGCTCCTGCAGGACGGCTGCCCTGCGTCCCAGCAGGTGACGCAGGGGGCGGCGCCTCTGTCTCCATGGCGACGCGGCCGTCCCCCTCGTTGTTTAGAGCCGGCTGCTCGTCAGCAGCCGACATTTGGACAGACGGCTCCAGAGAGCCCGCCTCTTGGGGGATGGTGCGGCCTGCTGGCTGCTGGGAGCCCGCCTCCTGCTCCTGGGCCCGGGCGGCGGCGTCTGCCTGAGCCTTAGTGGCTACCTCGGCCTCCGCCCTGGCAGCAGTATCAGCCACCGCTCGCTCACGGTCCGCGGCCTCCTGCTCCTCGCGCGCCTCATGGGCGTTCCTCTCCGTTGCTTCCCGGAGCGTGGCGGCGGGATTCACGCGGCGGGGTGCTGGGAGGACATCCGTGCTCCCCACAATGGAGCCCACTGGCGCCCGCGAGAGGGAGAGCGGCGCGCTGCGTGGACATCCCAATGAAGAAAGAAAGTCAACTAAGTTGGGAACGGCAGAATGACATAAACATCAAAGGAAAAGAAGAAACAAGGTACTTACCCGGACACGACCGGCCTAGGCTTGGGAAGCTTAGGAAGGACCGCCTTGGCGGCCGCCTCCCGGCGCTTGGTGGCGGCGGTTGATAGCCGGAGCCTCTTGGGCTGGGTGCCAGACGGCTCCGTAGAGGACCGGTGCTTCATGCCGTCGGCTGCGGCTGATGGCCTCGCCTGTTGGTTGCCGCGCCCAGGCGGATCCGCCTCTCGGACGCGGATGGGCGCTTCATCCTCCTCCTCGTCGTCGTCCGACCAGCTCTCGACGCCGCCTTCTGGCAGGCCGCCTGCTGGCTGACCCCCGCCGCCTGTCACCTCTTCCTTCTCCATGGCGGCGGCCCCAAGATCGGGGTCGCTCGTGTCACTCTGGGAGCGATCTGGTTCCAGAGGGCGGCCTGGCTGGTCAGAACCCGACGCCGGCTGGCTGGGGAAGATCTGCAGACGGCACCAAGATCAGACGGCTATGGCAGACGGAAAGAGAAGAAAGAAGAATTGAGAAAGAAGAAAAGCTCACTGCAGGCGGCTGGTTGCTGCGGCTGTACGGCGGCTTGCCAAAGGCCCAGCCGGAGTCGGAAACCCTGCAGTTGGATATGTAGTTCACCAAGTATGCCACCTCCTTGTATGGCACTAGCTTGGTGCACGTCCGACTGGGGTCCCGGTGCCCGCTCATGTCACAAATCAAGTGCGAGCGGGCCTGCAGTGGCAGCACCCGGCGCTCCGTGAACGTGAGCAAGAGGTCCGCAAAAACCAAGCCCTCACTATCCCTCAGCTCCTGGAGACGCCGCACAACGATGGAGGCGCCTTCGGTGAGGGAGGTGGGCTGAGTCTTCCAGGAGGCGCGGGGCTCGGCAGGCGGGCCGGGTGCCCAGTTCGGCAGGCCGACGAAATCATGGGCGGGATGACATTGGAGACGTAGAAGTACGTCTTCTGCCACAACTTCACCGATGCCACGAGCTGCAACACCAGGAAATAGTTTATGGCCCCGTTGCGCTTCACCGCAATACATCCCCCGCACTGGGCGGCCACGCTCTGGACTGCTGTTCTGAGCTTCATGTAGAAAAGCTCGGTCCACATCTCCATTGTGGGGAGGATGCCGAGGTACGCCTCACACATGACGACGAAGGGGGACAACGTCACCACCATGTTTGTCATGAGGTGGTGCGGTTGGATGTTGAAGAACTCCAAGAAGGACCGGAAGAAGCCGCTCTCGGGGAGGCCGAAGCCGCACGGGAAGTGCGAGCGGAAGATGACCCGCTCGCCAAACCGCGGCGCCGGCCTGATCTCCATCGCCGGCGCTAGGCGCACGGCGACCTTGTCGGTGGGAGGCAGCTTCCGCGCCCGACAGAGGTAGTGGATGTGTTCCTCGAGGACGTCGCTGCCGTCCCACTCACCGTGATGGCGGACTCGCGCTGCGGCGGCCATGGCTCGGGGCGGCGGCTCGCTGCAGAGGTGGCGAGAAGAGCGGACGAGGGCGAGGAAGAAGAAGGAGAATGGAGAGGGGGGGGGCGAGAACGACGCTAACCTCTCTCCCCCAGCCTACTTATAGGCTCGGGGCGGCGAAGCCGAGGGGGCGGGCATGGGATTAACTGCTGCACGCCCCGCACGACCCCCACCTTTTGCGCGCCTAATCTCCGCGCATTAACTGCGTGTGGGGTAATTGCCCTTGCCACACTGGATCCACGCGTGGACCAAGGCCTTGTAGTAGCGGGCCCCGACCCATTGCTACGTCCCGTCACGCGCGTGGGCTGGTAGGCTGACGCGATGGGGCGACGACGCGTGGGGAGCCGCCAACGGTCGACAGACCTGCGCAGCTGCCTGCTGACCAGGCGGTGTCTTCCCCTCGAAGATTTGAAGACGGAGGCCCGGCTGCCAGGAGCCGGCCCCCGTTGCGGGGGTCCGGCTGCCAGCAGACGGCTCTTTTCGTAAGATGGACGAGCCGGTCCTACTTAGGGGGGTGGGGGAAGCTGCTGGAACCCCGCAACCCTCAAACGCAAACCGCAGTGTTCCACCAGCTTCGGGGACTACTGTTGGAGATATTGACCACGAGTGTCCTCATCGGCCACCCATGATATTTTAAGACAATTTGGGGCCGCCTGTTAACCCCCAGCCGTCTGCTCATCGGGCCGCCTCCTAGGACAACTTACCCTAGGAGCCGGCTGCCAGCAGGCGGCAGGGGCCCAAACACGCGGCAGTCCCACAACCAGCAGCTAGCACACAGTCCTACGCCTCTCCCTCGGGATGCGTGCTGAGGGATCACCGCGTAGCTGAGGCATGGCTACAGTTGAGCACGTCCTTAGAGAATCTATAAGGGCGTGGCTATAGTGAATGTGTACCTTATGGCCGTCTCTTAAGCGGCGTGTCACCGTAGCCACGCTGCCAGTGACCAAGCTTCGGTCAGAGGAAGCCACTATCCCACTACCCACAGACGGCGGGGCCAACAGGCGGCTGGCCCCATCGGCCAGTGGGTAACTCAGAAACAAGCCGCCCCTGGCAGGCGGCCAGGGGAGGTGGCCCACCTGGTAACAGACGGTGAATCCTTCCCTAGAAGTCTGAACCTCATCAAGATGACAAGATAGGACGTGGTGGCAGTGTACGGTAGGAGACGGCGACACTTTAGCCACTTCCCTCCTGACGGTGCTGCCGTCAGCAGAAGCACACCTACAGTGTAAGGCAATCACGTGGGCCCGCAGGCGACGGGCCCCAGCATACAGGTGGTGAGGCCGGCACTAGAAGACGCTGACAGTCGGGTGCCACTCCGCCGAGATTACAATTGTACCCCTGAGGGGTAGGCCTATATAAACCCCCAGGGTCCTCCATGAGGAGGGGGAGAACGTTGAACTCCAGAAGGAAGAGAGACACGTAGAGAGAGAGAGGAAAACCCTAGCTACCATCCCAATTCCCTAGAGCGAAGGAAGTGAGCTAGCCTTGCTCTTCTTCCTCCTCTAGACGACACACCTCAAGGAGCAACCTTTTAGCTACCCTAGTGACATTAGTCATGACGCGGAGTCCCCACATAGCAGGACTAGGGCGGTTATCTCCACGGAGAGCCCCGAACCTGGGTAAGATTCGTAGGCGTCCTAAGTTCCGCCTTATCCCGCTTCCAGGGCCTGGCGACGCTCTATTGTCCCCATGCATGATAAGCCACCCGTTGGCATATGTCGCCCCAAAACCCCGACACCGGCATTCTCCCTCTTCGTGTAAACCTTGTAAAATAAGAGAGAAAAGGCATAAGTATTGTGACATAATGTGTAACAACAGCCCATAATGCAATAAATATCAATATAAAAGCATGATGCAAAATGGATGCATCAACTCCCCCAAGCTTAGACCTCGCTTGTCCTCAAGCGGAAGCCGATATCGAAAAATATTTCCACATGTTTAGAGATAGAGGTGTCGATAAAATAAAATACGGACACGAGGGAATCATGATCATTCTTATAACAATATATATATATATATATATATATATATATATATATATATATATATATATATATAGTCATATGATTTCTTATGCTAAAGTAACAATCTATTCACAATGTCGAGTATGAATCAGAAACTTCATTGAAAACAAACAAACTATGATCTCGGTCATTGAAGCAATCGCAATTTATCATAACATTGGACATAGTCAATATAAGAGCTTTTCAGCAAGTCCATATACTCAACTATCATTTAGTCTTTCACAATTGCTAACACTCACGCAATACTTATGGGTATGGAGTTTTAATCGGACACAGAGAAAGATAGGGGCTTATAGTGTTGCCTCCCAACTTTTTACCTCAAGGGTAATGTCAACAGTAATAGATCATGATAGCTTACATCCAAATGGGTATATATGCCAGGATCTTTCCAACACAATGTGCTTGCCAAAGGATAAAATGTAAAAAGGAAAGGTGAAGATCACCATGACTCTTATAAGGTAAGAACAATAGATAGGCCCTTCGCAGAGGGAAGCAGAGGTCGTCATGTGCTTTTATGGTTGAATGTACAAAATCTTAGCGCAAAAGAATGTCACTTTATATTGCCAATTGTGATAGGGACCTTTATTATGCAGTCCGTCGCTTTTATTACTTCCATATCACATGATCGTATAAAGCTTATTTTCTCCACACTAATAGATCATACATATTTTATAGAGTTGCAACAATGACAACTTACTTGAAGGATCTTACTCAATCCATATGTAAATATGGTGGACTCTCATGGCACAACTGGGTTTAAGGATATTTGGAAGCACAAGTAGTATTTCTACTTGGTGCAAAGAATTTGGCTAGCATGAGAGGGAAAGGCAAGCTCAACATGGTGGATGATCCATGACAATATACCTTATTTCAGATATAAGAAAACATAACCCATTACGTTGTCTTCCTTTGCCAACATTAACTCTTTAGCATGTTATATTTTAATGAGTGCTCACAATCACAAAAGATGTCCAAGATAGTATATTTGTATGTGAAAACCTCTTTTTTTATTACTTCCTATTAATTGCAACGATGACCAAAACTTTGTTTGTCATTACTTTCCATAAGATCAATATGATCTCTTTGATTCTTTTTATTCTTTCTTCTATCCTCTTATGATCATGGTGAGAAAATAAAGCCCTTGACTCAAAACTAATCTTTATTATATAGCTCACAGACTCGATTACAAAGATAAAGATCATCAAGCAAAGCTCACAACTACATCATAATAACTTTATTCTACTAGATCAAGATATAACCAAAAGGATCGAACTAAGAAAAACGGTAAAGATAGGAGTGTGATGGTGATACGATATCGGGGAACCTCCCCCAAGCTTGGCAGTTGCCAAGGGGAGTGCCCATACCCATGTGATTATGTCTCTTTCTTCAGAGGTGGTGTTGATGGGGTTGGCAGCAGCGATGATGGAGTGTCGTACATCGAGCGTAGGACATCCTCCAACTTGCGGATAACGCCCTTGAGTGCAGTAATGTGCTCCTTCAACAAAATATTTTCACGTGTGAGATAATTGTTTTGTATTTGAGCCAATTCAATCATCCTAAAAGCCTCAATCTCAGTTGGGGTCAAATGTTCGGAAGGGGTTGAAGGATGTCTTCTTCTTCTGCTGCCGGAGCCTGATCCTCCATAGCCTTCTTGCTCCTATCTTCCTTGTTGATCTCTCCAGGTTCTTCTTTCTTCAGCTCTGTCTTCATTAGCCAAGCATCGTTGCCCTCATTGTTGGAGGAGGAGGACGACATGATGCCTGGCCTTGTCAGCTCTGGCAGAAAATAGCTCGAAACAAAAACAGAAGATTTTCACGTGGTGCGGTGGTCAAAACCTTCGGGAGATTATATAACAAATTTTTACCGACCAAAAGAAGTAACGTGCAAGAAAACAGAGTCCGAAGGGCATACGAGGTGCCAACAAGGTAGGGGGCGCGCCCTCCACCCTCGTGGATGCCTCGTGTCCCCTTCGGACTACCTCTTATTTTCCTATTTTTTTAAATATTCCAAAATGGAGAAAAATTGCCATTAGAACTGTTTTGGAGTCGGTTTACTTACCATACCACATACCTATTCCCTTTCGGAGTCTGAATCATTCTGGAAAGTGTCCCTTATGTATTCCTCCGAGGTTACAGTTTCAATAACAGTGGTTTCAACATTTATGAGGTTACCAGAGATATAATGTTTGATTCTTTGACCGTTCACCATCTTTGGATTTGTGCCTTCGAAGTTGTTGATTTTTATGGCACCAGATCGATAGATCTCCTCGATATTGTAAGGCACTTCCCATTTGGAGAGAAGTTTCCCTGCAAAAAATCTTAAACGAGAGTTCTATAGCAAGACATAATCAAGTACGTTAAACTCACACTTTTGTATCCTTTTGTCATGCCATATTTTAACCTTTTCTTTAAATAGTTTGGCATTTTCGTAGGCCTGGATTCTCCATTCATCAAGAGAGCTAATGTCAAATAACCTCTTCTCACCGGCAAGTTTGAAATCATAATTGAGCTCTTTAATAGCCCAATATGCCTTATGTTCTAGTTCGAGAGGTAAGTGACATGCTTTTCCATAAACCATTTTATACGGAGACATGCCCATAGGATTATTATATGCAGTTCTATAAGCCCATAATGCATCATCAAGCTTCTTGGACCAATTCTTCCTAGATCTATTAACAGTGTTTTGCAAAATTAATTTTAGCTCTTTGTTACTTAGTTCTACTTGACCACTAGACTGTGGGTGGTATGGGGATGCAATTCTATGATTAACATCATACTTAGCAAGCATTTTGCGGAAAGCACCATGAATAAAGTGTGAACCACCATAAGTCATTAAGTATCTAGGGACTCCAAACCTCGGAAAAATAACTTATCTAAGCATCTTAATAGAGGTGTTATGATCAACACTACTAGTTGGAATAGCTTCTACCCACTTAGTAACGTAATTAATAGCAACCAGAATATGTGTATACCCATTAGAGGAAGGAAAAGGTCCCATATAATCAAAGCCCCAAACATCAAATGGTTCAATAACAAGTGAATAATTCATGGGCATTTCTTGACGTCTACTGATATTACCAATTCTTTGACATTCATCATAAGATAAGACAAACTTACGGGCATCCTTGAAGAGAGTAGGCCAATAAAAACCATATTACAGTACCTTGCGTGCAATTCTATCTACAACATGGTGCCCTCCATAAGCCTTGGAGTGACACTTGCGTAGGTTCTGTTCTTGTTCATGCTCAGGTACACAAGGTCTAATAATACCATCTACTCCTTCTTTATAAACGTGTGGATCATCCCAGAAGTAATGTCTTAAATTATAGAAAAACTTTTTATTTTGCTGGTATGTGAAACTAGGTGGTATGAATTTAGCAACAATGTAATTATCATAATCAGCATACCATGGGGCAGTACGAGAAGCATTTACGACAGCTAATTGCTCATCAAGAAAGCTATCATCAATAGGTAGTGGGTCATCAAGAATATTATGTAATCTAGACAAGTTGTCTGCAACGGGGTTCTCAGCTCCCTTTCTATTAGTAATATGCAAATCAAATTCTTGTAGCAGGAGAACCCATCTAATAAGTTTAGGTTTAGCATCTTTCTTTTCCATAAGATATTTAATAGCAACATGATAAATGTGAACAGATACTTTAGAATCAACAATATAAGGCCTGAACTTATCACAAGCAAATACAACTGCTAAAAATTCCATTTCAGTAGCAGCATAATTTCTCTGGGCACGGTGTAGCGACCACGATCCGAATGGACCGAAGTCTCTGTGTTCTGTGTCATCCCTAGATCGGTAATGCTGACACACACAGTACTTGAAGGATTTATAACAGAGTGGCAGTCACACACTTATTACATCAAATGTCTCAAAAGAGAACTTATTACAAAAGTATATGGCATAAGTCCATCTAACAAAATAACAGCGGAAGACTTGGAAGATAAGTGAGTCCATCAACTCCAACAGCATAGCTGAGTGCATGACAAACGACCTAGCGCACCTTACTCTTCTTCTAAAAAGTCTTCAACGTAATATGTTGTAGCCCGAAACGGGTCAGCACATGGAATATGCTGGCAAGATAACATAGTAGAGCAAGTAACAAAATAAAGGCTAACACTATATGCATATTTGGCTGGTGGAGGCTCTAAGGTTAAAGTTTTTGCGTAAAGCCAAATTTTCCCTACAACAAAGGAATAACTTTTATTTTAACTATCATGGTAGTTGAAACATCATTGAGAAGGTACCTCCAACTCAATCCCAATTAAAGTAGTCATCATTAACCCAACAAATTAATTTTTAGAGTCTTGAGATCAACCAATAATTCAAGTACTAGATACTCAAGATGTCCATAACCGGGGACATAGCTAATCATGATAAGTTTGTACACTCTGCAGAGGTTTGCACACTTTTCCCCACAAGACTCGATCTCTTCCGTTGGATTTCTCGCATTGCATGATGTTTAAGGAACGGATGACCGAGACACAGTCTTTCAGAAGCATTTACTCTTTACCCCGGGTGGACCCGTACACCTACTTTCCCCTACATCTACTAGTCCACCACTTAAAGAGCTCACACAACTTACTCATACTATGTGAGAGCCCATAATGGCATTGTGGCTGCACACGTAAGTTTCTAGCATGAATAGTTTTATGATCCCTTTGAGCCTGGGTGGCATTCCATAGGATAATCACACGGTTCCTCCGGGATTTCCTAGGATAACACTGGATTCTCCAGGTGCCCTGCAACCAATCCACCCAGATGTGTATTTAAGTAGCCACCTTAAGTTGAACCATTAATTAACATCTCACATCTGTCATGGATACACTCAAACCCAATCCACGTCTACGAGCATAGCATGGCAACCTAAGCATAACGTAGAAGCAACTCCCAGGGGTTTGAAAATAATGCAGGTAATAGGTTCTACCTCAATCTACTTCCCAGACCCACAAATTTAGATATCCTACTCATGCAATGTGTGAGGGTTTGATCTAATGCAAAAAAACTGGGTAATAAAGGGTATGATCAAAGTGTTACTTGCCTTGCTGATGATTCGCAAAACCTAGGGACTCGTAGTAGCACGCTTCGCACTCCGGGAATTCTATCGCAAGCAAACAATAGCATACATAAGCAATTAAGCAAATATGCATAGGTAAAACTCCAAATAAGAAGATCTAACCAGAAAGTTCAACTTAGGAACTCCGGTTTGCAAAAAGAATCAAATCAAACGAAGCAACGAAACTCAAACTGCGAAAGAAACAAGATCCGTTTACTAGATTGATCTAAAGTCAAATTTTACAGTCCCAAAACCTTGTTCAAGTTGTTTAAACGGAAAGAGGGCTTCAAGACGAAGATCTGGGCGCTTGAATCGCCTGATTCCGACTTTCGAGCAAAAAGATAGACTAAACACAAGATCAGGGCAGAAATCACAATAAAAAATAATCGCGGAAAAACCCTGAAAAAGAAAAACGAACGAACAGGCTAATGAACGAACGTTCGTTGTCTGTTACTAGCGGGCGAACAACGTTCGTTAAAACAAACGTACGGACGAACGTCCGCTATTTAACTAAACCAAAAAAACCGAACCGATCTATAAAAAAACAGATCTAGGGTTTCTAAAAAAACCAATCTATTTTTCGAGAAAACCGGTGGCGGCGGCGAGTACGGCGGCGGCGGCTACCTCATCGAGCGGGACTCCGACGACGGGCGGCTCCGGCGGCGGGCGGGTAGCGGCAGCGGTGCGGGGCGGTGGCGGCGCGGCTTGGCGACGACGGCGGCTTAGGCGGCGACAGCTTAGGGTTCGGGCGGCGGGGTGGGTTGGCGGGGCGGCCGGCCTCGGGCTTTAAAGGCCCCGGGCTGAGGAGTCCTAGTCGGGTACGGCCCGACTAGGTCGGTTGACTTTTTTTTATAAACAGTCTTGACGTAGTAAAACAGGAGAAAAAATACTAAACGGACTCAAAAATTCCAAAATAAATTTTCACCGCCCTCTAATAATATTTAGGACAAAGTGAACATTTTTCCCGGACCTAAGTGCTGTTTTGAAAAACGCACATTTTTCCTATGCAAATAAAATCACAAATAAATCTGAATAAAATCCGAATGTGATTTTAATATTTTTCCTCCAATATTTCTTTTATTTTGGAGAAGTCATATTATCTCCGCTCATATATTTTACTAAGAAATATTTTTAGGATAGAAAAACAATTAAAACCAAAGTGATTCCTGTACCGGTATTTGAGAAAACTCAAATACGAAAACGATAAAATTCCCAACTCTCTCCATGGGTCCTTGAGTTGCTTAGAATTTTCGAGGATCGCAAGCACACAAATGCAATAAAATATGATATGCAATATGATCTATGTATAACATTCCAAATTGAAAATTTGGGATGTTACAAACCTACCCGCCTTAGAATGAATCTCGCCCTCGAGATTCGGGTTGGCAAGAAAATAGGTGTGGGTGGTCCTTGTGTAGATCATCCTCTCGCTTCCAGGTGGCTTCATCCTCGGTGTGGTGGATCCACTGAACTTTGCAAAACTTGATAACTTTGCTACGGGTGACTCTGCTCGCATACTCGAGGATCTTTACGGGTGTCTCCTCGTAAGTCAGATCACTATCCAACTGAATTACTTCCAGGGGCACTGTGTCTCTTAAAGGAATATCGGCCATCTCCGCATGGCACTTCTTCAGCTAGGAAACGTGAAACACGTCGTGAACTCCTGACAGTCCTTCTGGTAGTTCTAACTTGTAGGCAAGCACTCCCATGCGTTCCAAAACACGATACGGTCCCACAAATCTTGGGGCTAACTTTCCCTTAACTCCAAAACGTTTAACTCCTCGCAGCGGCGACACTCTTATGTACGCTTTGTCTCCGATTTCATAGACTACTTCCTTGCGCTTCGAGTCTGCATAACTCTTCTGCCTGGACTGAGCTACCTTCAGTCTATCTCTAATCAGCTTAACCTTCTCTTCTGACTCTTTGATCAGATCTGCCCCGAATAACGGATGGTCTCCGACTTCATCCCACATCAAGCATCTCCTCCCGCACAATGTTTCGAACGGTGCCATCTTCAAACTGGCCTGGTAACTGTTGTTGTACGAGAACTCCGCATAGGGCAAGTTGTCGTCCCAACTATATCCATAATCTAGCGCACAAGCTCTCAACATGTCCTCCAGAATCTGATTGACTCTCTCGGTCTGTCCATCGGTCTGCGGGTGAAAAGTTGTACTGAATTCTAGCCTAGTTCCCAAAGTCTGGTGTAGCTGATGCCAAAACTTTGAGGTAAACTGTGTTCCTCTGTCTGATACGATGGTCCTCGGAACTCCGTGCAGACATACGATCCTAGTCATGTATATCTTGGCCAACTTCGCACTGGTATAGGTGGTTTTCACGGGGATAAAGTGGGCTACTTTGGTCAAGCGATCCACTACTACCCAGATTGAGTCATATCTCGATCTGGTCCTGGGTAATCTGGTGATAAAGTCCATGCCAAGCTTATCCCACTTCCATTCGGTATCGGCATAGGCTGTAGTAATCCTGCTGGCTTCTGATGTTCCGCCTTCACTCTCTGGCATACATCACATACTGCTACATACTCGGCAATATCCTTCTTCATTCCCATCCACCAGAAACGTTCCTTCAAATCCATATACATCTTAGTGTTTCCGGGGTGTATCGAGTATGGTGAATCATGTGCTTCCTGTAATATCAACTTCCTGATTTCGACGTCATTGTGCACATAGATTCGATCTTCAAACCACAAGGTGTCGTGTTCGTCCTCACGAAAACCCTTGGCTTTTCCTTCACTCATCTTCTCCTTGATTTCGGCAATCTCTTTGTCATCCTTCTGGGCTTCTCGTATCTTTCCCATCAATGTTGACTGAACCTCCAGGGTTGCAACAAAACCTCTAGGAACTATCTCCAAATGAAGCTCCCTAAGATCTTCTGCTAAATCCTTTGGAAATCCTCCATTTACTAGGGTATTGGCATAACTCTTCCGGCTCAAAGCGTCTGCAACGACATTGGCCTTTCCGGGGTGATAGTGCAGCTTCACATCATAATCCTTTATGAGCTCCAACCATCTCCTCTGTCTGTGGTTCAGCTCCTTCTGAGTGAAAATGTACTTCAAACTCTTGTGATCCGTGTACACATCACAATGATTTCCAATGAGGAAATGTCTCTAGGTTTTGAGCGCATGCACTACTGCTGCTAGTTCCAAATAATGCACAGCATAATTCAACTCATGCGGTCGAAGTTGACGAGATGCATAAGAAACAACTCTTCCGTCCTGCATGAGTACTCCTCCAAGTCCTAAGCGTGAAGCGTCACAATACACTTGGAAATCCTTGCGTATATCTGGCAAGATCAGCACCGGGGCTGTCGTCAAACGTTTCTTCAACTCTTGGAAACTTTCTTCGCACTCTTCAGTCCAATAAAACTTGGTGTCCTTATTTAACAATGCCGTCATAGGCTTTGCAATCTTGGAGAAATTCTCTATGAATCTCCGGTAATATCCCGCGAGTCCAAGAAAACTGCGGATTTCTCCAACTGAAGTGGGTGCCAACCACTCAGTGACTGCCTGTACCTTGACAGGATCCACTGCTATACTTTCTCCTGATATAACATGTCCTAAGAATCCAACTTCCTTCAACCAAAACTCACATTTGCTGAACTTGGCATATAACTGGTGTTCTCTGAGCTTCTCAAGGACCAAACGCAAATGCTCCTCGTGTCCCTCTTTGTTCTTCGAGTACACCAAAATATCATCAATGAATACCACGACAAACTTATCCAAGAACTCCATGAACACCTTATTCATCATACTCAAGAAATAGGCAGGGGCGTTAGTCAATCCAAATGACATAACCGTATATTCATATAGCCCATACCTTGTGGTGAAGGCTGTCTTAGGTATATCCTTCTCTCGGATCTTCACCTGGTGGTATCCTAATCGTAGATCGATCTTGGAGAATACTTTAGCTCCTTGTAGTTGGTCAAAAAAATCATTGGTCATCGACATCGGGTACTTATTCTTAATCGTCAGTTCATTCAGTGCTCGATAATCAACGACCATTCTTAAAGATCCATCCTTCTTCTCGACCAAAAGCACCGGGGCTCCCCAAGGTGATGAACTACATCGAATAAATCCTTTCTCCAATAACTCCTTAATCTGCTTCTTGATCTCCTCCAGATCATTTGCTAGCATCCGGTACGGTCTCTTCAATATTGGTCCGGTGCCAGGCAATAGCTCTATCAAAAACTCAATATCCCTATCCGGCGGCATGCCTGGTAGCTCTTCTGGAAATACATCTGGATAATCCCTTACCACAGGCATTTCCTCGTGAACAACTCCCGAGAGAGAATTTACTTGTGTCCTCCTAGGCGAGTGCCTAGATACATACTTGATCCTTTTTCCCTCCGAGGTGGTAAGTAAGATACACTTACTGGCACAATCTATGTTCCCTCCATACATCGATAGCCAATCCATACCTAGTATCACATCCAATCCTTGTGACTCCAAAACTATCAGGTCTGAGGGAAAAACATGGCGTCCAATGGTCAATGGCATCTTAAAACATCCTTGATTTGCCATATATTCCACTCCGAGTGAACTTACAAACATGGGGGTCATAAGGACTTTGGTGGGTAACTTATGTCTGTTTACGAATCCCCTTGAAATGTATGATGCGGTGCACCAGTATCGAAAAGAACTACTGCGGTAAATGACTTAACCAAAAACTTACCGACAACTGCATCTGGCTGCTCTTCAACCTCCTCCACGTTCGCATGGTTCACTTGCCCTTTGTTGAAAGGGTTGGGCTTCTTCCCGGCGCTTCCATTGCCGTTCACATTCTTCGCTTCAGGGCACTCCGTGGCATAGTGTCCATTCTTCCCGCACTTAAAACAAGTAACATGACTTAAATCCCTCTTGGTGGGTGTGGATGGAGTAGAGCGGTTCTGATTATTGCTTGCTCCATTCCCATTCCCATTATTGGAGCCATTGTTGTTGTGAGAACTCCCTCCATTATGGGTGTGGCTTCCATGGTTATGGGTATATCCTCCCGAGTTCGAGGTGAAACGGGGCTTCTACTGGGCTCCAGAATTATTCATTCCTTGTCCATACTTCCTCTTGCGGCTCTCAGTCTGTTGTTTTCCTTCAATCATAAGAGCCTTGTCTACCAACTCCTGGTAGTTGCTGAAGGTTGCCACCATCAACCGTATGCTCATCTCATCATTCAGCCCTTCCATAAATTTCTCTTGCTTCGCGGCATCTGTGGCCACATCATCAGGGGCATAACGAGATAGAGTACTAAACTCATGTACGTACTGAGCCACAGTACGATTTCCTTGGCACAAGTTGCGAAACTCTTGCTTCTTCATGCTCATGGCTCCAGTTGAGACATGGGCAGTGCGAAAAGCTTGCTGAAACTGATCCCAAGTGACATTGGCTACATGGAAGGTGGCTGTGTAGTTCTCCCACCATGCTGCTGCTGGTCGAGCCAACTGATGTGCGGCAAAACGCACCTTCTCAGCATCCGTACAATTTGCGGTGGTCAACTCCCTTCCAATCTTGCGCAGCCAGTCATCAACAACTATTGGTTCAATGCTACTAGAAAACACCACTGGTTTCAACCTTAGGAAACGTGTCAGGTTGTCCACGGGTGGTGGTGGTGATGGAGGGTTGTTGTTGTTGTTCTGATTGTTCCGATTGTTCTGGACAAGTAGTTGCATCAAAGTGTTCTGTTGCTGGATCAACGGAGTGAGCTCAGGGGGAAACTGAAATCCGGGCTCACGTCTTGGAGGCATCTGATGGGTGTAGAGGGAAGAGATCACAATAGAAATGAGGTCTAAGGGAAAATTCACTACCCATATGCACATGAGACAAACACAATCATATAACACCAATCAATTTCAAGCAAGGGCATACAAAAGATTCTAACTAACGTTACAAAAGTGCTCTAAATTCTACTGTATGGGGGAACACTACTAGTCATAGGGTGGTCATCTAGAAATTTTGATCGGCGGAAGATTCCATGATATCTGCTCCAGCTTCATCTTCATAGTCATCGTCACTATCTTTGGGGTCTGAGTCGGTGTTGTCGATGATGATGTAGTCTTCAGAACGAATCTCCTTGGGTTCTTCTTATTCTTCTCCTCCTGGTGCTGGATCTCCCATGAATACTCCTAGCTTCCTTGTTAAGTCATCATTCTTCTCCACAAGTATTGTCATCTCCTCCTTGTATCCGTCACGTGTAGACTTGAGTTCCTCTTCTAGCTCCAAGTTCCTGGTTAGCGCCTTCTTCAACTCTATCATCCCTGCGCACATCTGGTGCTCCTGTCGACGAATGTGCTAGTTTAACTCCTGGATGAACGCTGCAATGGACCTGTCCTTCTGGGTGCTGATCATGTCCCGTTGCTCATCTCGGCGTCCACATATCTGGTAGATAGTGTCCTTCAGCTCCTGCTTGTAGACTTCTCCAATACGCCCCATGGTAATGTGGGCTGCCATACTCTTGCCTAGGCTCCAGGTTGGTGCATCAAAAGAAAACTCTATGGGCTCAGTGGATGGTGCGAATGTCCTCCTGGGAATTTGAACTTGAATATTCCATCGCTCCTCCTCTTGTACAGTGGCGATGTAGGTCCTGGCGAAGCTTGGTATTCCGATGTTCAGGTACCTAGCGACTTCCTTCAAGTGTCGTCCAAAAGGTGTATCTTCATCTGGTTGAGTGAACTTGTTCCTTGGGTCCACCATCCTAAAGAGTAGAAAATGGAGAGGAGTCAGAAATGAGTAGAGAGGAGTGACCTAGAGTTTATCTTAGTGGTCGTGTCCTACATTCAGCGTGTGCTCTAATACCATCTTGTAGCGACCACGATCCGAATGGACCGAAGTCTCTGTGTTCCGTGTCATCTCTGGATCGGTAATGCTGACACACACAGTACTTGAAGGATTTATAACAGAGTGGCAATCACACACTTATTACATCGAATGTGTCAAAAGAGAACTTATTACAAAAGTATATGGCATAAGGCCATGTAACAAAATAACAGCAGAAGACTTAGAAGATAAGTGAGCCCATCAACTCCAACGGCATAACTGAGTGCAAGACAAACGACCTAGCGCACCTTACTCTTCTTCTAAAAAGTCTGCAACGTAACATGTTGCATCCCGAAACGGGTCAGCACATGGAATATGCTGGCAAGATAACACAGTAGAGCAAGTAACAAAATAAAGGCTAACACTATATGCATATTTGGCTGGTGGAGGCTCTAAGGTTAAAGTTTTTGCGTAAAGCCAATTTTTCCCTACAACAAAGGAATAACTTTTATTTTAACTATCATGGTAGTTGAAACATCATTGAGAAGGTACCTCCAACTCAATCCCAATTAAAGTAGTCATCACTAACCCAACAAATTAATTTTTAGAGTGTTGAGATCAACCAATAATTCAAGTACCAGATACTCAAGATGTCCATAACCGGGGACACGCCTAATCGTGATTAGTTTGTACACTCTATAGAGGTTTGCGCACTTTTCCCCACAAGACTTGATCTCTTCCATTGGATTTCTTGCACTGCATGATGTTTGAGAAACGAATGATCGAGACACAGTCTTTCAGAAGCATTTACTCTTTACCCCGGGTGGACCCATACACCTACTTTCCCCTACATCTGCAAGTCCACCACTAAAAGAGCTCACACAACTTACTCATACTATGCTAGAGCCCATAATGGCATTGTGGCTGCACACGGAAGTTTCTAGCATGAATAGTTTTATGATCCCTTTGAGCCTGGGTGGCATTCCATAGGATAATCACACGGTTCCTCCTGGATTTCCTAGGACAACACTGGATTCTCCGGGTGCCCTACAACCAATCCACCGAGATGTGTATTCAAGTAGCCACCTTAAGTTGAACCATTAATTAACATCTCACATCTGCCATGGATACACTCAAACCCAATCCACGTCTACAAGCATAGCATGGCAACCTAAGCATAACGTAGAAGCAACTCCCAGGGGTTTGAAAATAATGCAGGTAATAGGTTCTACCTCAATCTACTTCCCAGACCCAGAAATTAAGAGATCCTACTCATGTAATGTGTGAGGGTTTGATCTAATGCATAAAAACTGGGTAATAAAGGGTATGATCAAAGTGATACTTGCCTTGCTGATGATTCGCAAAACCTAGGGACTCGTAGTAGCATGCTTCACACTCCGGGAATTCTGTCGCAAGCAAACAATAGCATACATAAGAAACCAAGCAAAGATGCACAAGTAAAACTCCAAATAAGAAGATCTAACCAGAAAGTTCAACTTAAGAACTCCGGTTTGCAAAAAGAATCAAATCAAACGGAGCAACGAAACTCAAACTGCGAAAGAAACAAGATCCGTTTACTAGATTGATCTAAAGTCAAATTTTACAGTACCAAAACCTTGTTCAAGTTGGTTAAATGGAAAGAGCGCTTCGAGACGAAGATCTGGGCACTTGAATCGCCTGATTCCGACTTTCGAGCGAAAAGAAAAACTAAAAACAAGATCAAGGCACAAATTGCGATCGAAAATAATCGCGGAAAACCCTGAAAAAGAAAAACGGACGAACAGGCTAACGAACGAACGTTCGTTGTTTGTGACTAAGGGGCGAACAACGTTCGTTAAAACGAACGTACTGACGAACGTCCGCTATTTAACTAAACTGAAGAAAAAAACCGAACCAGTCTATAAAAAACAGATCTAGGGTTTCTAAAAAAACCGATCGGTTTTTCGAGAAAACCGGCGGTGGCGACGAGTATGGCGGCGGAGGTTACCTCGTCAGGCGGATCTCCGGCGGCGGCGGCGGCTTAGGGTTCGGGCGGCGGGGTGGGCTGGCGGGGCGGCCGGCCTCGGGCTTTAAAGGCCCCAGGCTGAGGAGTCCTAGTCGGGTACGACCCAACTAGGTCGGTTGACTTTTTTTTATAAACAGTCCTGACGTAGTAAAACAAGCGAAAAAAAATACTAAACAGACTCCAAAAATTCCGAAATAAATTTTCTCCGTCCTCTAATAATATTTAGGACAAAGTAAACATTTTTCCCGGACCTAAATGAAATTTTGAAAAGCACACATTTTTCCTATGCAAATAAAATCACAAATAAATCCGAATAAAATCCAATAGTGATTTTAATATTTTCCTTCAATATTTCTTTTATTTTGGAGAAGTCATATTTTCTCCACTCATATATTTTACTAAGAAATATTTTTAGGATAGAAAAACAATTAAAACCAAAGTGATCCCCGTACTGGTATTTGAGAAAACTCAAATACGAAAACGGTAAAATCCCCAACTCTCTCCATGGGTTCTTGAGTTGCTTAGAATTTTCGAGGATCGCAAGCACGTAAATGCAATAAAATATGATATGCAATATGCTCTATGTATAACATTCCAAATTGAAAATTTGGGATGTTACAAACTGTCTAGGGTTTTACTAGCATACTGGATAACATTCAATTTCTTATCAACTCTTTGTCCTAGAACATCACCTACATCATAATCACTAGCATCGCACATAATTTCAAAGGGTAAATTCCAGTCAGGTGGCTGGATAATAGGCGCGGAGATCAAGGCTTTCTTAAGTATTTCAAATGCTTCTAGACAATCATCATCAAAAACAAAAGGAACATCTTTTTGTAAGAGGTTAGCTAGAGGCCTAGAGATTTTTGAGAAGTCCTTAATGAACCTCCTATAAAACCCGACATGACCAAGGAAACTTCTTATACCTTTGATGTCCTTGGGACACGACATCTTTTCAATAGCATCCACTTTAGCTTTATCAACTTCAATACCTCTTTCAGAAATTTTATGCCCTAGGACAATACCTTCATTGACCATAAAGTGGCACTTCTCCCAATTCAAGACAAGATTAGTTTCTTCACATCTCTGCAAAACTCGATCAAAGTTGCTCAAGCAATCATCAAAAGAAGTTCCATAAATGGAAAAATCATCCATGAAAACCTCAACAATCTTTTCACAAAAATCAGAGAATATAGCCATCATGCATCTTTGAAAGGTAGCAGGTGCATTACATAAACCAAAAGGCATACGTCTATAAGCGAAGGTACCGAAAGGGCAAGTAAAAGTTGTGACGCCCCCGATTTGTCCGTACACTAATCATGCACGCAAATGTATACGACCAAGATCAGGGACTCACTGGAAGATATCACAACACAACTCTAGACACAAATTAAAATAATACAAGCTTTATATTACAAGCCAGGGGCCTCGAGGGCTCGAATACATAGCTTGAAAACACAAGAGTCAGCGGAAGCAATAATATCTGAGTACAGACATAAGTTAAACAAGTTTGCCTTAAGAAGTCTAACACAAAAGTAACAACGATCGAAAAGGCAAGGCCTCCTGCCTGGGACCTCCTAACTACTCCTCGAAGCCGAACTCCACGTGGAAATATCCTCGGGGTACTCTGGGTCCTGGACTCCACCATCTGGTTGCGTCATCCGAGAAGAAGGGACAAAAGGGGAAAAGGGGGAGAAAAGCAACCGTGAGTACTCATCCAAAGTACTCGCAAGCAAGGATCTATACTACATATGCAATGGTATTTGTGTAAAGGGGTAATATATGTGGGTTAAACTGCAGAATGCCAGAATAAGAGGGGGATAGCTAATCCAATCGAAGACTACGCTTCTGGCCACCTCCATCTTGCAGTAGTAGATGAGAGTAGCTGGAAAGTAACAAGTATCCTCGCTTCTCACAGCCTCCGTCTTGCAGAAGTAGAATAGAATAGATGGTAAGTTCACCAAGTAATATCGTATAACATAATCCTACCCGACGATCCTCTCGCACATCACCCTGTGAGAGAGCAACCACCGAGTTATATCTGGAACTTGTCTGGGTGTGTTTTATTAAGTATCTAGTTCTAGTTGTCATGAGGTCAGAGTACAACTCCGGGTCGTCCTTTTACCGAGGGACACGGCTATTCGAATGGAATAACTCCCCTGCAGGGGTGCACCACATAACCCAGCACGCTCGATCCCATTTGGCCGGACACACTTTCCAGGGTCATGCCCGGCCTCGGAAGATCAACACGTCGCATCCCTACCTAAGCACAACAGAGAGGTCAGCACGCCGGTCTAAACCCTAAGCGCACGGGGGTCTGGGACCATCGCCCAATGCACACCTGCACGTTGCGAGGGCGGCCGGTAAGCAGACCTAGCCTCTCCTAATACCAGAGTAGGCGTTCCTGTCCAATCCGGCGAGGGCTGCTAAGTCGCTGACATCAAGAAGGCTTTGGCTGATACCACGGCGTCGAGTGCCCATAACTATTCCCACGTAGCTGGTTAGTGCGTATAGGCCAATGGCCAGACTCAGATCAAATACAAAGATCTCGTTAAACGTGTTATTATGACATAACCGCGGACAATGACCAGGGCCAGGCCCACCTGTCTCCTAGGTGGTCGAAACCTGCCCTGTCGCTCCGCCACAAAGTAACCATCAGGGGGCTGTCGGGAACCCAGGCCCACCCCTACCTGTGTGGAACCACCTGCCCCTTCAGCCCCCATCTCCGAATCATCATCATGTGTATGTAAAGTATGTATATAGTATATATCGGTGATCACCACCTGAGTGATCACGACCCGATAGTATAACTTGGCAGACGGACAAAAATGTAGGGCCACTGATGGAATACTAGCATCCTATACTAGGCATTAGGATAACAGGTAAGGTATCAATAGTGGTAGCAACAATGACATGCTATGCAATAGAATAGGAGCTATCAAAACATCAACAATAGAAAAATCTAATGCAAGAATAAGAGAGAGGAGAATGGGTGATATCTGGTGATCAAGGGGGGGGGGGGCTTTCCTGGAAGCTCTGCAGACGAAAGGAATCTTCGGAAGCGTAGCCATAGTCGAACACCGAAGCATCAATGGTCTCGGGGTCTATCACGGTATGGGAGTCTACCAAAAATAAGCAATGAAGGGGAAACAAATAAATAACAGAGCAAACAATAGCATCACAAAGCATAACATGGAAACACGTGGTGCTAGAGGTGACCTAACGCAGTGCTGGGTGATACAGGCGAAGAGGAAATAACATCCAGGAAAGTATTCCCGGTGTTAGGCATTTTCGAGCAGATGAAACAGAGGGGGAATGTTGCATGTTCGGTATGATAGAGATGTGTGGCGGACGAACGGACCGCGTATTCGGATGCGTCTCGTCGTTCTAAGCAACTTTCATGTAAAAAGTTTTTCCATCCGAGTTACGAATTATTTCATATTAATTTTTAAAGATTTTAACACATGTTTAGAATTAATAGAATTAATTTAAATAGAAAATGTAAATAGGACATCAGTGTGATGTCAGCTGGACCAGCAGTTGACTAGGTCAACCCTGTCAGGTGGGTCCCGATCGTCATAGGCTCAGACTAACTAAACATGGTTAATTGGCTTAATTACTTTATTAGGTCAATAACTTATTTTAATTAGTTTATTAAAACAAATTTAATTAATTAACTTAATTAATTAATTATTTATTATACTTTTTTATTCTATTTGTTTTTTAAACGTTTCTGGGGGTCTGGCCCCACTTGTCATTGGGCGAGAGGCGATAGCGGGTGCGGGGCGGCCAGCGGGTTTCGGGGCTGGCGAAGCCGGGCAAACCCGGGCGGCGGCAGCCCTGGCTGGCGCAGCCGCCGCTGCTAAGGCGGCGGGCTGGAGCGGTCGAGGGAGGGGGAGTCGGAGACATGGGTCTCGCGGGCGGGAGCACTGGCGGCCAGGGCGCAGTCCGAGCCGGGCTGGGTCAGTGGCTGGCCAAGCGGTGGCTGGCTTCGGCCAGCGCGGCCACGAGCAGGGACGAGGGGAGCCGGGCGCGCCCCCGGGCGATAGTAGGCGCGGGAGACATGGGGAGGCGGTGACGCTAGGTGGGCGGCGGCCGAGGCACGGCCTCGTCGGCGACGGAGCTACTAGACGCAAAGGGGGGGAAAGGTCACTGAGGACCGAGAGCTCACAGGAGCTCGGAAGCGCGCTTGAAGACAATGTAGTGGTGGCGATGGGTCAACGGCAGTATGGCGAGCGACGAGGGGGGGGGGGGCTCCGGCGAGGGAGGCACAACGGGGCCTCCGGGATCCACCCACCTCCTGTGGCGAGGTGGCTTGGGCAGGCACGAACATGGAGCTCCAGCCACGGCGGCCACGGGACGAGCTCCCGAAAGGAGGCGACGCGAGGACGGCGGGAGGAGCGGAGGCGGCGGTCCTCCGGCACAGGCGTGCTCGCCGGGCCGTAGGGAGCAGCGGCGGACATGGCCAGAACGGCAGAGCGCTCGCGGGGGTGTGCGTGGCGGCGCACGGGGGAGCGAGAGGGAGTGGGGGAAGGCTTAGGGTTACGGGGGAAGGGAGGGTTAAGTGGTGGCGGGGTGGGCCGGCCTGCCCAGGGTGGCAGTGGCCAGCCGGCTGGGCCGAGGCCCAGTTGGCCATGGGGGTCTTTAACCTTTTTAAACTTCTGTTTTGTTTTATTTTCTATTTTGCCTTTTTTTCTTTTATTACTTTTACTGATTTAGTTTGTTTCCTATTAAATTTAGTTTTAGTAAAATATACTCGTAGCATCTAAATTAGTATTTCAACTTAGTCCATAGTCAACAAGAGTCTATTCCTCAATCAATTAGTTTGACTTTTTTTTATTAATTACAAAAGGTATTTAAACAATTATTTTCACTATTGTTTTATATATCTTGTAGTATTTAAGAATTTTAAAAAGGTGTGGTTTCTCCACCATAATTACCTAGGCAATATTTGGTTCACTCCGAACATTTTAGTTTTATTATTTGAAAACTTTTAATGTTTGTCTTTATTTTAAATTTGAAATTTGAACTTGGTTTCGAACTGACACGAGTTTATCCACTGTAATCGAGGTGACGTGGCATCATTATCGAAGTTTTACTGTAGCTTGATTACCCAGGCGTCACAATTCTCCTCTACTACAAGAAATCTCGTCCCGAGATTTAAGCGGTGTAGTAAGGGGGGGGGGGGGAGTGCTGGTAGCGCAACCTAACGAGTCTTCTCGGTCTTGGCTGCCCTTTCAAAGAGGTTGATCCCTTTCGTTGATGTCTTCATTTCTCTGCTTCAAGTCATCGTGACCAAGTCGTCATCCTTTCTTCGGGTTCTCCATCATCCTACGAACGCGACCAGGGGGGAAAACTTTGGAGGAACGTATCTCCACGAAGTCTGTGCATACGACGACGGATTCAAAAAGTGATATACGAAGTACCCTACGAGTAGTATTTCAGCGAATGCATTGAGAACAATAAGCGATGGTACCAAAGTTTCAAATGGGTAGGCAATCATTCGATGCCTAGACAGAAACTGGAATGGGGGCTTGAATAATGGGAATAACATGGCGTTTGATCCCAGGATGAATAATGGTATAGAATTTAGCTCGTGAATCACATACGAAGCCAGGTGCAAAGGATACATTAGAATCCGGGTTGTAAAGAAGAGTCAGGTTTCGATCCAGTGGACCTGTGGGTTATGGGCCCACCATGTGGGTTGAAAATAGGAAGGCTGGTGACGTCTTGCATGATCTCGCAAGCAAGGTATGTCGGAGGATAGCATGCCAGTTATGTCGGCAACAACATCGGTACCAAGGGCAAGGGACGGAGAAAACTATTTTCTTGCTCGTTGAACGAGGCGGACCATTAGGCAAGTTCTTATCCATCGGTGGTTACCGGAATGTTACCAACCATAGTAACAGGGTCTTACCGACAGAGTTGTACAACAAGGTGTTTACATAAGCAGAGAATTACTACTGCTTAGATTATATGTAGATCAAGGAAAGGTTAAACAAACAAATGGAAAGGAAAATTGTGATTACACACAATTAATAGGAGTATATCCATCCCATGGACAAGAAGAACATGGCAAGCATGGTAGGAGAGCAAGTACCCAACCATTCAGATAAAGAGGCAAGGATTAATCAAGATGTTACCCATACAACGGTGTTTTAAAAACTGACCAAGAAACATTTAGCATTGGGCTTCAAATGCTCTTGTAGAAAATCGGAGTACCACAGACATGCTTCGAGATAGCATTGGCATGGTCTTTAAGCAAAGGTCGGACTTGGATACACAAAGGATTCATCAGGAGCAGCTTATAAAATAAGACTTACAATTTCCTCCTGGAAGAATGGTTATCCTTGCAAAGAAATTATAATGATAGGTCCTCCAGCCAGGGGTGCTAGGCATGGCATCATATTACCGAGTTATCAAAGGACCAAGATTATAACTCCTGGAAAGTTGCCCCAACCATCATATCTGACCGAGATTCAGATCTGATTGGTGTCATGATACCTCAAACTCAGGATGTTTGAGAAGAAAAGGTGCAACACCAATCGACGAAATGACATTGCAAGATTCTCGGGAAATGAACTATGGGAGCGGGTTCCCGAAACAATAGTTCATCATTAAACCAAGGATAGGATGACGAGGTGGCTGATGGGCTCAGTGACAATTCATAGGGAATTCCAAACGGATGGATTTCCGCAATAATATGAACAAGAAGATGACACTTGTCAATTCAAATGATATAATGTTGTATGCTGAAGGAAAACATACACCATTAATCATTAGTTGAAAGGTGTGCCCGAAATATGACCTTAGGCAGCAAGATCAATGTTAGAGTGATGATTCAATAACCAACAGTCTAAGAACGAACTATCGATCGTTAACTTCAAAGCGATAGGGTTGCTAGAAGTACAGAACTCAAGCAGCATTGTTAGCATATTGGTATCCCGGTTAAAAAACAACAACACGGGGACCAAGGAAGAATGGTGATGGTGAGAAGTATCATCATACCTAGAATTTCTAAGAGGTGGAGCAATCCCCACAACATTCTCGACATAGAAGACAGTAATACTTCAATGCAGAACACAACACCAGCTGGAGAGCAAGTTGTATTCATAATGTGGACAAGTTCGCGATGAAAGGAAGTCAAGGGTGTTGTCGATGATAATAAAAATCATCGAGGGCAAGGATGGTATTTCTCATCATGAACACAGTTGACATCCTGGAAGAAGTCAAAGTTTTGAAGGAGATCCGACACATTTGCCGGGAGGTTTCAAGAGGATGCAATCAAACAACAACGGCAACAAGGGAATGACGAAGTGTCAAGTTATAGGATCAATATATAAGATGGAAGCTCGGAACCAAAGTTGCCTTTCAAGACAATCACATGATGTTGAAAGCTCGACGTAAGTCGTGCTCACACACTGACGAATTCGTGCACAAAGAAGGACGAGGTAGCACAGTCAAAGATAGTAAGACGAGGATGCAGCCGATAGTTTAAGAATAACCAGATTGAGTTTAGAATTTCCCAGTAAAAATACTAGGGGTATCTGAGTTGTAGTGCGGAATAATTTCACTACGGTGTCCTCGGTTGACAACAACCCAGAACCCGTAGAGTGATTACGACAAGGAAAGACATTACTCCAACAAAGTTAGTAAGATGTGGTGCAATGGCAAGACATCTTCGAGATACCAGGGGGTAATACCCGAAGGTAGAACATGATAGAAGTAGAACCGGGTCATTGCCCTATGACAATAGATACTTCAACCTTGCCAAAATAGACGAGGCACGGGAATGAATTCCCATCAGATATATCAGATCACGACAGCATCGTCGGAACCATAACTGTAAGGAAACAATTCAAGATTACCGAAGAAATCATACAGCTGGATAATCATTTTGCAAGAAGCTTCCGAGATGGCCTACATCATTTTCATGGGCATGAACACAAATTTCAAGGTCGACTCCCACTTCTTTAATGCATATCATTTCATTCACCTCTCGCTTTGATAAAACTGTAGTGTTGGAATTTTATCTGGTAGAACACCGGAAGAGTATGACTTGCAAAAACTTTCGGGTTCTCACAGATTAGGGGAAGGCATAGGTTCAACCCATCGGGCATCTTAGTAACGTATACCCCAAGTTTCAAAAGTAATACACAAGCTCGAAAGCAGAGCATGGTTGGCCAAGCAGAGCATACAATTTACCAACGGCATCATGTATCAGGGGAAGAACTCACAAGGTGATTGAATATGAAGGACACTGTCGGATAATAATCCAACAATGGATCAGGCGATCCACAACGGAACTGAGGTGAGTATCGGCACTCACTCAGTGGAAGAAAGAATGTAGAGGCATCATATTCAAGAATCACCTTATTAGTCTGATGCTTAAATGGAAAGAAATTATGGTTTCCAAAATGAAGGATCAGAAGCAGACGCTCTGATCAAGGATGGATAATTTGAAAACACTTAGTTGGAAAATCAATAAAGGTTTGAATTGTTGAGAACCAACTCATGTTCAGAATGACGACTGAGCCGGAAAGATAATTTTAAAAAAAGGACAACCTGATGATAGCGTGCATACACACACATTGAATCAATGGGCTCAAAAATGGCCATGACAAGGGATGTTAACAAAGACTACTAGTCATATGGAATTAACCATAATGCAAGCAGGCAAGAATTTCAAGAGTAATAAGCTGAGAGGATTTTCGAAAAATCAATAAGTATTCCGAAGAATTTTTGTGAGACACATGAGCAATTGAGAAGAACGGATCCTCGATAAATGTGAGGAATTAACTGTAAGGGTTTTCATGCAAAATAAAACGGCAAGACAGTAAACTCAAAGGATTCTCGGGACAACAGAGAATATTTCGAGGCATCTTGTAATAACAAGAGGGACGAGGAATGATCATGAGAATGACAAGTGCATGCAGATATCCATAAGGATATATCGGTGGCAGTGAATTGCAAAGGCGATGAGCACATGGGTCTCGGGAAAATTTCGAGGGATATTCTTAGAATCTTCTGACGAAGCAGGTGATCTTCCGGAATGAGGGCTCTCCAGGAGAAATGGTTACAAGAACCTAGAGTCAGAGTTAGCAAAAACTTTTAACCCGAATAGAAGAGAGATCAGAGTCCCAGAGCATAGAAGAGGAATAGAAGATCCTAACATCACCCATTGGTGCTGTGGGCCCGTAAGCCACACAACAAGTTAGTAAATTTGTTTTCCAAAGACTAGACTCAACTTCGGCCAAGGAGTTGGAAAGGGGGATTCCTACAGGCAGTTGGCTCTGATACCAACTTGTGACGCCCCCGATTTGTCCGTACACTAATCATGCACGCAAATGTATACGACCAAGATCAGGGACTCACTGGAAGATATCACAACACAACTCTAGACACAAATTAAAATAATACAAGCTTTATATTACAAGCCAGGGGCCTCGAGGGATCGAATACATAGCTCGAAAACACAAGAGTCAGCGGAAGCAATAATATCTAAGTACAGACATAAGTTAAACAAGTTTGCCTTAAGAAGGCTAGCACAAAAGTAACAATGATCGAAAAGGCAAGGCCTCCTGCCTAGGACCTCCTAACTTCTCCTCGAAGCCGAACTCCACGTGGAAATATCCTCGGGGTCCTCTGGTCCTGGACTCCACCATCTGGTTGCGTCATCCGAGAAGAAGGGACAAAAGGGGAAAAGGGGGAGAAAAGCAACCGTGAGTACTCATCCAAAGTACTCGCAAGCAAGGATCTATACTACATATGCACTGGTATCTGTGTAAAGGGGTAATATATGTGGGTTAAACTGCAGAATGCCAGAATAAGAGGGGGATAGCTAATCCAATCGAAGACTACACTTCTGGCCACCTCCATCTTGCAGCAGTAGATGAGAGTAGCTGGAAAGTAACAAGTATCCTCGCTTCTGGTAGCCTCCGTCTTGCAGCAGTAGAATAGAATAGATGGTAAGTTCACCAAGTAACATCGTATAGCATAATCCTACCCGGCGATCCTCCCGCACATCACCCTGTGAGAGAGCAACCACCGAGTTATATCTGGAACTTGTCTGGGTGTGTTTTATTAAGTATCCAGTTCTAGTTGTAATGAGGTCAGAGTACAACTCCGGGTCGTCCTTTTACCGAGGGACACGTCTATTCGAATATATTAACTTCCCTGCAGGGGTGCACCACATAACCAAGCACACTCGATCCCATTTGGCCGGACACACTTTCCAGGGTCATGCCCGGCCTCGGAAGATCAAGACGTCGCAGCCCTACCTAAGCACAACAGAGAGGTCAGCACGCCGGTCTAAACCCTAAGCGCACGAGGGTCTGGGCCCATCGCCCAATGCACACCTGCACGTTGTGAGGGCGGCCGGTAAGCAGACCTAGCCTCTCCTAATACCAGAGTAGGCGTTCCAGTCCAATCCGGTGCCCTCCGCTAAGTCGCCGACGTCAAGAAGGCTTCGGCTGATACCACGACGTCGAGTGCCCATAACTATTCCCACATAGCTGGTTAGTGCGTATGGGCCAATGGCCAGACTCAGATCAAATACCAAGATCCCGTTAAACGTGTTATTATGACATCACCGCGAACAATGACCAGGGCCAGGCCCACCTGTCTCCTAGGTGGTCACAACCTGCCCGGTCGCTCCGCCACAAAGTAACCATCAAGGGGCTGCCGGGAACCCAGGCCCACCACTACCTTTGTGGAACCACCTGCCCCTTCAGCCCCCATCTCCGAATCATCATCATGTGTATGTAAAGTATGTATATAGTATATACCCGTGATCACCACCCGAGTGATCAGGATCCGATAGTATAACATGGCAGACGGACAAGAATGTAGGGCCACTGATGGAATACTAGCATCCTATACTAAGCATTAGGATAACAGGTAAGGTATCAACAATGGTAGCAACAATGACAGGCTATGCAATAGAATAGGAGCTATCGAAACATCAACAGTAGCAAATCTAATGCAAGAATAAGAGAGAGGAGAATGGGCGATATCTGGTGATCAAGGGGGGGGGGGCTTGCCTGGAAGCTCTGCAGACGAAAGGAATCTTCGGAAGCGTAGCCGTAGTCGAACACCGAAGCATCAATGGTCTCGGGGTCTATCACGGTATCGGAGTCTACCGAAAATAAGCAACGAAGGGGAAACAAATAAATAACAGAGCAAACAATAGCATCACAAAGCATAACATGGAAAAACGTGGTGCTAGAGGTGACCTAACGAAGTGCTCGGTGATACAGGCGAAGAGGAAATAACATCCGGGAAAGTATTCCCGGTGTTAGGCATTTTTGAGCAGATGAAACGAAGGGGGAGTGTTGCATGTTCGGTATGATAGAGATGTGTGGCGGACGAACGGACCGCGTATTCGGATGCGTCTCGTCGTTCTGAGCAACTTTCATGTACAAAGTTTTTCCATCCGAGTTACGGATTATTTTATATTAATTTTTAAAGATTTTAACACATGTTTAGAATTAATAGAATTAATTTAAATAGAAAATGTAAATATGACGTTAGTGTGATGTCAGCAAGATGTCAGCTGGACCAGTAGTTGACTAGGTCAACCCTGTCAGGTGGGTCCCGATCGTCATAGGCTCAGACTAACTAAACAGGGTTAATTGGCTTAATTACTTTATTAGGTTAATAAATTATTTTAATTAGTTTAGTTAAACAAATTTAATTAATTAATTAATTATCAAATTATTTATTAAAGTTTTTTATTCTATTTTTTAAACGTTTCTGGGGTCTGGCCCCACTTGTCATTGGGCGAGAGGCCATAGCGGGTGCGGGGCGGCCTGCGGGTTTTGGGGCTGGCGAAGCCGGGCAAACCCGGGCGGTGGCAGCCCTGGCTGGCGCAGCTAGCCGGCGGGTGCAGCCGCAGCGGCCAAGGCGGTGGGCTGGAGCGGTCGAGGGAGGGGGAGTCGGAGACATGGGTCTCGCGGGCGGGAGCGCTGGTGGCCAGGGCGCGGTCCGAGCCGGGCTGGGTCATTGGCTGGCCAAGCGGTGGATGGCTTCGGCCAGCGCGGCCACAAGCAGGGACGAGGGGAGCTGGGCACGCCCCCGGGCGATAGTAGGCGCGGGAGACATGGGGCGGCGGCCGAGGCACGGCCTCGTCGGCGACGGAGCTACTAGACGCAGGGGGGGGGAGGAAAGGTCATTGAGGACCGAGAGCTCACAGGAGCTCAAAAGCGCGCTTGAAGACGATGTAGTGGTGGCGATGGGTCGACGGCGATGATGGCGAGCGACGAGGGGGGCTCCGGCGAGGGAGGCACGACGGGGCCTCCGGGATCCACCCACCTCCTATGGTGAGGTGGCTTGGGCAGGCACGAACATGGAGATCCAGCCACGGCGGCCACGGGACGAGCTCCCGGAAGGAGGCGGCGCGAGGACGGCGGGAGGAGTGGAGGCGGCGGTCCTCCAGCGCAGGCGTGCTCGCTGGGCCGCAAGGAGCAGCGGCGGACATGGCCAGAACGGCAGAGCGCTCGTGGGGGTGTGCGTGGCGACGCACGGGGGAGCGAGAGGGAGTGGGGGAAGGCTTAGGGTTACGGGGGAGGGGAGGGGGTTAAGTGGTGGCGGGGTGGGCCGGCCTTCCCAGGGTGGCAATGGCCAGCCGGCTGGGCCGAGGCCTAGTTGGCCATGGGGGTCTTTAACCTTTTTAAACTTCTGTTTTGTTTTATTTTCTGTTTTGCCTTTTTTTCTTTTATTACTTTTACTGATTTAGTTTGTTTCCTATTAAATTTAGTTTTAGTAAAATATACTCGTAGCATCTAAATTAGTATTTCAACTTAGCCCATAGTCAACAAGAGTCTATTCCTCAATCAATTAGTTTGACTTTTTTATTAATTACAAAAGGTATTTAAACAATTATTTTTACTATTGTTTTATATATCTTATATAGTATTTAAGAATTTTAAAAAGGTGTGGTTTCTCCACCATAATTACCTAGGCAATATTTGGTTCAGTCCGAACATTTTAGTTTTATTATTTGAAAACTTTTAATGTTTGTCTTTATTTTAAATTTGAAATTTGAACTTGGTTTCGAACTGACACAAGTTTATCCACTCTAATCGAGGTGACGTGGCATCATTACCGAAGTTTTACTGTAGCTTGATTACCCGGGTGTCACAAAAGTGGTCTTTTCTTGATCCTCTTTTGACATCGTATTTGAGAGAAACCATAATGGCCATCTAGAAAGCAAAAATGAGTATGTTTGGATAATCTTTCTAGCATTTGATCAATAAAAAGTAAAGGGTAATGATCCTTCTTAGTAGCTTTATTTAATTTACGGAAATCAATTATCATTCTATAGTCTGTAACAATTCTTTGTGGGATCAATTCATCTTTATCATTAGGAACAATAGTAATACCTCCCTTTTTAGGGACACAATGGACATGACTTACCCACTGACTATCAACAACTTCATAAATTATACCTGCCTCTAGAAGCTTTAGTATTTCTTTCCTTACCACTTCTTCCATCTTAGGATTTAACCGTCATTGGTGATCAACAACTGGTTTAGCGTCATTCTCCAATTTTATTTTGTGTTGGCATAGAGTGGGACTAATGCCCTTAAGATCATCAAAAGTATATCCAATAGCACCACGGTGCTTCTTCAGTTTTTCAATAATTTTTTCTTCCTTATCTGAAAGGTTAGCACTAATAATAACATGATATATCTTCTTTTCATCAAGGTAAGCATACTTAAGATTATCAGGTAATGGTATGAGTTCAAACATGGGATCACCCTTGGGTGGAGGAGGATCCCCTAGAATTTCAAAAGGCAAGTTGTGTTTCAATAAGGGTCCTTGTTTAAAGAATATTTCATCTATTTCCCTTCTCCCATTCATACACATATCATTTTCATGGTCTAGCAGATATTGTTCTAAAGGATTGTTAGGAGGCACAACAATAGAACCAAGACCAATAATTTCATCCTTACTAGGCAATTCTTTATCATGGGGTTGTCTACGAAATTTAGCAAAGTTAAAATCATGAGACATATCCCCTAAACCAATAGTAACAACATCCTTTTCGCAGCCTATCTTAGCATTAACAGTATTCAAGAAGGGTCTACCAAATATAATGGGGCAAAAATCATCTTGTGAGGAACCAAGAACAAGAAAATTAGTAGGATATTTAACTTTCCCACACAGGACTTCAACATCTCTAACAATCCCAACTGGTGTAATAGTGTCTCTATTGGCAAGCTTAATTGTAACATCAATACCTTCTAGTTCAACTGGTGCAATATCATGCATAATTTCTTCGTATAAGGAATGAGGTATTGCACTAGCACTAGCACCCATGTCACGTAAGCCATGGTAGCAATGATCTCCTATTTTAACAGAAATAACAGGCATGCCTACAACAGGTCTATGTTTATTCTTAGTATCGGGTTTAGCAATTCTAGCAGCTTCATCACATAGGTATATAACATGCCCATCAATATCATCGACCAAGAGATCCTTAACCATAGAAACACTAGGTTCAACTTTAATTTTATCGGAAGGTGTAGGTTTTCTAGTATTACTTTTACGAACCACAATTGAAGCTTTAGCATGATCTTTTATTCTAACAGGGAAGGGTGGTTTCTCAATGTAAGCAGTAGGAACAATAGGATCACCATTATAAGTGATAGTCTTTTCTTCAACTTTAATGGGTTCAACTACTTTTACTTCAATGGGAGGATGAAATTTAAACCACTTTTCCTTAGGGAGATCAACATGAGTAGCAAAGGATTCACAGAAAGAAACTACTATCTCAGAGTCAAGTCCATATTTAGTGCTAAATTCACGGAAAACATCGGTATCCATAAAATATTTAACACAATCAAACTTAGGTGTTATACCTGACTCCTTACCTTCGTCGAGATCCCAATCTTCAGAGTTGCGTTTAATTCTTTCCAATAGATCCCATTTGAATTCAATAGTCTTCATCATAAAAGAACCAGTGCAAGAAGTATCAAGCATGGAGCGATTATTGAGAGAAAGCCGAGCATAATTTTTTTGAATAATCATTTCTCTTGAGAGCTCATAATTGGGGCATGAATATAACATTGACTTAAGCCCCCCCCAAGCTTGAGTGATACTTTCTCCTTCGCGAGGCCAAAAATTATATATATAATTACGATCACGATGAACCTGGTGCATTGGGTAGAACTTCTGATGAAATTCCAATTTCAACCGGTTGTAGTTCCATGATCCAATATCACCGCATAGCCTAAACCATGTCAATGCCTCTCCCTTCAAATAAAAAGGGAAGGCATTCTTCTTGATAACATCCTCGGGCATACCTGCAAGCTTAAATAATCCACAAACTTTATCCATATAGATTAGGTGCAAATCGGGATGCAATGTTCCATCTCCTGTAAAGGGATTAGCTAGGAGTTTCTCTATCATACCCGAAGGAATTTCAAAGTAAACATTTTTAGTAGGTTCAGTATATTGAGGAGAAACTCTTTGCTCTACTGGTCGGGGTGAAGATACCCCGAACAAGCCCCTCAAAGGATTATGTTCCATAGTAACAAGTGACAGTAAATTTCAGCATACTATATAAATTTTTCCTTACCAAATTCCACTTACCAAAGGCGCTCACTCCCCGGCAACGGCGCCAGAAAAGAGTCTTGATGACCCACAAGTGTAGGGGATCTATCATAGTCCTTTCGATAAGTAAGAGTGTCGAACCCAACGAGGAGCAGAAGGAAATTATAGGCAGTTTTCAGTAAGGCATTCTCTACAAGCACTGAAATTATCGGTAACAGATAGTTTTGTGATAAGGTAATTGGTAACAAGTAACAAATAGTAAAAGTAAATAAGGTGCAGCAAGATGTCCCAATCCTTTTTTAGCAAAGGACAAGCCTGGACAAACTCTTATATAAAGGAAAACGCCCCCGAGGACACATGGGAATTATCGTCAAGCTAGATTTCAACACGCTCATATGATCCGCGTTCGTTACTTTGATTATTTGGTATGTGGGTGGACCGGTGCTTGGGTGCTGCCCTTACTTGGACAAGCATCCCACTCATGATTAACCTCTATTGCAAGCATCCGCAACTATAAAAGAAGTATTAAGGTCAACTTAACCATAGCATGAAACTTATGGATCCAAATCAGCCCCTTCCGAAGCAACACATAAACTAGGGTTTAAGCTTATGTCACTCTAGCAACCCATCATCTACTTATTACTTCCCAATGCCTTCCTCTAGGCCCAAACAATGGTGAAGTGTCATGTAGTCGACGTTCACACGACACCACTAGAGGAAAGACAACATACATCTCATCAAAATATCGAACGAATACCAAATTCATGACTACTTATAGCAAGACTTCTCCCATGTCCCCAGGAACAAACGTAACTACTCACAAATCATATTCATATTCATAATCATAGGGGTATTAATATGCATAATGGATCTGTACATATGATCCTCCACCGGATAAACCAACTAGCATCAACTACAAGGAGTAATCAACACTACTAGCAACCCACAGGTACCAATCTGAGGTTTTGATACAAAGATTGGATACAAGAGATGAACTAGGGTTTGAGAGGAGATGATGCTGGTGAAGATGTTGATGAAGATAACCCTCCCCAAGATGGGAGAGTTTTAGGTGATGACGATGGCGATGATTTCCCCCTCCCGGAGGGAAGTATCCCCGGCAGAACAGCTCCGCCGGAGCCCTAGATTGGTTCCGCCAAGGTTCCGCCTCGGGACGGCAGCGCTTCGTCCCGAAAGCCTCCTTATGATATTTTCAAGGTCAAAACATGTCATATAGCAGAAGATGGACGTTGGAGGCCTGCCAGGGGGGCCACGAGGCAGGGGGGCGCGTCCAGTGGGGTAGGGCGCTGCCCCACCCTGGTGGACGGTGGGTGGCCCCCCTCCTGTACTTCTTTCACCAGATATTTTTTATATTTTCCAAAACTGACTTTCGTGGAGTTTCAGGGCTTTTTGAGTTGTGCAGAATAGGTCTCTAATAGTTCCTCCCTTTCCAGCCCAAAATTCTAGCTGCCGGCATTCTCCCTCTTCATGTAAACCTTGTAAAATAAGAGAGAAAAGGTATAAGTATTGTGACATAATGTGTAACAACGACCCATAATGCAATATATATCAATATAAAAGGATGATGCAAAATGGATGTATCATAGTCGAACGTCTTCATGATCCAACCGATCCAAGTACCGAACGTACGGCACCTCCGCGATCTGCACACGTTCAGCTTGGTGACGTCCCTCGAACTCTTGATCCAGTTGAGGCCGAGGGAGAGTTTCATCAGCACAACGGCGTGGTGACGGTGTTGATGAAGTTACCGACGCAGGGCTTCGCCTAAGCACCGCGACAATATGACCAAGGTGTGTAACAGTGGAGGGGGCACCGCACACGGCTAAGAAATCAACTTGTGTGTCTACGGGGTGCCCTCATAGGGCACGCCCAAGGGGGGAGTCCTACTCCCACTAGGAGTAGGTTTCCCCCTTTCCTAGTAGGAGTAGGAGAAGAAGGAAGAGGGATAGAGGGAGAAGGACAGGGGGCCAACCCCCACCCCAATTCGGATTGGGCTTGGGGGGGGGCGCCCTACACTTGGCTGCCTCGTCCTCTCTTCCACTAAGGCCCAATAAGGCCCACTGACTCCCCCGGGGGGGGGGGTGTTCAATTAACCTCCCGGTACTCCAGAAAATGCCCGAACTCATACGGAACCATTCCGGTGTCCAAACATAGCCTTCCAATATATTGATATTTATGTCTCTACCATTTCGAGACTCCTCGTCATGTCCGTGATCACATCCGAGACTCCGAACTACCTTCGGTACATCAAAACACATAAACTCATAATACCGATTGTCATCGAACGTTAAGCGTGCGGACCCTACGGGTTTGAGAACTATGTAGACATGACTGAGACTCATCTCTGGTCAATAACCACGAGCGGAACCTGGATGTTCATATTGGCTGCTACATATTCTACGAAGATCTTTATCGGTCAAACCGCATAACAACATACATTGTTCCCTTTGTCATCGGTATGTTACTTGCCCGAGATTCGATCATCGGTGTCATCATACCTAGTTCAATCTCGTTACCAGCAAGTCTATTTACTCGTTTCGTAATACATCATCTCGTGACTAACTCATTAGTCATTTGCTTGCAAGGCTTATTATGATGTGTATTACCGAGAGGGCCCAGAGATACCTCTCCGACACTCGGAGTGACAAATCCTATTCTCGATCAATGCCAACACCACAAACACCTTCGGAGACATCTGTAGAGCATCTTTATAATCACCCAGTTACGTTGCGACATTTGATAGCACACAAGGTGTTCCTCTGGTATTCGGGAGTTGCATAACCTCATAGTCATAGGAACATGTATAAGTCATGAAGAAAGCAATAGCAGCAAAAACTAAATGATCATAGTGCTAAGCTAAGGGATGGTTCTTGTCCATCACATCATTCTCCTAATGATGTTATCCCGTTGATCAAATGAAAACACATGTCTAGGGTTAGTGTAATTCCCCGGATGTAATACTTTCCCTTTTTGGCAATATATATATCTTTGGCTCCATCAGTTCCATTCCGGGTTCTTCGACTTTCGGGTTTTTGTCGTTTTGTCGTGTTGCGTGTGTGCATTCATCCATATCATGCTGTCATGGTCATCGCATTGCATTTGTGTTGTCGTTTGCATCCGGTCCCTCTCGTTCCTTCTCGTTTTCCGTTTCGAGTTCCGGAGCTCCCTCACGTGTCCGTGGCATCCCCGAGGCCAACTTTGGTGTTTGGCCGTGTAACGTTTCCGGTTTGGCGTGAGACTTGTCGTGCGATGTTGTTTTGGTGTGTGTAACCCGCCTGTCAAATCTCGTCGCGTTTGGAGTTCGTTTGGTGCTCCAACAGTTATTCTCGTGGGCTGAAAGTACCTCCTCTTTGAGGCCCAAGACCAAGACACCCCTCCAACAGCCCACCAAACCAACCCAAACCCCTCCCTCCATCTAGGCCATCCAATTGTGATTGCGTGGCCGAAAACCTCACCTCATTTGGACAACCCTAGCTCCTTGTGCCTATATAAATGTCCATCTCCCCCAATTTTCGCGTCTGAAACCCTAATGCTTCCACAGTTCACCGCCGGTGCTTCCACCGTTGATCCGCGGTGCTTACATCGTTGAAAATCCGTGCTTCCGACGTCCCAGGAAATCGTGCTTCCGAAGTTCTTCTCCGTGCTTCCGTAGTGCCGGAGCTGCGCTTCCGTCCGACGAGTGGGCCCGCGCGTCATCTTCTTCCCCGGATCTCGCCGCCGCCGCGCCAGCTCTCCGCCGCCGGCCTCGTCACGCATCGCCGCCGCCGCGGGCCTCACCGGCCGGCGCCGTCCCCGTCGCTCCAGCCCCTCCGCCGCCGGCGCTCGCCGCCTCCCCGGCCGCGTGCCTCCTCCCGCCGGCCCCGTCGCCTCAGGCCGTCGCCTCCCTCGCCGGCCCGGCCAGCCGCCGGCCAGGCTGGTCGACACCGCCACCGATCGGGAGATCGGGACCCGATCCCGTCCCCAGCCGCTGGAAGCCCAAGGTGGGCCGAACCCTAGGCCCGTTAGCCTGCTGGGCCGGATCCGGCCCGATCCGCCAGCCGTTGATCCGTGTGCCCGGTTGACCGCCGCCGCCCGTTGACCCCGTTTGACCCTGGGGTTGTTCCTTTTTCCCACTAAGTCCCTGACAGTTTTAGTTCCTGTTGCTGTTTTGTTTTGATGATAACTTTTTGTGTGTTGGTCCGATTTGAGCAAATGATATGTCAAAATGATCGTGGTGACTTGTACTACGTTTTGTTCCATTGTGCCATGCATGTTTGAGGTCATCTAGATGTCTTAATCTTCATGAGAAGGGTGCTACTTGTTATAAACTGCTGTTAGTTGTTGTTTTCATGCCATCTTTGCAATGTGATAACTTGGTGCATGTTTATCCAAATGAAGCAAATGATATGTCCACGTGTTCATCATGTTATGCTCTACATGTTGTGTAATTCCCAGGATGGGACTATACCTCCTACGTGTCGAGGCACGACTTAAAGGTATAAGCCCATCCTAGAATGATCTCAAGTTTGGTATCTTTGCACGACTCATGTAAAAGAGGGATTAAATTGCAAAAGAAGATAGTTGGCTTACACTCGCCACTTCACACAATACATTACATAAGCAAGACATCATTCAAAACATCACAGCCCATCTAAGGGTAAGATCCAAAAGAAAGATACCAAAACAACATAAAGCCACAGGTCAGGATCGAATCCTAGTAGAAACCACTACTGATCATCAAAACGTCACAAGCAAACGACCACAATCTTCATTGAGCTCCCAGTGAAGTACTTGAACCAGCTCCTGCATCAAACTCGGCTGAACCTGCATATGGTGTTGTAGTATCTGTGAGCCACGAGGACTCATCAATCCCATAACCATGGGTAACAAGACTAGCAAAGCTTTATGGGTAGGAAGAGGTAAAGTGGTGAGGTTGCAGCAGCGGCTAAGCATAATATGGTGGCTAACTTATGAGTACCAGAATAAGATGAGCATCTACGCAAACGGTCACAAAAGTAGTGATCGCTAAAGATCCTGAACTACATACGAGTCAAACATAACCCCACCGTGTTCTCTTCTCAAAGTGAAAAGAGACAGTCATGGTTACTCACACAGTTGTGTGTTTTACTTAGGATCCTCTGTCAAGTTTTCTACAACCGGACATTAACAAATTCCAATCTGCCACATAACCGCGGGCACGGCTTTCGAAAGATCATAACCCTGCAGGGGTGTTCCAACTTAGCCCATCACAAGCTCTCACGATTAGCTGAAGTGATAAATATAATATCATCACCCCTTATCTTAGGGAAATCCGATCAGGCTCGGCATCCCGGTAGCACAAGACATTTCGACAATGGTAAAACAAGTCCAGCAAGACCTCCCGGTGTGTCGACACCCTGATAGTAGCCGCGTATATCTTGTCTCAGGCCACGACCGGATGGGCGATCCTACGGGAGCCAAACCTCGAGTTTCCCCGTGGTGGCCCCGCATAACCCCCGTTTGGGACCAACACCATCAGCACTGGCCCCCCCTGCTATGTAGAATTAAGAATCCTCGGGTAGCGCTAACTCCCTATGCAATTTAATTAATTAATTAAGTTGTTATTATGAGCAAATTAAAACCAATGTTGGGCCTTGCTGGAGGAGTTTTATTCAAAGTCGAACTGTCAAGGGGTCCCCATCCACCCATCATGTAAGGAACGCAAAATCAAGGAACATAATGCCGGTTTATCGGCGCCTAAGGTGGCATGAGTGGAACAAAACACCGAGCAAAAGGCCAAGCCTTCCACCCATGCCCAGTATATAGGTGTGTTAATAATAATTATAGATATTGTGATATGCCAACAACAAGTTCCCACCTGGAATGAACTTCATCTTCACCTGCAACTAACAACGCTATAAGAGGGGCTGAGCAAGCGGGTAACATAGCCAAACAGTGGTTTTGCTAGGAAGGTTTCAAATGTTAGAGGTTTCATGGCAACAAGGAGAGGCTGACATAAAAGATGGGTAGCGCGACATGTAACGATAGCATCGAGACAACTAAGCATGGCAATGGTAGTAAAGGTATCCAAGGGTATGATCATCTTGCCTGGGATTCCGCAAGGGAGAAGAACAAGATCCGCGAAGAAGACGAAGAAGAAGCCTCACAACTCCGGAACGAAACCGAAGCTAACAGGAGAAGCAACCGGAAAGAAGCAAACAACACGGTAAACACACAATTATAAGCATGGCATGATGCACATCCAAATATGATGCATGTCCGGTTTAATTATGCATGGCATGGCAAAGTGCACAAACAAAACTACAAGTTAAGTGGAGCTCAATATGCAACGAGTTGCATATGGACGAAACACCACATTTATTTATTTAGTGACTCTCGTTATTTACAAGACAAGATTAAATGTTTGTTAACATGGCAAGAGGTGTAGCATAATAAAACTACACTACTTAGACATTTTAAATGAGGCCGGAAATAACAACAACAAATTCCGGAAAATCCCCATGAGCATGTTTAGTAATTTTAAGCGAACAACAAAACACACATATTAATGTTGTTAACATGATGCGGATGACATGATCAAGTTTATGCAGTTTTAGTTAAAGGTTGACATGAAGAGATATGAAGTATATGTCACTGTGGTGGAAAGAAAGGGTGCCCCGGCAACGATCCGAAAATGATGCACGGCAACATCTCGGTTCCGGTAACTCGTTGAGAGACCGGTGCAAAAGAAAGGTGGCGTGAGCGAGCGGAACAAGATGAAAGGTGGGGTGATCCCGTTGCCGGGTTCCCACGAGTCGGCGACGAGGCAACCGAGGAACACGACAAAAGACTAAACGGGCACGGTGCACACAAGAAAAAACATTTCATACAACACAAGCATTCCACGGTCACGTCTCGGGGTATACCTTCGGGACAATCGTTCTCGGAGGGGTTCAAGTCGTCGAGGGACGTAGTGGAAGTAGGCGTTCTCACGGGTCGTAGAGGAAGTAGTGGTTCACGTTTCCGAAGAGGAAGTAGTCGTTCACGAGGTCGCCAACGAGTAGTCATTCCGTTCGTAGAGGTACTTGAGGGTCTCGGCGACGGTAGTTGTTCACTTGACGGTCTTCGGCGATGGTAGCGGAACACGTTGATGTAGTGGTACTCGCGGGTCATCGTGGTACACGTTTTGTAGATGTTCATCCGTCATGTCGTGGTACTTGGCGATTCCGAAGACCGCGGTCGTCGGGGTACTTGGTCGTGGTACTTGTCGGTCCGGTCTTGGCGACGAAGGGGTACTTGGCGTCGGTCTCATACATGGTTCGTAGACGTTCGGGTTTTTCGTAGATGAACTTGTATTATGTAGATGTTCGGGTCGTTGCGGTCTTGCCGTCTTGTCGTGTAGGCGTACACGGGTCCCCTGACAAGTTCAACAGTACAAGGCAACACAACAACAACAAAAACACAAGAGCAGAACAAAGGGGCCGCACGGAGACGAGGCCACGGCAGCAGCATGCGCACGGGACTTGGCGCGGTCGAGGTGGCGAGGTACACGGGGCTTGCAGGGCGCGCTGCTGGACGCTGCGGTGCTCGGCGCACCGGTGGCCAGGAGTACGGGGCCGCAAGGAGCTCCTTGGCCGGGCGAGCTCCTGCCGCGGCGAGCTGGAGGACCGGGTTGCAGGGAGGCGCAAGGTCGCGGCCTGGCCAACCTTGGCGACGGAGGGTGCGGTCGCGGGCCGGCCTCTTGGCACGCGGGAGGAGGAGACCCGAGGCGTAGGCCGCTGTGGGCTGAGGACGGAGGGAGGCGGGGCTCCTGGCCGCGGCCTAGCGAAGGAGGAGGGCCAGGAGGCGGCGGTCGGCGAGGGGAAACGCCGAGGACGTCGGGGCCGAGGCGCTCGCGCTGGCAGCGGCGTCCGCGGGAGGAAGAGGCGACCGGGGGGCGCGGGCATGGAGGCGAGGAGGGGGCTTCGCGAAGAGGGAGATCGAGAGGAGGGGGGAGCGCGGCGCTACGAGGAGGAAAGAGCGAGGCAGCGAGGCGCTGTGGTCGGGAAGAGCGAAGGGGATCGGGATCGAGAGCTGCGGGACGAGGGGAAAAGGTGTGGCGCCTGGTGGGAGAGGGAGAGGGATGAGGGCAGAGGAGACCTGCGGGCTAGGGTTTTAGGCGCAGTTGGGCCACGGGAATGGGCCGGCCTGGCTGGGAAGGGAGGAGATGGGCCAGGAGGCTAAGGCGGCTAGGCCATCTCCTGCCTCTCTCTCTCTTCTGGCATTTCTTCCATTTAAAGAAATAGATCAAAAAAATAGAAATGGCCAGAGAGTTTGGAGATGGTTTTGGCTGAGATAAAAATATCCCTACAACCCTGGAATTGTGGGCTATTTTAATAAACTCCTTTGGCAATTTTAGAGGCTACTAATTTATGCAAGTTTGAAAATAACTCAAACTTGAATAAATCCGTAGGACAACCAAAGCACTTCCAAAAGACATGGAAATTGGAGGAGGTGGTCTTGGCATGACCTAGCATTTATAGGAAGATATTGAACATTTCTCGAACAGGAAAAACGTCACTTGCGAATAAAAGGTAGAAAGACGAAGAGGAAGATGATCAAGCACGCGCAAGGACTTAAAAGTGTCCAGAAGTGTTGAGGTTTTTGGAGGAACCTCGATAAACGAGAAAAGAATATATAGGGAGGGTTTTTGAAGGAGAAACTCGAAGTAGGAAAAACATGGGGAAAATTATGCACGTGTGTTGGTTAATTCCAAACAAATGGAATATTTATTATAATAGCTCCCTAAAATATTGGGAGTATATGTTATAAAGAGAAGTCACCTTCCCTCGATTTAAATGGACGGAAGGTCCACACAATTTATTTAGGTTGAGATGCAAAAATAAATATGACATGATGGCATGATGACATGATGCAATGCAAAAATAAAAACACAAGCACAAAAGAAACACACGGGCAACCCGGAATATCTGGAATATTCGGGAATCTTCTGGAATCTTCTGGGACGTCGGTCTCGGGCGTCACATGTTGGTTGCTTTAGATTGCATGATAGATTTCATCTTTCCATGTTTATCTCCTTTGCAAAGTGCTATGTGGCTGTTATGTCGTTAAACTTGTTACGAGATGCCTCGTAGAGGAGCTCGTTGCTATTGATGTGGTTGTCCCCTTGATGCATGCTTAGATGTTTTGGACTCCCCATCATGTGTACTTTGCTGTGGTGCAAACCACTTGTCTTGTTTAGTTTTGAGGTGACTTAAACTTGCTCACAAAGATGCCATGATGTTACTACTGTTTTAACACTTAGTGAAATTTCACTAAGTCTGGAATCTGTAATTTCCAGATGCCATGTTTGCTTGTTGTTCTAGGAAAATCCATGATAGTTTTGGGGTGACTCTTGATGATTCCTTGTTGTATAAGTTGTTGGCTATCCATTCATGCTCTCACATGCTTATTTGGGTGGTTGTAGCATATTTAACTCTTGCTCCCAAGTTGCAACAAATTACTGCTGTCAGGTTTTTGTTGTCAAGTTCAATATGTCATAGCATGTTGCTATTGATCCATGCTTCCTTTGGAGATGCTCCAATGGAATTTTTTGCTGTAGGATATGTCTACTTTATGTCCATGCTCCTTGCCATGATGTTTGAGTGCTGTAGACTATTTATCTCTTGCTCCGAAGTTGCTACGTGGCTGTTAATTTCAGCTTGTGCATGTTTATTGTTTCGGGTGTAACTTTTAGCCCGTTGCTCCGTTTTGAGCAAGTCCTATATGAAACTTGTGTGTTTTTGCATGTAGTTTCATAATACCCTCATGTTATCAAGTTTTGAAGCATTTTGCTTGTTGCACATTGTCATGCTCCTTTGTGCTGTAACACTGTGCTTCCTATGTAGACTTTCTATGCTTCCATAGTGCATCTGTTTTGCTTCCATAGTGCATCAGCCATGCATCCAGTAGTTTTGTGCATTGCATCTTGTTGATTTCGTGCCTTGTGTGTTTGTGTTGAGTAGAGCCGGAAGCTGAGACCGAGTACGAGTACGAGGTTACTACCGAGGTTGAGAACGAGGAGCCCGCTTACGATCCCATCGACAACTCTTCAGGCAAGATGACCTGACCCCGATAACATTACTATCTTTGCCTATTGCTAGAAGTCTCATTCTATAGCTTTGCCTCGATGCCCATGTTTTCCTGTCAGCCTCCTATTGTAACCATGAACCTGTTTAACCACCCTACCTATGCAAACCTTTGATTGGCTAAGTACGCGTCGCTCAGCCCCTCTTATAGCATTGTTAGTTGCAGGAGAAGATTGACGATTCTTGCTTCTTGTTGAAGCTTGTTGGGATATAACACTCTATTAATTATTAAATGAAATCATCTATATATTGGTAATGGGTGGAAGGCTAAGCCTTTTGCTTGGTGATTTGTTCCACTCATGCCGCCTTAGGAACCGTATAAACCGGTGTTATGTTCCTTGATTATGCGTTCCTCACACGGTTGGGGTTATGGGACCCCCTCGATAAACCGCTAAGTGCTAAGTCTTTTCCAGCAAGTCCCAACATTGGTACTATTTGCCTAATAACTAAAAACTTGCATAGGGAGTAATTAACCCTCTTCTTAATCAACAACCCCGGGCCAGTGCTCCACATGAGTGTTGGTCCGAACTGGGGGTTACGCGGGGCCACCTCGAGGGAACTCAAGGTCTGGTAAAAGCCTGTGGGATCACCCATCCGGTCGTGGCCTGAGACTAGATACGCGCGGCTACTGTCAGGGTGTCGGCACGCCGGGAGGATTTGCTGGATTAGCCTTACCTTAGTCGGAGTATCTTGAGCACGGGATTCCGAGGATACTCGGGCCTTCCCACTTTGGAGTTGCGACTTCGCGGATCGTGGGCTTGTCATGGGCCAAGTTGGAACACCCCTGCAGGGTTATGAACTTTCGAAAGTCGTGCCCGCGGTTATGTGGTAGATGGGAGCTTGTTAATATCCGGTTGTAGAAAACTTGACACCATGTTCCAATACACTACCAGCGTGAGTACCGTGACGATCATTTTCCGAAAGGGAATCGGGAAGTGAACACGGTGGGGTTATGTTTGACTTGCTAGTTAGGATCACTTTGTGATCATCTCTCGACCGAGGCACTTCCTCTTCTCGCTCTCTTTTACGTAAGCTAGGCTAGTGCTGCTGCAAACTCTTGTTCTTTCTTCAGCCTTGTTCCACACCCAAGGCTTGGATAGTCGTGTTACCCGGGAACGGGATTGCTGAGTCCTCTGTGGCTCACAGTTACTTCAACACACCAGATGCAGGTACGATGGTGAGCTACACAGGCGATGGCACCGAGCTAGACTGGGAGTTCGACGAGGAGCGTAGCCGTTACTATGTGAACTATCTGGTTGATCAGTAGAGCTTCTACTAGGATTCGATCTAGACCTGTGGTTTAATGTGATGTTTGGTATCTTGTCATTTGGATCTTTACCCTTAGATGGGCTGTGATGTTTATTTGAATGATGATTGGATATGTAATGAATTTGTGTGACGTGGCGAGTGTAAGCCAACTATCTTTTCAGCTTTCATCCCTATTTTTTTTACATGAGATGTGCAAAGGTACCAAACTTGCGATCATTCCAGAATGGGCTTATATCTTTAAGTCGTGCCTCGACACGTAGGAGATATAGTCCCATCCTGGGCATTACAAGTTGGTATTCAGAGACTTCTCCGACCTAGAAGCCCCCACTGTTTGATCGAATCGTTGACGGTTGAGTCTAGGCACACACTTAAAATGTTTTGAGTCCTATATTTATATCGGAGAGTAGGAATTCTTTGCTCCTCATCTCTTTTCATTCTGGTGAGGACTCCTGACGACTACTCTTGCCTCTTCTACTTTCAAAAATTGCACCAATTTTTTTTAGGAATCTCGCGAGTATTGTCTGGATTGTTTCGATGTCCTTGTGACGAGAATATTGTTCTCGATGCCTCCTGACATTAGGGGTTGTGGCAGTGTCCCGGGGAGTTGAGCTTCGGGGTATTGTCATCACAAGCATATCGTGGCAGTTCTAGAGTACTTAAGACGGCCGACATCGAAAACTCTCCTATGCGGTTAGTGGCAAGATAACCCCGACATCACCCAGTACTGGGGAGGTAGTTCGGGAGTATTGCCATAGCTTGTATAGTAGATGCGTTTCGAAGGTCCGAGGTAGACGGTTTCCGAGAACAACTGGTTATGTGTTGAAGGATGGATACAACTGGATGTAGGATTAGAGTTGTGTGCGCGATGCTTCCCCTGTATCCCCAACACCTGATTGCATAACTGGAAACTTTTGGAAATTAATAGGTGGGTTCATCTAGTAGCTCGTAGGAATTCTTCCAACGAATGCAGGTTACGGAGTTCGGGGTTCTAAATTGAGTGAAGGGGTTTTATGGCCGATGTTCCGATCGGGAGTTGCATCTTAAAGGGTCCTTGGCTATGCTGATCCGGGGATTGCAAAACCCTTTCGTAACACGTTCCATAAGCTTTCAGCACAAAGATGTCGAACGAAGCTCCTATCTTGTGTTTGTTCCATCCGTACCTTGTTGTTTTTCTAATTTACCTTTTGTCCCTAAGTGGCTTCTCGTGAAGATTGTTGTTATCATTTAACTAAGAATTTCATTCGTTCCTCTTGTTCGAATGATTCTTGTGAAGACTATGTTGCAATTCTATCCGTTGTTTCAGCTTATACCTTCTTTCAATCAAATTGCTGATTGGTGGTCATCTCTTTCAGGATGGCTCCGAAACGGGTTCCCAACGCTAACCCAGAGGGTGAAGAGGTTCCAGATCGTCCTCCTTCCCCTCCTCCTCCGTCTGAGGCCTGGAGAGCGATTATGCAAACTACATATCAGAACACCCAGATGTTGATGCAGATGATGCAGCAGATGCAAGCAAATCAAGCAAATCAGGGTGCTCCAAGGAACCAAGCAATTTCTTCAACCAACAGCACCATGCTACGCTCAACCAGTTCTTGGCCAATCAACCAAAGGCTTTCAGTTACTGTGTCGACCCTCTCGATGGTGAAGATTGGATAACCGATATCAAGAAGCATTTTGAGTGCAGCAACATAAGGCTTGAGGACTATGTGAAGTTTGCAGCCTTCCAACTCAAGGACCAAGCAGCTGATTGGTGGCAGCAGTACAAAGACTCCAGAGAAGGGCGTGTGATCTATTGGGATGATTTCTGCAAGGACTTTCGCTCTCACCACATTCCAACAAGTGTCATCGAGGGTATGCGTGAGCAATTCCGCAACCTGAAGCAAGGCTCTATGACTGTCTACCAGTATAATGTCAAGTTCCAAAACCTTGCCCGCTATGCTAAGCAAGACATCCCAGATGCCAAGAGCAAGATCTATCAGTTCCGTGGAGGTCTAAAGGATGAACTTCAACTTGCTCTCACCTTGTTCGAGCCTGATGAGTTTGACAAATTCTATAACATGGCGCTTAAGCAAGAGGCAGCCCAGCTCAAGATGGAAGCTTCCAAAAAGAGGATCTAAGACGCTGTTCACTCCTCCTCATCTTCTCAAGTGGTCGCGAAGCAACAGAAGTTTTGGCTTCCACCTCCTCCTGTGATCCAAGCTCCCTACAACAACAACAAGAACTCTGGTGGCCGTGGTTTCTCCCACCCACCCAACCCAAGCAACCAGTCGAAGCATCAGTCTCAAGGTTCCAAGTCAAGTGCTACTCATTACCGTCCTCTCTCAGAAGTGGTCTGCAACAAGTGCACTCAGAAAGGTCACTATGCTAACAATTGCCCCAACCCAAGGCGCCTTCCGCCTCCTCCACCTGTCAGCACAGCTATTGTCAAGCATAATCCAAAGTCAGCAAGGGTGAATCTGATGAATGCAGCAAAAGCGGAGAATTCTTCTGATGTGATTTTGGGTAACCTTCCAGTTAACTCTATCCCTGCTAAAGTTTTGTTTGATTCGGGTGCTTCATGTTCTTTCATGTCTCAACCATTTGCATCCAAGCACAATGTTGACATCAAAAGTTTTCCAAGGGAATTATCAGTTGTTTCTCCGGGTAAATTGATGCATTCTCGTATTTATGCTCCGGATGTTTCTATTCGCATGGGTGATTATCGATTTCTGGCCTCTCCGGTGGTTCTTGGCAATTCTGACATCGACCTTATCCTCGGAATGGACTGGCTTTCTCAGCATGATGCTCAAATTGACTATGCACAGAAGTAAGTCAAGATTACTCATTCCGATGAAGATGTGATTATCTTTGCCTCCAGGGATAACACAATCAGGCTTTTCTCTCTCAATGACAAGGGCGAGATTAATGCCATATCTCAAATTCCGGTGGTTAACGAATACGAAGACGTCTTTCCTGAAGAACTTCCAGGCATGCCTCCACACCGTCAAGTGGAATTCGTCATTGAACTCGAGCCTGGTACTGAGCCAGCATGCCGGCATCCGTACAAGGTCTCTCCTAAAGAGTTGAAGGAGTTGAAGAAACAACTTGATGAACAGGAGCGTATGCGTCTGATCAGGCCTAGTACGTCCCCTTGGGGTTATGGTGTCCTATTTGTCAATAAGAAGGATGGCACGGAGCGCCTTTGCGTTGATTACCGGCCATTGAACAAGAATACAATAAAGAACAAGTATCCGCTCCCCAACATCAATGAATTGTTCGAGTAGCTCAAAGGAGCTAAAGTGTTCTCTAAGCTCGATCTCCGAATGGGCTATCACCAGATTCGCATTCGAGAAGAAGATATCCCCAAGACCGCCTTCAGAACGAGCTACGGCTCATATGAGTATACAGTCATGTCCTTTGGTCTCGCTAATGCTCCACCTACCTTCTCGAGAATGATGCACTACATTTTCAACCCCTACACCGGCGAGTTTGTGCTTGTGTATCTGGATGATATTTTGGTAGTTTCCAAGAATGAAGAGGATCACGAAAAGCACCTCCGTCTGGTTCTCGACATACTCCGTATACATAATGCCAAGTTCTCCAAGTGTGAATTCTGGCTCGATAAGGTCTTGTATCTGGGCCATATCATCTCCGCTGACGGTATTGCGGTGAACCCTGAGAAAGTTGAAGCAATTGTCAACTGGGAACCTCCTCAGAACGTCAAGCAACTCCGAAGCTTTCTTGGTCTTGCCAGCTATTGCAGAAGGTTCGTTGAGAACTTCTCCAAGATTGCCAAGCCTCTTTCCAACTTGCTGCAGAAGAATGTCAAGTACCACTGGTCTCCAGATTGTGAAGTGGCATTCAGAACTCTCAAAGAAAAGCTCGTCTCTGCACCAGTTCTTACTCCTCCAGATGAGTCCAAGCCCTATGAAGTATTCTGTGATGTTTCTCTTCAAGGACTTGGTGGTGTGCTTATGCAAGACAAGAGAATTGTGGCATACACTTCTCGTCAATTGAAGCCAAGTGAGAAGAACTACCCCACACATGATCTTGAACTAGCAGCTGTGGTACATGCCTTGATTACGTGGAGACACCTTCTGCTGGGCAGAAAAGTCGACATCTTCACCGATCATAAGAGCTTGAAGTACATCTTCACACAGCCGAATCTGAACCTCCGCCAGACTCATTGGGTCGAAATGATCCAAGAGTATGATCCCAGCATCGAATACACACCTGGCAAGGCGAATGTGATTGCAGATGCTTTGAGCAGAAAGGCATATTGCAACAGCCTCCTTATCAAGCCGTTCCAACCTGAGCTTTGTGAAGCATTCAGGAAGCTCAACCTCCAAGTTGTTCCGCAAGGCTTTCTTGCAAATCTTCAATTTGCTCCTACCTTGGAAGATCAGATCCGTGAGGCCCAACTCAGTGATGCTATGGTGCAGAAAGTGAAACATGGTATTGCAAAGGGTACTCCTAAATACAAGTGCTATCGCGTTGATGAGAGAGATACCTTGTTCTTTGAGGACAGACTCGTGGTTCCCAAAGGTGATCTCAGGAAGCTCATAATGGACGAAGCACATGATTCCCTCCTTTCGATTCATCCTGGCAGTTCCAAGATGTACCAAGACCTCAAGCAATCTTACTGGTGGACTCGCATGAAAAGGGAGATTTCCCAATTCGTGAATGAATGTGATGTCTGCAGAAGAGTGAAGGCAGAGCATCAACGTCCAGCCGGTCTTCTCCAACCTCTTCCTATTCCCGAGTGGAAATTCGACCACATTGAAATGGATTTTGTCACCTGCTTTCCTAAGTCCAAGAGAGGGAATGATTCTATCTTTGTGGTGATTGACAAGCTTACCAAACTCGCTCACTTCCTTCCAGTCAAAGAATCCATCAATGCAGCTCAATTGGCAGAGTTGTACACTTCCAGAATTGTGTCCTTACATGGCATTCCTCAAGTTATCTCCTCAGACCGTGGAAGTTTGTTCACTTCCAAGTTCTGGGACTCCTTTCAGTCTGCCATGGGCACTAAGATTCGTTTCAGCACTGCATTTCACCCTCAGACTAGTGGTCAAGTCGAGCGAGTGAATCAGATTCTAGAAGACATGCTCAGAGCCTGTGTCATATCCTTTGGCATGAAATGGGAAGATTGCCTTCCGTTTTCCGAGTTCTCTTACAACAACAGCTTCCAAGCAAGTGCCGGCAAAGCTCCGTTTGAAATCCTCTATGGCAGAAAGTGCCGTACCCCTCTCAGCTGGTCCGAGACTGGTGAATGTCAACTTCTTGGCAATGACTTGATCTCAGAAGCCGAAGAAATGTGCAAAGTCATACGTGAGAATCTCAAGGCCGCTCAGTCGCGTCAGAAGAGCTACTATGACGGCAAGCATCGTGATTTGGCTTTCAACATTGGGGATCATGTCTATCTCCGTGTTTCTCCTATGAAAGGCACCCAAAGATTCGGTATCAAAGGAAAGCTTGCTCCTAGATACATCGGGCCTTTCAAGATCCTTGGCAAAAGAGGTGATCTAGCCTATCAACTTGAGCTCCCTTCCAACTTCGCCAATGTTCATGATGTGTTTCATGTGTCTCAACTCCGCAAGTGCTTCAAGACACCTGAACGCACCATTCCGTTTGAGGAGATTGATATTCAACAAGACTTGTCTTACCGAGAGCATCCTGTTGCTATTCTCGAAGAAACCGAGCGCAAGACCCGCAACAAGTCCATCAAATTCTTGAAAGTCAAGTGGTCACACCATACCGACCGAGAAGCTACGTGGGAACGAGAAGATCACCTTCGTTCCGAGTACCCTTCCTTCTTCCAGTCCTAGATCTCAGGACGAGATATTTTTGTAGTGGAGGAGAGTTTTTAATGCCCCGGATGTAATACTTTCCCTTTTTGGCAATATATATATCTTTGGGTCCATCAGTTCCATTCCGGGTTCTTCGTCTTTCGGGTTTTCGTTGTTTTATCGTGTTGCGTGTGTGCATTCATCCATATCATGTTGTCATGTGCATCGCATTGCATTTGTGTTGTCGTTTGCATCCGGTCCCTCTCGTTCCTCCCCGTTTTCCGTTTCGAGTTCCGGAGCTCCCTCACGTGTCCGTGGCATCCCCGAGGCCTACTTTGGTGTTTGGCCGTGTAACGTTTCCGGTTTGGCGTGAGACTTGTCGTGCGATGTTGTTTTGGTGTGTGTAACTCGCATGTCAAATCTCGTTGCGTTTGGAGTTCGTTTGGTGCTCCAACAGTTATTCTCGTGGGCTGAAAGTACCTCCTCTTTGAGGCCCAAGACACCCCTCCAACAGCCCACCAAACCAACCCAAACCGCTCCCTCCATCTAGGCCATCCAATTGTGATCGTGTGGCCGAAAACCTCACCTCATTTGGACAACCCTAGCTCCTTGTGCCTATATAAACGTCCATCTCCCCCAATTTTCGCGTCTGAAACCCTAATGCTTCCACAGTTCACCGCCGGTGCTTCCACCGTTGATCCGCGGTGCTTCCACCGTTGAAAATCCGTGCTTCCGACGTCCCAGGAAATCGTGCTTCCGAAGTTCTTCTCCGTGCTTCCGTAGTGCCGGAGCTGCGCTTCCGTCCGACGAGTGGGCTCGCGCGTCATCTTATTCCCCGGATCTCGCCGCCGCCGCGCATCGCCGCCGCCGCGGGCCTCACCGGCCGGCGCCGTCCCCGCCGCTCCAGCCCCTCCGCCGCCGGGCCACCGCCTCCGCCGCCGGCGCTCGCCGCCTCCCCGGCCGCGCGCCTCCTCCCGCCGGCCCCGTCGCCTCAGGCCGCCGCCTCCCTTGCCGGCCCGGCCAGCCGCCGGCCAGGTTGGTCGCCGCCGCCACCGATCGGGAGATCGGGACCCGATCCCGTCCGCAGCAGCCGGAAGCCTTAGGTGGGCCGAACCCTAGGCCCGTTAGCCTGCTGGGCCGGATCCGACCCGATCCGCCAGCCGTTGACCCGCGGGCCCGGTTGACCACCGCCGCCCGTTGACCCCGTTTGACCCTGAGGTTGTTCCTTTTTCCCTCCAAGTCCCTGACAGTTTTAGTTCCTGTTGCTGTTTTGTTTTGATGATAACTTTTTGTGTGTTGGTCCGATTTGAGCAAATGATATGTCAAAATGATCGTGGTGACTTGTACTACGTTTTGTTCCATTGTGCCATGCATGTTTGAGGTCATCTAGATGTCTTAATCTTCATGAGAAGGGTGCTACTTGTTATAAACTGCTGTTAGTTGTTGTTTTCATGCCATCTTTGCAATGTGATAACTTGGTGAATGTTTATCCAAATGAAGCAAATGATATGTCCACGTGTTCATCATGTTATGCTCTACATGTTGGTTGCTTTAGCTTGCATGATAGATTTCATATTGCCATGTTTATCTCCTTTGCAAAGTGCTATGTGGTTGTTATGTCGTTAAACTTGTTACGAGATGCCTCGTAGAGGAGCTCGTTGCTATTGATGTGGTTGTCCCCTTGATGCATGCTTAGATGTTTTGGACTCCCCATCATGTGTACTTTGCTTTGGTGCAAACCACTTGTCTTGTTTAGTTTTGAGGTGACTTAAACTTGCTCACAAAGATGCCATGATGTTACTACTGTTTTAACACTTAGTGAAATTTCACTAAGTCTGGAATCTGTAATTTCCAGATGCCATGTTTGCTTGTTGTTCTAGGCAAATCCATGATAGTTTTGGGGTGACTCTTGATGATTCCTTGTTGTATAAGTTGTTGGCTATCCATTCATGCTCTAACATGCTTATTTGGGTGGTTGTAGCATATTTAACTCTTGCTCCCAAGTTGCAACAAATTACTGCTGTCAGGTTTTTGTTGTCAAGTTCAATATGTCATAGCTTGTTGCTATTGATCCATGCTTCCTTTGGAGATGCTCCAATGGAATTGTTTGCTGTAGGATATGTCTAATTTATGTCCATGCTCCTTGCCATGATGTTTGAGTGCTGCAGACTATTTATCTCTTGCTCTGAAGTTGCTATGTGGCTGTTAATTTCAGCTTGTGCATGTTTATTGTTTCGGGTGTAACTTTTAGCCCGTTGCTCCGTTTTGAGCAAGTCCTATATGAAACTTGTGTGTTTTTGCATGTAGTTTCATAATACCCTCATGTTATCATGTTTTGAAGCATTTTGCTTGTTGCACATTGTCATGCTCCTTTGTGCTGTAACACTGTGCTTCCTATGTAGACTTTCTATGCTTCCATAGTGCATCTGTTTTGCTTCCATAGTGCATCAGCCATGCATCCAGTAGTTTTGTGCATTGCATCTTGTTGATTTTGTGCCTTGTGTGTTTGTGTTGAGTAGAGCCGGAAGCTGAGACCGAGTACGAGTATGAGGTTACTACCGAGGTTGAGAACGAGGAGCCCGCTTACGATCCCATCGACAACTCTTCAGGCAAGATGACCTGACCCCGATAACATTACTATCTTTGCCTATTGCTAGAAGTCTCGTTCTATAGCTTTGCCTCGATGCCCATGTTTTCCTGTCAGCCTCCTATTGTAACCATGAACCTGTTTAACCACCCTACCTATGCAAACCTTTGATTGGCTAAGTACACTTCGCTCAGCCCCTCTTATAGCATTGTTAGTTGCAGGAGAAGATTGAAGATTCTTGCTTCTTGTTGAAGCTTGTTGGGATATAACACTATATTAACTATTAAATAAAATCATCTATATATTGGTAATGGGTGGAAGGCTAAGCCTTTTGCTTGGCGATTTGTTCCACTCATGCCGCCTTAGGAACCGTATAAACCGGTGTTATGTTCCTTGATTATGCGTTCCTCACACGGTTGGGGTTATGGGACCCCCTCGATAAACCGCTAAGTGCTAAGTCTTTTCCAGCAAGTCCCAACATTGGTACTATTTGCCTAATAACTAAAAACTTGCATAGGGAGTAATTAACCCTCTTCTTAATCAACAACCCCGGGCCAGTGCTCCACATGAGTGTTGGTCCGAACTGGGGGTTACGCGGGGCCACCTCGAGGGAACTCAAGGTCTGGTAAAAGCCTGTGGGATCACCCATCCGGTCGTGGCCTGAGACTAGATATGCGCGGCTACTGTCAGGGTGTCGGCACGCCGGGAGGATTTGCTGGATTAGCCTTACCTTAGTCGGAGTATCTTGAGCACGGGATTCCGAGGATACTCGGGCCTTCCCACTTTGGAGTTGCGACTCCGCGGATCGTGGGCTTGTCATGGGCCAAGTTGGAACACCACTGCAGGGTTATGAACTTTCGAAAGCCGTGCCCGCGGTTATGTGGCAGATGGGAGCTTGTTAATATCCGGTTGTAGAAAACTTGACACCATGTTCCAATACACTACCAGCGTGAGTACCGTGACGGTCATTTTCCGAAAGGGATTCGGGAAGTGAACACGGTGGGGTTATGTTTGACTTGCTAGTTAGGATCACTTCGTGATCATCTCTCGACCGAGGCACTTTCTCTTCTCGCTCTCTTTTACGTAAGCTAGGCTAGTGCTGCTGCAAACTCTTGTTCTTTCTCCAGCCTTGTTCCACACCCAAGGCTTGGATAGTCGTGTTACCCGGGAACGGGATTGCTGAGTCCTCTGTGGCTCACAGTTACTTCAACACACCAGATGCAGGTACGATGGTGAGCTACACAGACGATGACACCGAGCTAGACTGGGAGTTCGACGAGGAGCATAGCCGTTACTATGTGAACTATCCGGTTGATCAGTAGAGCTTGTACAAGGATTCGATCTAGACCTGTGGTTTAATGTTATGTTTGGTATCTTGTCATTTGGATCTTTACCCTTAGATGGGCTGTGATGTTTATTTGAATGATGATTGGATATCTAATGAATTTGTGTGACGTGGCGAGTGTAAGCCAACTATCTTTTCAGCTTTCATCCCTATTTTTTTTACATGAGATGTGCAAAGGTACCAAACTTGCGATCATTCCAGAATGGGCTTATATCTTTAAGTCGTGCCTTGACACATAGGAGATATAGTCCCATCCTGGGCATTACAGTTAGGAAACATAACCATCTTTGATTGACGATTTAGTCTAGTAAAGGCATATTAGGGACACTCTGTTTTGTCTATGTATTCACACATGTATCAAGTTTCCGGTTAATACAATTCTAGCATGAATAAAAGACATTTATCATGATATATAAGGAAATATAAATAACAACTTTATTATTTCCTCTAGGGCATATTTCCTTCAGTCTCCCACTTGCACTAGAGTCAATAATCTAGATTACATAGTAATGATTCTAACACCCATGGAGTCTTGGTGCTGATCATGTTTTGCTCGTGGAAGAGGCTTAGTCAACGGGTCCGCAACATTCAGATCCGTATGTATCTTGCAAATTTCTATGTCTCCCTTCTTGACTTGATCACGGATAGAGTTGAAGCGTCTCTTGATGTGCTTGGTTCTCTTGTGAAACCTGGATTCCTTCGCCAAGGCTATTGCTCCAGTGTTGTCACAAAATATTTTCATTGGACCCGAGGCACTATGTATTACACCGAGATCGGATATGAACTCCTTCATCCAGACTCCTTCATTTGCTGCTTCTGAAGCAGCTATGTACTCCGCTTCACACGTAGATCCCGCCACGACGCTCTGTTTGGAACTGCACCAACTGACAGCTCACCGTTCAACAAAAAATACATATCCGGTTTGTGACTTAGAGTCATCCGGATCAATGTCAAAGCTTGAATCAACGTAACCATTTACGATGTGCTCTTTGTCACCTCCATAAACGAGAAACATATCCTTTGTCCTTTTTAGGTACTTCAGGATGTTCTTGACCGCTATCCAGTGATCCACTCCTGGATTACTTTGGTACCTCCCTGCTAAACTTATAGCAAGGCACACATCACGTCTAGTACACAACATTGCATACATGATAGATCCTATGGCTAAAGCATAGGGAATGAATTTTATTTTCTCTCTATCTTCTGCAGTGGTCGGGCATTGAGTCTTACTCAACTTCACACCTTGTAACACATGCAGGAACCCTTTCTTTGACTGATCCATTTTGAACTTCTTCAAAACTTTATCAAGGTATGTGCTTTGTGAAAGTCCAATTAAGCGTCTTGATCTATCTCTATAGATCTTGATGCCGAATATATAAGCAGCTTCACCGAGGTCTTTCATTGAAAAATTCTTATTCAAGTATCCTTTTATGCCATCCAGAAATTCTATATCATTTCCAATCAACAATATGTCATCCACATATAATATCAGAAATGCTACAGAGCTCCCACTCACTTTCTTGTAAATACAGACTTCTCCAAAAGTCTGTATAAAACCATATGCTTTGATCACCTCATCAAAGAGTATATTCCAACTCCGAGATGCTTGCACCAGTCCATAGATGGATTGCTGAAGCTTGCACACTTTGTTAGCACCTTTAGGATCGACAAAACCTTCTGGTTGCATCATATACAACTCTTCTTTGAGATATCCATTAAGGAATGCAGTTTTGACATCCATTTCCCAGATTTCATAATCATAAAATGCGACAATTGCTAACATGATCCGGACAGACTTAAGCATCGCTACGGGTGAGAAAGTCTCATCGTAGTCAACTCCTTGAACTTGTCGAAAACCTTTCGCAACAAGTCAAGCTTTGTAGACAGTAATGTTACCATCGGCGTCAGTCTTCCTCTTAAATATCCATTTATTTTCAATGGCTTGCCGATCATCGGGCAAGTCAACCAAAGTCCATACTTCGTTCTCATACATGGATCCCATCTCAGATTTCATGGCCTCAAGCCATTTTGCGGAATCTAGGCTCATCATCGCTTCCTCATAGTTCGTAGGTTCATCATGGTCTAGTAACATGATTTCCAGAACAGGGTTACCGTACCACTCTGGTGCAGAACGTACTCTGGTTGACCTACGAGGTTCAGTAGTAACTTTATCTGAAATTTCATGATCATAATCATTAGCTTCCTCACTGATCGGTGTAGGAATCACTGGAACTAGTTTATGAGATGCACTACTTTCCAACTCGTGATAAGGTACAATTACCTCATCAAGTTCTAATTCCTCCCCACTCACTTCTTTCGAGAGAAACTCCTTCTCTAGAAAGGATCCATTCTTAGCAACGAATATCTTGCCTTCGGATCTGTGATAGAAGGTGTACCCAACAGTTTCCTTTGGGTATCCTATGAAGACACATTTCTCCGACTTGGGTTCGAGCTTATCAGGTTGAAGCTTTTTCACATAAGCATCGCAGCCCCAAACTTTAAGAAATGACAACTTGCGTTTCTTGCCAAACCACAGTTCATAAGGCATCGTCTCAACGGATTTAGATGGTGCCCTATTTAACGTGAATGCAATTGTCACTAAAGCATAACCCCAAAACGATAGTGGTAAATCGGTAAGAGACATAATAGATCGCACCATATCTAATAAAGTACGGCTATGACATTCGGACACACCATTACGCTGCGGTGTTCCAGGTGGCGTGAGTTGTGAAACTATTCCACATTGTTTCAAATGAAGACCAAACTCATAACTCAAATATTCGCCTCCGCGATCTGATCGTAGAAACTTTATTTTCCTGTTACGATGATTCTCTACTTCACTCTGAAATTCCTTGAACTTTTTCAAATGTTTCAGACTTGTGCTTCATCAAGTAGATATACCCATATCTGCTCAAATCACCTGTGAAGGTCAGAAAATAACGATACCCGCCGCGAGCCTCAACACTCATTTGTCCGCATACATCAGTATGTATGATTTCCAATAAGTCAGTTGCTCGCTTCATTGTTCCGGAGAATAGAGTGTTAGTCATCTTGCCCATGAGGCATGGTTCACAAGCACCAAGTGATTCCAAAAGTCCATCAACATGGAGTTTCTTCATGCGCTTTACACCAATATGACCTAAACGGCAGTGCCACAAATAAGTTGCACTATCATTATCAACTTTGCATCTTTTGGCTTCAATATTATGAATATGTGTATCACTACGATCGAGATCCAACAAAAATAGACCATTCATCAATGGTACATGACCATAAAAGATATTACTCATATAAATAGAACAACCATTATTCTTTGATTTAAATGAATAACCGTCTCGCAACAAACAAGATCCAGATATAATGTTCATGCTCAACGCTGGGCCCAAATAACAATTATTTAGGTCTAAAACTAATCCCGAAGGTAGATGTAGAGGTAGCGTGCCAACAGCGATCACATCGACTTTGGAACCATTTCCCACACGTATCGTCACCTCGTCCTTACTAATCTTTTTTTAATCCATAGGCCCTGTTTTGAGTTACAAATATTAGCAACCGAACCAGTATCAAATACCCAGGTGCTACTACGAGCATTAGTAAGGTACACATCAATAACATGTATATCAAATATACCTTTGTTCACTTTGCCATCCTTCTTATCCGCCAAATACTTGGGGCAGTTCTGCTTCCAGTGTCCAGTCCCTTTGCAGTAGAAGCACTCAGTTTCAAGCTTGGCTCCAGACTTGGGTTTCTTCACGGGAGTAGCAACTGTCTTGCTATTCTTCTTGAAGTTCCCCTTCTTTACCTTGCCCTTTTTCTTGAAACTAGTGGTCTTGTTAACCATCAACACTTGATGCTCCTTTTTGATTTCTACCTCCGCAACTTTGAGCATAGCAAAGAGCTCGGGAATAGTTTTCTGCATCCCTTGCATATTATAGTTCATCATGAAGCCTTTATAGATTGGTGGCAGTGATTGAAGAACTCTATCAATAACACTATCTTCATCAACTTTGCATCCAAGTTGAGTCATGTGATTGTAGTACCCAGACATTCTGAGTAAGTGTTCACTGATAGAACTGTCCTCCTCCATCTTGCAGCTATAGAACTTATTGGAGACTCCATATCTCTCAATTCGGGCATTTGCTTGAAATATTAACTTCAACTCTTGGAACATCTCATATGCTCCATGACGTTCAAAACGTCTTTGAAGTCCTGATTCTAAGCCGTAAAGCATGGCACACTGAACTATCGAGTAGTCATCAGAACGAGCTTGCCAGACGTTCATAACATCCGGAGTTGCTCATGTAGCATGCCTGTCACCTAGCGGTGCTTACAGAACATAATTCTTCTGTGTAACAATGATGATAATCCTCAAGTTACGGACCCAGTCCGTGTAGTTGCTACCATCATCTTTCAACTTAGCTTTCTCTAGGAACGCATTAAAATTCAAGGGAATGGTAGCACGGGCCATTGATCTACAACAACATAGATATGCGAAAACTATCAGGACTAAGTTCATGATAAATTAAAGTCCAATTAATCATATTACTAAAGAACTCCCACTTAGATAGACATCCCTCTAGTCATCTAAATGATCACGTGATCCAAATCAACTAAACCATGTCCGATCATCACGTGAGATGGAGTAGTTTGAAATGGTGAACATCTTATGTTGATCATATCTACTATATGATTCACGCTCGACCTTTCAGTCTCCAGTGTTCCGAGGCCATGTCCGTACATGCTTGGCTCTTCAAGTTTAACCCGACTATTCTGCATGTGCAAAATTGTCTTACACCCATTGTTTTTGAATGTAGAGCTTATCACACCCGATAATCACGTGGTGTGTCGGCACGACGAACTTTCGCAACGGTGCATACTCAGGGAGAACACTTGTACCTTGAAACTTTGTAAGGGATCATCTTATAATGCTACCACAGTACTAAGCAAAATAAGAAGCATAATAAGATAAACATCACATGCAATCAAAATATGTGACATGATATGGCCATCATCATCTTGTGCTTTTGACCTCCATCTCCAAAGCATCGTCATGATCTCCATCATCACCGGCTTGACACCATGATCTTCATTGTAGAATCGTGGTTGTCTCACCAACTATTGCTACTACTACTATCGCTAACTCATAGTGATAAAGTAAAGCAATTACATGGCTTTCGCAACTCATACAATAAAGAGACAACCATAAGGCTCCTGCCGTTTGCCGATAATTTACAAAACATGATCATCTCATACAATAACGTATAACTCATCACGTCTTGACCATATCACATCACAATATGCCTTGCAAAAACAAGTTAGACGTCCTCTACTTTGTTGTTGCAAGTTTTACGTGGCTGCTATGGGCTTAGCAAGAACCGTTCTTACCTACGCATCAAAACCACAACGATCTTTTGTCAAGTGTGCTGTTTTAACCTTCAACAAGAACCGAGCGTAGTCACACTCGATTCAAATAAAGTGAGAGAGACAGACACCCGCCGATCACATTTAAGCAACGAGTGCTCGTAACGGTGAAACCAATCTTGCGTAAGCGTACGCGTAATGTCGGTACGGGCCGCTTGATCTCACAATACCGCCGAATCAAAGTATGACATGCTAGTAAGCAAAATAACTATTATCGCCCACAACTCATTGTGTTCTACTAGTGTATATCATATACGCGTAGACCTGGCTCATGATGCCACTGTTGGGGAACATAGTATTTCAAAAAAATTCCTACGAACACACAAGATCTATCTAGGAGAAGCATAACAACGAGTGGGAGAGTGTGTCTACGTACCCTCGTAGACCGAAAGCGGAAGCGTTTTAGTAATGCGGTTGGTGTAGTTGAACGTCTTCATGATCCAACCGATCCAAGTATCGAACGTACGGCACATCCGTGATCTGCACACGTTCAGCTCGGTGACGTCCCTCGAACTCTTGATCCAGTTGAGGTCGAGCCATTGGGTTAACATTTCAGTTTCCAAAAATGATATAATAAAACATATAAATGCATATAAATCATCCAAGATTGGTAATATAATAGCATGAAACAATCAAATATTATAGATACGTTAGAGATGTACCTCCTGTAAAGCCCTAGCCCCCACCATCCATATATGGTGGGGGCTACGAGACTCTCAATCCCATCTACATCCGTAGAACTAGACTTTCGGTAGTGAATTCATCTCCCTTAATGTACTCCCTCACACAAGGTATCCTACCATGATTACAAACATAAAGCAGGATGTAGGGTATTACTCCACCCCGGATGCCCAAACCACTCTTCGTGTGGCCTTTGTTCTGATACTTCTGACCACGTTGGCCACCCTACCCGGGGTATTGATGTCTTTTCGCTCTGTCAGTTAGCACGCCAGGCACATGCTACTCTAGTCGGAGAACGAATCCATGTCGGATCATTATACATGCCTCGCGACTTCATGCCGGGCCAGAACTTACTCCTCGGCTCCTTCGACCTCGAGGTTGACAATCGGGTGATGCTTTATGACATAATGCCTCTCCCGTTCATCGACTACATGCATTTCGGGAACATCAAGTTCTTGTTTGATGAACACGATGACACCACTGTCATTCACGCCTCTCCATCACAGGTGGCGAAAAAATATGGTGTCGGTCTCGAGAAGTGTCGGGGTAGACGGGACTTCATCAACCCACCAGCCCGCCCAAACAATCAACGTCAACATGATCTTCCCATTGGGGAACATAGTATTTAAAAAAAAATCCTACAAACATGCAAGATCTATCTAGGAGAAGCATAGCAACGAGCGGGAGAGTGTGTCTATGTACCCTCGTAGACCGAAAGCGGAAGCGTTTTAGTAACGTGGTTGATGTAGTCGAACATCTTCACGATCCAACTGATCCAAGTACCCAACGTACGACACCTCCGCGATCTGCACACGTTCAACTCGGTGACGTTCCTCGAACTCTTGATCCAGTTGAGGCTGAGGGAGAGTTTCATCAGCACAACGACGTGGTGACGGTGTTGATGAAGTTCTCGACGCAGGGCTTCGCTTAAGCACCGCGATAATATGACCAAGGTGTGTAACAGTGGAGGGGGGCACATCACACGGCTAAGAAATCAACTTGTGTGTCTATGTGGTGCCCCCTCCCCCGTATATAAAGGAGGGGAGGAGGAGAGGGCCGACCCTCATAGGGCGCGCCGAAGGGGGGAGTCCTACTCCCACTAGGAGTAGGTTTCCCCCTTTCCTACTAGGAGTAGGAGAATAAGGAAGATGGAGAGAGGGAGAAGGAAAGGGGGGCCGGCCCCCACCCCAATTCGGATTGGGCTTGGGGGGCGCCCTCCACTTGGCTGCCTCCTCCTCTCTTCCACTAAGGCCCAATAAGGCCCATTGACTCCCCGAGGGGTTACGGTAACCTCTGATACGTGTCCGACGTATCTATAATTTTTGATTGTTCCATGCTATTATTTATGATGTCTTGGATGTTTAATGGGCTTTGTCATACACTTTTATATCATTTTTGGGACTAACCTACTAACCCAAAGGCCCAGTCCAGATTGCTGTTTTTTGCCTGTTTTAGGGTTTTGCAGAAAAAGAATATAAAACGGAGTCCAAACGGAATGAAACCTTCGCGAGAGATATTTTTGGAGAAAATCACACACATGGGACTTGAGAACCACGTCAGGGGAGCCTCGGGGTGTCCACGAGGGTGGGGGCATGCCCGCTGCCTCGTGGGCCCCTCGAGCACCCCCCCGGTGTCCTCCTTCCTCCTATATAAGTCTACGAACCCTGAAACCATCGCGAACAGAGAGAAAACCCTAATTCCACCACCGTAACCTTCTGTTCCCGTGAGATCCCATCTTGGAGCCTGTTCCGGAGCTCCGCCGGAGGGGGGGTCCATCATAGAGTGCTTCTACATCATCATCATCGCCCTCACCATGAGTTGTGAGTAGTTTACCACAGACCTTCGGGTCCATAGCTACTATCTAGATGGCTTCTTCTCTCTCTCTGGATCTGAATACAAAGTTCTCCTCGGTCTTCGAGGAGATCTATTCGATGTAATCTCTTTTTGCAGTGTGTTTGTCGAGATCCGATGAATTGTGAGTTTATGATCAAGATTATCTATGAGAAATATTTGGTTCTTCTCTGAACTCTTTATGTGTGCTCATAATATCCTTGCAAGTCTCTTCGAATTATTGGTTTGGTTTTGCCTACTAGATCTATAGTCTTGCAATGGGAGAAGTGCTTGGCTTTGGGTTCAATCTTGCAGTGTCCTTTCCCAGTGACAGTAGGGGCAGCAAGGCACGTATTGTATTGTTGCCATCGAGGATAAAAATATGGGGTTTATATCATATTGCTTGAGTTTATCCCTCTACATCATGGCATCTTGCTTAAGGCGTTACTCTGTTCTTATGAACTCAATACACTAGATGCATGCTGGATAGCGGTCGATGTGTGGAGTAATAGTAGTAGATGTAGAATTGTTTCGGTCTACTTGTCTCGGATGTGATTCCTATATACAATGATCATGCCTAGATAGTCTCATAATTATTCACTTTTCTATCAATTTCTCAACAGTAATTTGTTTACCCGCCGTAGAATATCGCTATCATGAGAGAAGCCACTAGAGAACACTATGGCCCCCGGGTCTATTCTCAACATATCAATCTACATCTACTTTACTTTTACCGCTTTTACTTTCTATTCTTATAAACAATAATACCAAAAATATAAACTATCATCTCTATCAGATCTCACTTTCGTAAGTGACCGTAAAGGGATTGACAGCCCCTTATCGCGTTGGCTACGAAGTTCTTATTTGTTTGTGCAGGTGCGAGGGACCCACACATGGTCTCCTACTGGATTGATACCTTGGTTCTCAAAAACTGAGGGAAATACTTACGCTACTGTGCTGCATCTCCCTTTCCTCTTCGAGGGAATACAACGCAAGCTCGAGAAGTAGCAAGAAGAATTTCTGGCGCCGTTGCCGGAGAGGCTTACGTAAAAGTCATATACCAAGTACCAATCACAAACCCTTATCCTTCGTATTACCTTTTTTGCCTCTCGGTCTCCTCTCCCCCACTTCACCCTTGCCGTTTTATTTGCGCTTCTTCCGCCGTGTGTTTATCGTTCGCTTGCTTCTTCTTTGCTTGTGTGTTGCTTGCCTGATTGCCCTCATGTCTGAGATGGGGGGCGATTTTATCGAGAAGGGTAGAAATGTCGAGGGCAACGTCCATGTTGATCCTCCAGATGAAGCTACCACTTTACATATTAAGAAGTTATGAGTTGGTAGTGGTAATATTATTGGAAAAGGAGTTCTTCAAGACTTCTTTACTTGTGTCGGTGCTTTGCCCACTATGGGTGGCTCTATTCTTCACAGAACTAGTAGCCTTGTGGATGATGTATCTATGCTTATAGTAGAAATTGAAAGGCAATTTGTCCATATGCATCCCTGTATTCAGAGAATCTTTTTGGAATTTTCCAATATTGAGCATTCTTCTGTTAAGCGTGCAGCTACTATATTTTTGGCTCATGAATTTAGATATATCATGAAAGAGGCCAAAGAAATCTTTGCTCATTACGGAGTAGATGCCGGTCGACCTCCCATAGAGGCTATCTTGTTCAATCAAGAAGACCTAATGCGATTGCGATCTCCTGATCATGTTGCTTTTAATGAAAACCTTAGAAAAAAGGTTCCTACTGAGATCTTGATTGATAGAATTTCTGAGATAAACGATGACTTTGCTGTTCAAAACAATGGGGTAGGCTTCTCCCTTGAGCAAAGGCTTATGACCTTCTGCCAAAAGAATGCCTATAATGATGAACTGGTTATCCACTACAAAGGGCCAAAAGAGGAACCTATTCCTCATAAGATTGATGTAGGGGACTTTTGTCCTATTAAATTCAGCCCTTTTGATTACTTTTGCTTGCCACAAAGGAAGCTTGCTGCTGAACGTAGGGAATATGAGATGAGCTTTCGTGACATATCGTATCATTATGTCATTCCCTAGTTCTATCTTGTATCGTGCCTAGCTAGGGGCGTAAAACGATAGCGCTTGTTGGGAGGCAACCCAACTTTATATTTTTTGTTTTTGTTGCTGTTAGGGAATAAATATTGCATCTAGCTTCTGTTTAGATGTGGTTTCATGTTTTGTTTAGTGTTTGTGCCAAGTAGAACCTTTGGGAAGACTTGTGTGAAGTTTAAGTGATCTTGCTGTGAAAAACAGAATCGGTAGCGCCACCTAAAGTGGTCGTCAAATTTTACTGGAGCATGCTATTTAGTTGATTATTTTTGCAGATAATTAATAGACAAATTCCTCACGTTTACCAATTTAGTTTGAATTTTTTGGAGTTCCAGAAGTAGGTGAAACCTGCAGATTACTACAGACTGTTCTGTTTTTTTGCACATTTTGTTTTTCGTGTGTTATTTGCTTATTTCAATGCATCTATGAGTAGTATTGGCAAGTATGAACCATAGAGAAGTTGGAATACAGTAGATTTAACACCAATATAAACAAAGAATGAATTCATTGCTGTACCTTCGAGTAGTGGTTTGCTTTCTTATACTAACGGAGCTCACGAAATTTTTTGTCTAAGTTTTGTGTTGTGAAGTTTTCAAGTTTTGATTATTGCTTTGATGGACTATGGAACAAAGAGTAGCAAAGGCCTAAGCTTGGGGATGCCCATGGCACCCCAAGTAATTCAAGGACAATCAAAAGCCTAAGCTTGGGGATGCCCCGGGAAGGCATCCCCTCTTTCGTCTTCATCCATCGGTAACTATACTTGGAGCTATATTTTTAGTCGCAACATGATATGTGTTTTGCTTGGAGTGTCTTGTATAATTTGATTCTTTGCTTGTTAGTTTGCCACAATTATCCTTGCTGGACACACCTATTTGAGAGAGTTAAATATGGCCTAGGAATTGATAGAACACTCTATGTGCTTCACTTATATCTTTTGAGTTGAATAGTTTTGCTCTAGTGCTTCACTTATATCTTTTAGAGCACGGTGGTGATAATATTTTGAAAAATTGTTGAACTCTCATGCTTCACTTACATCCTTTTTAGAGTCTATTATAACAGCATGGTAATGTGTTTAGGCTACAAAACTAGTCTTCACATGATAGACATCCAATGTCAATGTAGTAAAAAAATTCACACCAAGTGCATTGAATATGATGAGATGTTGGATGCTTGATAATTGTTTTGAGATATGAGGATAGTGATATTAGAGTCATGCTAGTGGGGTTATTATGAAATTAAGAAATACTTGTGTTAAGTTTTGATTCCCGTAGCATGCATGTATGGTGAACCGCTATGTGACAAAGTTAGAGCATGAGGTATTTGTAGAGTGCCAACCTTTGTGTGGAGGTCGGGGGCGCGCGATGGTTAACTCCTACCAACCTCCCCCCTAGGAGCATGCGTTGATTGCTTTGTTTTGATGACTCATAGATTTTTGCAACAAGTATATGAGTTCTTATGACTAATGTTGAGTCCACGGATTATACGCACTCTCACCCTTCCACCATTGCTTGCCTCTCTTGTATCGTGCAACTTTCGCCGCTACCATAAACCCACTATATATCCTTCCTCAAAATAACCACCATATTTTTCCTCAAAACAGCCACAATACCTACCTATCATGGCATTTCCATAGCCATTCCAAGATATATTGCCATGCAACTTTCCACCGTTCCTTTCATATGACACGCATCATATTGTCATATTGCCATGCATGGTCATGTAGTTGACATAGTATTTGTGGCAAAGCCACCATGCATAATTTTTCATACATGTCACTCTTGATTCATTGCACATCCCGGTACATCGCCGGAGGCATGCATGTAGAGTCATACTTGTTGTAGTATCGAGTTGTAATATCGAGTTGTAAATCAATGAAAGTGTGATGATCATCATTATTAGAGTATTGTCCCGTGTGAGGAAAGGCCAATAAAAAAAGGGAGATGGCCCAAAAAAATAGAGAGGGGCTAATAAAAAAAGAGAAAGCCCCTCCAAAAAAATGAGAGAAAAGAGAGAAGGGACAATTGCTACTATCTTTTTCCACACTTGTGTTTCAAAGTAGCACCATGTTCTTCATGATAGAGAGTCTCATGCTTAGTCACTTTCATATGCTAGTGGGAATTTTCATTATAGAACTTGGCTTGTATATTCCAACTATGGGCTTCCTCAAATGCCCTAGGTCTTCGTGAGCGAGCAAGTTGGATGCACACCCACTAGTTTCTTTTGTTGAGCTTTCATACATATTTAGCTCTAGTGCATCCGTTGCATGGCAATCCCTACTCACTCACATTGATATCAATTGATGGGCATCTCCATAGCCCGTTGATATGCCTAGTTGATGTGAGACTATCTCCCTCCTTTTTTTCTTCTCCACAACCACATCTCTATTCCACATAGTGCTATGTCCATGGCTCATGCTCATATATTGCGTGAAAGTTGAAATGTTTGAAAAAAAAAGAGTATGAAAACAAGTGCTTGGCTGAAATCGGGGTTGTGCATGATATGAATATTTTGTGTGATGAGGATAGAGCATAGCCAGACCATATGACTTTGTAGGAATAACTTTATTTAGCCGTAGTATTTTGAGAAGACATGATTGCTTTGTTAGTATGCTTGAAGCATTATTATTTCTTATGTCAATATAGACTTTTATCTTGAATCTTTCAGATCTGAACATTCATGCCACAATTAAGAGAACTACATTGAAAAACTATGTTGGTTAGCATTCCACATCAAAAATTCTGTTTTTATCATTTACCTACTCGAGGATGAGCAGGAATTAAGCTTGGGGATGCTTGACACATCTCCAATGTATCTATAATTTTTGATTGTTCCATGCTATTATTTATGATGTCTTGGATGTTTAATGGGCTTTGTCATACACTTTTATATGTCATTTTTGGGACTAACCTACTAACCCAAAGGCCCAGTCCAGATTGCTATTTCTTGCCTTTTTTTCAGGGTTTTGCAGAAAAATAATATCAAACAGAGTCCAAACGGAATGAAACCTTCGCGAGAGATATTTTTGGAGAAAATCACGCACAGGGGACTTGAGAACCACGTCAGGGGAGCCTCGGGGTGTCCATGAGGGTGGGGGGCGCGCCCCCTGCCTCGTGGGCCCCTCACGCACCCCCCCCGGTGTCCTCCTTCCTCCTATATAAGTCTACGTACCCTGAAACCATCGCGAACAGAGAGAAAACCCTAATTCCACTGCTGTAACCTTCTGTTCCCGTGAGATCCCATCTTGGAGTCTGTTTCGGAGCTCCGCCGAAGGGGGGATCCATCACGGAGTGCTTCTACATCATCATCATCGCCCTCACCATGAGTTGTGAGTAGTTTACCATAGACCTTCGGGTCCATAGCTAGTATCTAGATGGCTTCTTCTCTCTCTCTCTGGATCTCAATACAAAGTTCTCCTCGGTCTTCGAGGAGATCTATTCGATGTAATCTCTTTTTGCGGTGTGTTCGTCGAGATCCGATGAATTGTGAGTTTATGATCAAGATTATCTATGAGAAATATTTGGGTCTTCTCTGAACTCTTTATGTGTGCTCATAATATCCTTGCAAGTCTCTTCGAATTATTGGTTTGGTTTGGCCTACTAGATCTATAGTTCTTGCAATGGGAGAAGTGCTTGGCTTTGGGTTCAATCTTGCGGTGTCCTTTCCCAGTGACAGTAGGGGCAGCAAGGCACGTATTGTATTGTTGCCATCGAGGATAAAAATATGGGGTTTATATCATATTACTTGAGTTTATCCCTCTACATCATGTCCTCTTGCTTAAGGCTTTACTCTGTTCTTATGAACTCAATACACTAGATGCATGCTGGATAGCGGTCGATGTGTGGAGTAATAGTAGTAGATGCAAAATCGTATTGGTCTACTTGTCTCGGACGTGATGCCTATATACAATGATAATGCCTAGATAGTCTCATAATTATTCGCTTTTCTATCAATTGCTCGATAGTAATTTGTTCACCCGCCGTAGAATATCGCTATCATGAGAGAAGCCACTAGAGAACACTATGCCCCCCAGGTCTATTCTCAACATATCAATCTACATCTACTTTACTTTTACCGCTTTTACTTTCTGTTCTTATAAACAAAAATACCAAAAATATAAACTATCATCTCTATCAGATCTCACTTTCGTAAGTGACCGTAAAGGGATTGACAACCCCTTATCGCGTTGGCTGCGAAGTTCTTATTTGTTTGTATAGGTGCGAGGGACTCGCACGTGGTCTCCTACTGGATTGATAACTTGGTTCTCAAAAACTGAGGGAATACTTACGCTACTGTGGTGCATCTCCCTTTCCTCTTCGAGGGAATACAATGCAAGCTCGAGAAGTAGCAACCTCCCGGTACTCCGAAAAATGCCCGAACTCATTCGGAACCATTCCGGTGTCCAAACATAGCCTTCCAATATATCAATCTTTATGTCTCGACCATTTTGAGACTCCTCGTCATGCCCGTGATCACATACGGGACTCCGAACTACCTTCGGTACATCAAAACACATAAACTCATAATACCGATCATCATCGAACGTTAAGCGTGCGGACCCTACAGGTTCGAGAACTATGTAGACATGACTGAGACTCATCTCTGGTCAATAACCAATAGCGGAACCTAGATGTTCATATTGGCTCCTACATATTCTACGAAGATCTTTATCGGTCAAACCGCATAACAACATACGTTGTTCCCTTTGTCATCGATATGTTACTTGCCCGAGATTCGATCGTTGGTATCATCATACCTAGTTCAATCTCGTTACCGGCAAGTCTCTTTACTCATTCCGTAATACATCATCTTGTGACTAACTCATTAGTCGTTTGCTTGCAAGGCTTATTACGATGTGTATTACCGAGAGGGCCCAGAGATACCTCTGTGATAGTCGGAGTGACAAATCCTATTCTCGATCTATGCCAACACCACAAACACCTTCGGAGACACCTGTAGAGCATATTTATAATCACCCAGTTACGTTGTGACGTTTGATAGCACACAAGGTGTTCCTGTGGTATTCGGGGGTTGCATAACCTCATAATCATAGGAACATGTATAAGTCATGAAGAAAGCAATAGAGTAAAACTAAACGATCATAGTGCTAAGCTAGCGGATGGGTCTTGTCCATCACATCATTCTCCTAATGATGTGATCCCGTTGATCAAATGACAACACATGTCTATGGTTAGGAAACATAACCATCTTTGATTAACGAGCTAGTATAGTAGTGGCATATTAGGGACACTCTGTTTTCTCTATGTATTCACACATGTACCAAGTTTCCGGTTAATACAATTCTAGCATGAATAAAAGACATTTATCATGACATACAAGGAAATATAAATAAAAACTTTATTATTTCCTCTAGGGCATATTTCCTTCACTTCCGGCCATGGAAACACGGCGAGCTCTTAAGCTCACCTGGCATGCAGTCTACGTGACCGCACCAGCTCCAACCGACTACTTAGAGTTGTCAGACACTGGGATCATCTTCGACCCCACCTACCATCCGGCCTACACCCCCCACATCGGCAAGTTTTCTCGGGTGGTAGACCCGATCATCAGGGGCTTCCACCTCCCGTTGGTCTTGATGGACGGCGGCAAAAACTTAAACATCATCTTCCCTGACACCCTGATCAAGATGGGGGTCTCCTAAGCCATCTTGGAGCCCTTGCCCACGGGCTTTCACGGCTTCGTTCCGGGTGGACCATTGCGCCTCCTCAGGCGACTTAAGCTTGAGGTCATTTCGGGGTCGAGGAAATTTTTAGATGGGAGACGTTCCAGTTTGAGGTCGCCCCGTGCTGAATTGGCTACAACGTGATCACCGTCAGGCTGTCCTACATCAAGTTCATGTCACTACCGTCCTACGTGTACCTTCAGCTCAAGATACGAGGACACAATGGGACGACCACAATCGGTAGCCCTGAAAGAGCGCTCGATGCAGGGGTCGCCAATGTGGAGCTCGCTGAGGTAGTGTTGTCCTCAGTGGATCTCAAGCACATCAAGAAGTCCATCGACACATCTACAACGACACTCTCAGCCAAGCCCAGGCTCAGGCCAGCGTTCCATCCAACAAAGGAGACCAAAAAAAAAATCCCAAGTGCACCCAGAAGACTAGAAGAAAATGGTGATCATCGAAGAAGACATCCCAGAGGAACAGGCTGCCGAGCTCCTGAAATTCATGCAGAGCCTTCGCTTGGAAACCCACGGATATGCTCGGGGTTCTTGTAGAGATTTCACAACACAACCTTGACCTCCGAAAGGACGCTAGACCAGTCAAACAAGCCATGTGCTGCTTCGTACACAGACGAGCTATTGGGGAAGAGATCTCTGGGCTCCTAGCTCTCGGGTTCATCAGAGAGGCCGCGCACCCAGAGTGGCTTGCCAATCTCGTTATGGCAAGAAAAAGAACATGTCCTGGCGTATGTGCATCTACTACACCGACCTCAACAAAGCATGCCCAGAGGACCCATTCCCTTTGTCTCGCATCGACCAGGTCATAGATTTAATCATGGTTGCGAACACGTGTGCTTCATCGATGCCTATTCCGACTACCACCAAATACGCATAAAGGAGTCTGACCAGGAAAATACCTCCTTCATCACACCTTTCGGGACCTTCTGCTACATTACCATGCCCTTTGGGCTCAAGAATGTTGGGGCAACAAATCAAAGGACCATGCTAAAGTTCCTCCATGATTAGATCATCATCAACGTTGAGGCGTACATCGAGTCATCGTCGACATAGTCATCAAGTCAAGGCGTAGCTCTAACCTTCTCTTTAACCTCGAGGAGACCTTCACCAACCTGCGTCACTTCAGCATGAAGATGAATCCCAAAAAATGCATTTTCAGAGTGCCCTCAGGATAGCTCCTCAGATTAATCCTCTCTCAACAAGGCATCAAAGCTAACCCGAAGAAGATCCAAGCCATCATCAACTTCAAGTCCTCAGAGACGATCTGGGAGGTCCATAAGCTCACAGGGTGTGTTGCAGCCATCATCCGCTTCATATCACACATCGGTGAAAAAGCGCTTCCGCTTATCGACTCGTATGAAAGAATGACAAGTTCTACTGGAGCGATGATGCAAAGGACGCACTTGCCAACCTTAAGAGCCTCTTGCAATCCAACCAACTATTGGCCTCCCTGGTGCAGTCAGAGCCACATCTTCTATACATATTGGCAACACACAGGTGGTCAATGTAGTTATGGTAGTAGAGAGGGGAGAGGTGGGTAAGGCACAACAGGTTCAACATCTCGTATACTACGCTAGTGACGTGTCGACCCCGTGCAAGACCCACTACCCGCATTATCAGAACATCACGTATGACATGTTCATGGTGGCCTGCAAGCTACGTCCCACCTTCCAGGCGAATCCCATCACTGTTGTCATTCATGCATGACCCGCTACCAGACATCATCAACAACAAAGATATGATAGGTCGCGTGGCCAAATGGGTGACCGTGCTCATGCCCTTCGAGATTACATACAAGCCTCGCTTGGCCGTCAAGTCTTAGGCCATCCCTAACTTCATTATCGAGTGGATAAAAGGCCAGCAAATTCCAGAAAGTGTCCACCTCGAGTACGAAACTATTCCCTTGACGATTCCATGACCGTTCAGGGAATAGGGGCTGGCGTAATCCTCGTCTCACCACGCGAAGACAGGATGAACTACGTCCTACAAATAAACAATGTGGCCGAATACAAAGCCCCCTACGTGGGCTCCGCATTGTGGCCTCCATGGGAATTCGTCGCCTCAACTGTCGCGGCGACTCCAACCTCGTCGTCCAGTAGGTGATGAAGACATTCGACACCAAAGCCCAAAGATGGTCGTATACCACGCCATCGTTTGTGAGCGAAAAGGAATATATGATGGCACCAAACTACACCACGTCAAGTGCACTAACAACGTGGCAGCCGACAACTTGGCATACATGGGGGCATCACGAGAACTAGTCCCAGCTGAGACATTCCTGGAGGTCCTTCATAAACCATTTGTACGGCTGTGAGAGATAACGGAAGAGCCTCCGACCTCCGCCGAGCCAGAGCTCGCGGGCACTAAAGACGAAGCCAGAGAAGGGGAACTCGCCGAAGAAGCTCTCGCGGTCACCCTGATCGGGACTCAGCCGTGCCTCACATACTTGATCATCAGGGACCTCCTTGAGGACAAAAACGAAGGCCAACACTTCGTCTATAGGTCCAAGGCATACACATTCATCCGAGGAGAATTGTACAAAGTGCAGTGTTACAAACATCTTCCAGCGTCGCATCTTCGGAAAATAGGGTTATCAGCTCCTGCAGGAAATCCGCACGGGGTCTTGTGGTCATCATGCATCTTGAAGAACGTTCGTAGGCAAAGCCTTCCAACACGGTTTCTTCTAGCTTCACGCCACACGTGACGCCAAAGACATAGTTCACAAGTGCGATGGGTGCGAGACACATCAAAGAATTCTGCCGCAACCGGAGGATTCAAACCGATTACTCTTTGGTGTCGCACCCACAACCCAACGGACATGTGAAACGTGCCCATGGGTTAATCATGCAAAGTCTGAAGCCCCATCTCATTGGCAGTTTGCTGTAGCTCAGGCAGGGACTTATGCGCATTTTTTTATAACAAAGAGAGATTACATGTGATACGGTTGAACTGTGACCTGTCTTGACTCCCAAGCCAGCTATTTTCCTAACAAACACCGCATGGTAGTTTACATCAACTTATAACAATACGCACACAAAATACATGGGTATTTCAATAGCATCATCGCAACAAAGGTTCATCGCTAGTTTCACTAGAGCATTGAGTTTTTTTTTTTTGGAATATGAGACAGAAAAAGGCATGATGATAAACCCGGGAGGAGATTTGGAGTATAGAGGGGCGGGGCCACACAACCCCTTTTTCTTTTGGCTTTCAATTTTCAACCTGTAATATATTTTGAACCAAAAGTCAGAATTAAGTTTTGTTTTTTATATTTGAGTTTCTGGTGACGAGGGCTTTTGAAATGGAACCATTTTGAATTAAGTTTTGATGGTTTTTTTATAACTCCATTAAGTTTCAACTTCTGAAACTTGGTACGAGCGACTAAATAAAGGGTAAGTCTCAGAAGCTGAAACTTAAAACTTGTTAGGCCCGCGTTACGGATCAAGAAGCAAACGGGCTGCCTTCATGGTTAGGCAGGTGTGTGCCCGTACGAGTTTTTGTGATAAACCATGTTATATAACCATGCATATGGGAAACATGTTCAACACAATTCTGCATTTGAGTCACTGTATCCCAGAGAAATATCACGTGGGATATTGATATTTAGTTGTGCGGTGTACAGTTTTTTCAAATGTACTTTTTTTTGCTGGGTTTTTCAAATGTACTTGATGACACATCGGCTGCCGCGTGTGGATAGCAACTCGCCCAGCGTGTCAAAGTAAATATCTCCATGGCTCCCCAGTGGTTATCATCCTGGTCTCCATCTTTCCCTTTGTAAGCTTTGGATTCAGATGATCCTAATGTTAAGAGCTGCTTTCCTTTTATTTTTTTTGCGGAAATTGAGAGCTGCTTTCCTATGCAGCAATCAACTGAGCAAGTTTTGGACGGATTCAAATGTGGCGTTTCGACTTTGCTACTGAATCATCTAGAATATCAGTTCCCATCGTTGGAGGGTGCAGCCTGGGACAGCACTACAAACAACTTGTCTACCGCATTAAGAAAGATCATCCTCAAGTTAATGTTTTTTTATACCATCCTCGAATTGACGTTCTTTTGTATCATCATAATATAGTAGTCGTTCCTTTTAATTTTGTTAGGGTTTGTGTTCTACTCAGGAAGACGAAACGGCGGCGGCTTTCTGAAGATGGAATAAAGGTCTCTCCCGCCTAGCCCCTGTTCCAGTGGTGCGTCTAGCATCATTGGTGGACGTGTGGAGGTGTGTCTCCGGCAGATCTATCTTTGATGGATTTGCTCAGATCTCGTTGGTGTTCGTCTACGTTCGTGTGTCTTCAGATTGGATCCTTTCGATCTACGTTGTTCTTCATCTGCGGCGGTTGCTGTTCTGATGCGCTGGTACTATGTGGCCTTAGCACATTCTGTCTCTATAAGCGTCTACGAGAGACAGAGCCGGTACAACATTGGCGTCCACAGCTGTAGAAAGGCAATCAATTTGAACGAACAGTTAGCCGTTTTGTTAGGAGAAATGTGCTTAATAGTAAATTTATTTCTGATCGTCCAAAAGCACCAGCAAAATGCAGCAAAAGCGATCCAAAGGACACGTAATGGCTGGCCCGATAGGTTTTGTAGGATACCAAACGTATCGGAGAAACGCAGAGGATTCCAGTTACAGTTCAACCACAATCGAACGCAACTCCAACCAAACTTTGCAAGGGTGCATTTGAACAGTATGTGTTCCGTGTCTTGCGACTCTCCACAAAGAGTGCATGCTCGATTAGCATTGCCATGACGTTTACTAATTTGGTCGCTGGCCGGAAGTTTACATCTAATGGCTTGCCACAGACGCCTTCGTATTCGACGGAAACATTTACTCGCACTGAACATACATTGTCGAAATGCATGAAATAAATCCAGAAAAATGCGATCATCAATTCCATATCTAGGACTTGAACGCTGCTAGGTTGGTTCCATCACAAGAAATCTAATCATCCGACTTATGCTTAGTTCGCGTCATACGATCGAATTGATGGGCAAGTTAACGGGCTAAATGGCCTTTGTGCTAAGCAAGATGTTATGTCACTTTCCCCCTCTTTGATGGTGAGTTCATTAAATTTGGCTAGCTGCTGAGTATGTAGGACACGTACATGAAGATTGAAGAGTCGCCTCTTCACCGGTGGGAAAACTACACCGGCATGGCACACACGAAGAGACAAGAACATGCATGGTAATGGAATCAACCTGTTAATTAACATTCTTTTCGCCCCTTTTCTCCATCATATTTTTGCTTCTAGTGGGGACATATACCTAACTGGATCATGCATGTATCCCTATCCATGTGCAGCTAGCAAGGTGTCCGCCAACTTGACCAACGTACTACGTTCGTTCCAATTATAATCGCGTGCCTTGCATGCTTTGTCGTTTTATCGACAGGTTGGTCAGTCCACTGACCAGGTTCTAGTTTGACGTGAAGTAAAGTGAAAGTTCATAGTTGAGACCGGCCTGAATGACTCAGTATGCATATGCTTATTGGGTTCCACTTATACGTGTCTCGTCTCGTGTTGTCATGGCGTGAGAGGCTGCAATCTACAGGGTCCTAGTCCTTAATGGGGTGAATTTCAAGTGATACCAGCATTTAAGAAAAAGGGCTTCCCCGCTTTATATTTTTTTGAACGGTCACGAGGAGGATCCTCACCTGAATATATTGCTCAAAAAGCCAAGAGTTCCCCGCTTTATATTACTTCCCCATTCCTAAATATTTGTTTTTTAGAGATTTTAATAAGTGCCTACATATGAAGCAAAATGAGTGAATCTATACTCTAATATATGTCTACATACATCCGTATATTGTAGTCCATTCGAAATGCATAGAAAGACAAATATTTGGGGACGAAGGGAGTATAAAGCAACGTGATACCAACATTTACATGCTCCCATTCGCCCAAATTAGAAAAAAAAAATCTCGAATACGCATGATTGTGCGTACTATATATTAAAGAAGAGGATGGGGATTAAGAGACCCCTCCACGTTGTAGCTACATGAATTACATAGCCCAACTCCACCAACACCAACGCTAGTCTAACTACTCGCGTGAATACCCACCTCCATGGCCGCAAATGCGCTACTCATGTCCGATTTGAAAAGGCCTGCCGCTTTCCACGCCCTACCTTCTACAGTGATCCGGTTAATTACATAGGCTGCCGATGGAGCATCCCCATCAAAACCACTCTATTCCTATGCTTCCATATTTCCCAAAGGACCAGCAATAACATAGCTCTTGCATCCTTGCCTCCTCCGGCCCTGCCCGAGTTGTTCAAGCACCATTCTCCCAAGGTTGATGTGGATGTTGGAGCCCAGTCCGGTCTGCCCCAAGCAACACAGACGCGCGTCCAGACCTCCCTCGCTAAGACGCATTGAAGTAAGAGGTGATTGATGCTCTCCTCGGTCTGGTCACAGAACGGACATGCTTCCTGATGATCTAGCCCACGTCTAGCCAATCTGTCTGAAGTCCAGCAGCGATCTTGCAGGGCCAGCCAAGCGAAGAGGCGACATCTGAGTGGTGCCTTGGACTTCCAAGTGAAATCTGCCGTTGGCACGGTCTCTCTAGCCCAAAACTTTGCCTTATATGCCGAACTTGTGGAGTAAGAGCCCCCATCTTCCCAGGCCCATCGGATTCTGTCCATCACGTCCGGTTGGAGTTGTACCGTGGCAAGTCTGTCCCAAAGCCTCAAGTATTCCTGGAGCATTTGCATATTCATCTCCGGCCCAATGTCCAGCGCCCAAGCTCCATTTGCCAACCCTTGGCTGACAGTGAGACTCTCTCGAGTTCTTTTCCTCACCAGGCCATAGAGTGAGGGTGCCAACTCCTCAACCCTGAAGCCGTCCAACCAACGGTCCTCCCAGAATAGGGTACCTTCACCATTACCAAGCAGAATATGGGTGGATGCCTGAAACAATTGCATCGATTTTTTTGGCACATCTATTTCAAATTCCGCCCAAGGCCTTTCCTGATCCACCCGTTTTAGCCAAGGCCATCTTGCTTGCATGGCCGTGTTTAGCCATTTTAGATTAGTGATGCCGAGGCCGCCCGTCCATCTTGGCGAGCAAACTGTTTCCCAAGCCACACGGCACTGCCCTTCGTTCGCCTGGTTCTTGGCGCACCACAGGAATCCTCTGCAAATTTTGTTCATGGCAGTAATCGTCTTCATGGGGATGTCGAGAGCCATCATCGTATGTATAGGTATCGCACACAGAACGGACTGGACCAGAGTCATTCTCCCACTCTTAGGCATCATTGCCGCCTTCCACCCTGGCAAGCATTGCGCCAGCTGGTCCACCAGGCCTGAGAGCTGCGCCGTCGTCGGCTTGCGAAGGGTGTCCGGGAGACCTAGGTATTTGCAAGGAAAGGAGCCAGCTGGGCAACTGAGGACTTGGGTCACCTCCGCCATCACATCCAAGTTGCATCGGATCGGAATGGCCGCGCTCTTCTGAAGGTTGGCCTTAAGGCCCGAAGCCTCCCCAAAGAGCCTCAGGATAGAGGCACAAGCGTTGAGATTATTGGCCTCCGGTTTCAAGAAAATCATGACGTCGTCAGCAAACATTGAAACCCTCTTTGAGAGGCCTGTACGAGCCAGCGGGGAGAGGGCACCGCGCTCCGCCGCAAGCATAAGCATCCGATGCAAAGGCTCCATGGTGAGGATGAAGATCATTGGGGATATCGGATCAACCTGACGCAGACCTTGGCAGTTGAGGATTGGCTCTCCTGGTATCCCATTCACCATTATACGGGTTGATGAGGTTGCAAGTATCCCACAAGACCAATTGATCCACCTCCGAGTAAAACCCATGCACTGCAAAACCTCCACAATGAACGGCCACTGAACCGAGTCGGAGGCTTTAGTAATATCTAGCTTTAGCATAACAGCCGGCTCCTTAAGTGCATGCAGCTTCCTTGCCGTGCTTCGGACTAGCATGAAATTATCATGGATGGAGCGACCTTTCACAAAGGCACTCTGGTAATTGCCCACCAGATTCGGTAGTTCCACAGCCAGCCTTGTTGAGAGAACTTTGTTGAAAATCTTGATTGTCCCGTGGACCAAACTGACAGGTCTGAATTCTCGCACATCCGAAGCACCCTCCACCTTCAGGAGCAAGGAAACGATGGCCTTGTTGATCACATGTAGTCCCCGCATGTCTCCATGATAGAATGAATCTAGGGCAGCCATGAAATCATCCTTGATAATATCCCAGCACGTCGCGTAGAAGCGACCAGTGAACCCATCTGGGCCCGGGGCTTTGTCCAACGGCATTGATTTGATAGTTTGCCTTACTTCCTCTTCCGTGAATGGAGCATCTAGGCCCGGCATGTCTCTGCGCGGGAGCCCAAGGATATCCAGATTGATCGAGTGAGCCCTGGGCGGGGCTGATCCAAGGAGCTCCTTATAGTAGTTGCCCACCATTTCCGCAATTCCTTCCTGGCTCGTCGCCAATTCATTCCCATTGGAAAGACTTGTGATCATGTTCCTCCCCTGCCTGTGACATGCCGATTGGTGGAAGAACCTTGTGTTGCCGTCTCCTTCCTTCAGGTGTAGGATTCTGGATCGTTGGCGCGCTATGGAACGTTCAAGGGAGCACAGTCCGAGCAGCTTTTGCTTCAAGATTCTACGCAGATCCCTTTCACCCAAAGAGAGGCTTCTATTCTCCATCGCCTTATCAAGACGAGAGATGATCTCCAGCGCCACCGCGATTTGAAGTTTGACGTTGCCAATCCAACGGTCGCTCCACCTTTTAAGGCATTTTGCAGTCGCCCTTAGCTTCAAATCGAGGACCTTGAAAGGATTGCCTTCCCTAGGCACCGATCCCCAAGCCTCCGCTACCGTGTCCAAGAACCCATCAGCCTTGGTCCAAAAGGCCTCAAATTTGAATCTCCTCCCCATGCACAAGTCTGCATTGAGGTTCAGAAGCAGCGGACAGTGATCCGAAACAGCCGAGCCCACCGCCGTGAGGCTACACGTTGGGTGTAATTCCTCCCAAGATGAAGTACAAAGGACGTGATCCACCTTCTCCAGAGTAGCTGCCACGCGTTCGTTCGACCAGGTGTAGCGCCTACCGTTAAGGTAAATTTCTTTAAGTTCAAGGAAGTTGATTTTGGCCCGGAATTGGTTCATCATTCGGCGGTTGATCCTGCTATTGCTTTTGTCTTCCGGGTTAACAATCAAGTTGAAATTAATAAAGTTTTTGTGCATATTCACAAGACATGTTTCTATAACCCCTGGAAAAAAAAACCAGATCCAAATTGGAAACACACGTCGAGAGATGAAAACAACGAATCTAGATGTGATGAGTGTCAGTTTTTATATTATTCACATTTTTGTCTTCTTTTGACACGATTCATTCTAGGTTTGTTTTTCCTGTTTCTCATTTTGTATTCCGTATTTGGATCCGATTTTTTAAAAAGATTTATAGACACATCTCTTGTGAGCAATCATATTTTTTCTTCAGATTTTTCCAAAACATCTGAGTGCGATTTTTACAAATTGAACACATGGGAGCATTTGAAGAGTGCGATAACTCCTTCATGTGCTGAACCCTCACGGACAGGGATGCCACCAATAGAATGGAGACAGAACATGGCACAACTTTTTATTTAAATTATAACTATCGTCATGTTTATTTACTAGACAAACAACATCACGTTAGCTTAACTTGAAAAATACAATCATTTTTTTCTTTATTTCAATATGAATTTTGAAGTGATCTATCCAACTAAATAGAAAAGGGGCAGCTGAGTATGGCTACACGTGGTATAAGACTTGTAGGGAAATATTTACAATTAAACTCGAAGTTATATATGGCAATATTTTTCGAAATCATCACCCCCATCTATCATGGCTAAGCTAAACTTGACAACGCGCATTGATCAACGGAGAGCCTTCAAGTTTCCTTATTTTAAGGAACCCATGGAGTCCCACTAGAATATATTACTCAAAGCAATCGTTTAGGTTGAGAATTACAAGATCAAGACAATGTATGTAGAAAGGTAATCTCCCATGAGAAGTCGGAGACCTTATCATTCGATTCTTCCAATTGACAAGATCGTAAGTCAACATGAACACAAATTTGGTACTCCAGAAACGCTGCCATCTTCAGACTGTATCATCTGGCTCTTTCCAAACTACAGAGAGTAGAACTTATAGCCAGATCACGAAGTCTAGGTGTGGAGGCATATGTGCATTACAAAATGATCCTGAAAGCAATGGGTAGGTGCGATGATGAGGTTAAGCCAAATCCACTCAGCTTTTAGGCAGTGGGTGAATAGGTGATAACTTTTCTCACCTTGTTTGGTACATTGCTATGGCAAATTAGGCCAGTGTGGTCATTCTCAAACTCTTCACGTGTGAATAGATCACATGTCATCTTTGAGGAGAACCCCATGCTATGGGCGAGGAAGCGTTGACACTGTTTTTCATTCAACTGAAAGTTTAGAAACAACATAGAAAAAACATTCAACATGCACAACGTAATACTCCCTCCGTTCCATAATGTAGTGCCTATAGATTTTTGTGAAAGTCAAAGTTGGACCCCATGCTATGGGCGAGGAAGCGTTGACACTGTTTTTCATTCAACTGAAAGTTTAGAAACAACATAGAAAAAACATTCAACATGCACAACGTAATACTCCCTCCGTTCCACAATGTAGTGCCTATAGATTTTTGTGAAAGTCAAACTTTGCCAACTTTGACCAAGTGTATAGAGAAAACTGTCTACATGTACAATACCAAACATGTACATTCTGAAAATATAACTCACGATGTATCCAATGATGTGCATTTGGTATTCTAGATGTACATAATTTTCTCTATAAACATGGTCAAAGTTTGCAATGTTTGACTTTTGTAAAAATCTATAGGCACTACATTATGAAACGGATGGAGTAGTAGTCAGACTGTTACACATGTTTGATAGGAGCCCATGTTGTATAATCATAGAGGTTAGGATGCTTGTCTCGAGGGAAAGTGAAAAATATATTTGGGTAGACTTTAGCTAAAGGTCGGTGGAGAGTCAAGTGTTGTTTCAAAAGAAGGCGGGTTCCCTATTGTTGGTATTCACAATGGTAAATTTCTAGAGTGTTGGAAATTGGGTGATAATAATTTTGTAGATAAAGGAGGACTAGCAAAGGGTGTCAATTATGGAGTTGGGTGCTTCTTATCATACCAATTTATCCGGGGTAGGGTGAAGTATGTAAAGGCATATTTCATGAAGAGGCAATGATTTTTGGACAAAAATGTTCTTGATCCCTAACACATCAAATAAATTGGTGTGCAAATGTTTTCCCAAGAAATTAACTTTTTGCAGCAATGCATGTGTCCTCTGCGGTGCAGAAAATGTATGTTTGAGCGCATCAATTGCTTTGATGACCATTTTAGGAAAGAGGGGGGAGTATACCTGAAGTAAGTTGCCAATGAGTTGAGGATGGGAAAGAGAAGGACATGCCTCCTCTATGAAGGATATTTGCATGCCAACAGGAGAGATACTTGTAGGATTTTGACATGATATGTGGGAATGAAGCATCTGAGAATTTGTATGGTCATGTGGGTAGGTCAAGGTTGTTTTGTGGGAAGGACGAGGCATTATTGTGAAGGTTTAGGTGATGGACCAAAGCAACTAACTGGTAGCTTTTAATAGCAATGAAGGTGTTCTTAATGAAGTTAATGGTCAGATCAATGGCGAGTGAAAAGCTGGGAAGGATAGTTTGATATGGAATGTAGGGTGAGCAGAGGCGCATGCAATGGTGAGAGTATCTTTGGCATATTGAAGGATCCATGGCCAAAATAATGTGGTGAATGGGGTGTTTAAGATGGCCATCATTACAAGAGGTAAGAATGAATTGTCGTAGAACATGACCAAAAATAATGAAAACTATGCTTAGGGCGGATGTCTTGTCTGAGATCATCGCGTCAAGCAATCTAGTCCTTTGGAACGAATTTAGAGGGATAACTAGTTTTTAGAGGTTAATATGACATTAATCTAGGATCATAAGCATTATGGTATCTTGTATTTTTCTAATGGACATCGAGGAGATACAATGAAAGGCCTTACGGAAGTCTATCTTGATGACCATACCATAAGCTTTACTTGTGTGACGACATTTAAGGAAGTTAGTTGTGTAGATAAAGTTATCAGAGATGTTGTGACCATAAATGAAGCATGTTTAGTATCCACAAACGAGCACGATAGATTGATATTTTTAGCCTATAGGTAAGTACTTCTGTAACACCTTCATGGCATTTTTGTAGATAAATGGGCTCTAAAAGCGTCTGTTGTCCTAGCGTCCTCCTATTTAGGAAACAAGACCATGCTCGCTCTATTAAGACGTTTAATGTCGAAGCAAGAAAATAGTAATTCACATAAGAAGGAGATGATCCGGTGTTTGATATGGTGACATGATTTCCTGTAGAACCTAGTGCCAAAACCATAATGGTTAAGGCTAACATTAAAGTTCATAAGAAGGCATGCTTTGTGTATTCCTTGCTTAGAGAAGGGTGATACGTCTCCAACGTATCTATAATTTATGAATGCGATGTTTACAATGATTTTATATGGTTTTGGACTTTTGGTGCACTTTTATATGATTTTCATGAACTAACCTGTTAACATAGTGCTCAGTGCTAGTTGTTGTTTTCTGCATGTTTTTGGTTTTCCAGAAAATACATACCAAACGAAGTCCAAATGCCATGAAAATTTACGATGATATTTTTGGAACATAAGAGACCCCCGAAGCTTCGAGGAAGGACCAAGACCCACGAGGCAGCCACAAGCTCACCCCATGCGCCCTGGGGGAGGGGGGGTAGGGAGTGCCACCTGAGCTTGTGGGCCCCTCATAACTCTTGTTGGCGTGAAACCAACACTAAAAATTCTTATAAATCGGGCCATAGAAAGAACCTAGAACTTTGTTGCCATCGCTACAAGCCTCTATACTGAAGACAATCTCATACGGAGGCCGTTTCTAGCGCCCTGTCGGAGGGGGAAATCGTCATTGGAGGCCATCTTCATCATCCTGGTGGCCTCCATGACGAGGAGGGAGTAGTTTACCCCTGGGGTTGAGGGTATGTACTAGCACCTATGTGTTTGATATCTCTCTCTCTCTCTCTCTCTCTCTCTCTCTCTCTCTCTCTGTCTGTCTCTCTCTCCCTCTCTCGCTCTCTCCCTCTCACTGTCTCTCTCTCCCGTGTTCTTGATTTGGCACGATCTTGATGTACCATAAACTTTGTTAATATAGGTGAATCATATATGGTGTTCTTCCCTCTCTATATTTGTCGTGATGAATTGAGTCTTTCCCTTTAAGGTTTCGTTATTATCAGATTCAATATTTTGGATTTGAGGTCAATTGGTGTATGTATTGCATATTTATACCCGTGATTACAATGGGGTATTCTATCGAGTCACTTGATGCATGTTTTGGTAATCAACTTTCAGATTCCCGAGGTGACATAAGGGTAATCTAGGCACATAGGTTGATACATGTTTTTGTTGGGGTACGTTGCATGGAAAACAAAAAAATCTATGCACACACAAGATCTATCCATGGAGATGCATTGAACATATAAACCTTGCTAGAGTACCCGCCCAGCTGGGGGCATTGCGCGCGCCCGACGCGTTGGGCCGCACGATTGGGCGCAACAGTGTTTTTTTTGGCTGCTGGCGTTTTGTCAACCGTTCGCTTTTTTTAACCTTCTTGACTGCTTCGGAAGAGGATGACGGGTGGGGTCGCGAGCCTATGAGGTCCACGAGCAGAGGGAGGGTTTCCTAGAGCCTGCGTGAACGAGGCACACCAATCCACCCCCGGAAACGAGATCCTCGACAAGAGCCAGGCCAATCCTCTCCCGGAAACCTAGCACACTCGGCTTCTCCTCCCCTCCTCGCTGCGCCGCCTCCTCCTCCCCTCCACTTCTCTCCTCCTCCTCTCGAATCCCCAGTGCGTGGTCGCCGTTGCCACTCGTCTCTTTCTTCCCACGATGCCTCCCCATCCTCCATCAGCCGTCGCCGCGGCTGTGGGCGCGCAGCAGCGAAGCGGGAGGCAGCGGCAGGCATAGGCGAGCGGTGAAGGGAGGCGGACGCCGTCGGGCCGCGGCGGCGGTGGGCGTGGGCGGCTGCGGAAGGGCGCAGCGGAAGCGAGCAGCGCCGGGCGTGCGCGGGGCAGCGCTAAAGGGTGCAGCCAGCGCGTGCGGTGCGCGCGCTCGTCGTCCATCGCGCCCAGGCCCAGCAGGCGCCGGCGAGACGCAAGCGGGAGGAGGATCTCTACCAGGACGATGGTAGCCAGAGGAGGATCCTCGGTCATCGGCACCCCGGGGAATCGCTGCCAAGAAGCCGCCGGAGGAGGAGCTCGACCTTCACAACCACGGCTGGACGAGGAGGCCCCCAAAAAATCCCCATCCTCCGGTGCGCAGCCGCCTCTTCACCTTCGACCATGAGTTACAGCGGTCAGAGGACCCAGGTATGGATTCTCCTCCCCTTCCCTTTTCCTTCATTCTCACTTGTTCCTCCAACCGTTCCCATCCTTGCCTACATCATCTCGTGGATGGGAATGTCCAAGCACCGACGTGGATGACGGGTCTCGCCACTCCCAGTGACAATGGATTTTTGATTGATCAGTACCAACGATGATGCAACTATTTCTTTCAGATTTGATTTTATTCTTGTTTCCTTTCCAGATTTAATTTCATCCTTGTTTCCAAGTTCTTCCTATTCATAAGCTATTAATTCATCATATTAAGGTTCATACATCAGGTTATTTTATCCTGTTCCCTTCAAGTTTGTATTCAGGCTGTTCATTTTTCCTTTTTCAGATGTATGCCATGTATGTGTAGCCATGGTTCTAAAACACCCCCGTTCCTTCTCTTCCTATCAAGTTTCTTTGATTCGGTTATTTGACTAAATGGTAATATATGGCCCAGGTTTAGTTAGTACCTAAAATGCTACCTTTGGTTTGTGAAAAAGATCTAGAGTGATTTCTGCAGCTGTTGTTATGTTTCATTGATTCAATCATGTGATTGGATAGTTCCTGTTGATTTTACTAAATGGTTTTGTAGCTTTACTTAGTGAAATGCCTCAATTGGTTTCTGTAACATTGCTTGTCTATTGGCAGCTGGAGCATGCGTACTTGACAAATAAGCCTTGCCGTGATTGGTGGTGCAATGTTTACCACAACGGGCAGGGCAATGGCCAAACAGGAGTAAGGCACCAAAGATGACTGGAAGCACTCAAAAAGTTTACCACGCTGGAGCTATGTCGGGTACCTACTGTTCTTCTGTGTTGTGTGTTTTCTATTTCCCATCAGAAACTCATTCCATCATCAATTTGCAGGTTGTACAAGGACAGTTAATGAATATATTTGCGTCACTTTTACTCTCAGGTAAATCACTGATCACTAATTATTAGAATTAGATGCTCTTTCATGGTTGAAGTACCTACCAAAGGTAGTTCTTTTATCCTTCTAACACGAGCAATGAACATTTTTTGCTATGAAATATGGTCACATTATTGCTTCTTAATTAAAAAAAAGTCAGTAGAGGGTTGTAGCTATTTGGAGTGCGGAATTATTAAGTATAGAGCAAGGATTTCTATTAGTCATACATGAAGTGATACCCTTGCAAGAGCTATGCACTGAATGTTCTTTTAATTGCAATTTCACTACACTATGAAAAGGGTACAACCTACCAATCTTGAGAAAAAGGATTCCTGTAAAGATTTGTACTGTTGTATTTTTTAATTGTCAAGGCAACAAATTACCCCTTATGTCGTGTATGCTTCTTTGATAGCATTTTATTAAGTGCTTATACCATAAATTTTCTGATATAAGTACTGTAATTATAACACTAGCAGTCTAAATGTTTTGTTGGCTTAAGAAAGCAGTTTTCAGGATAGAAAGGCAATCTTAGCTTCACTCTAAATTTCTTATACATGTACCTAGGATAAATGTTGAATTAAGAAGAGCTATTTTCAGAACACCCCTATCTATATCTCTCTATATATGCGGAACCCAGGATTGTTTCTGAAGATGGATCAATGGTCTCCCTGTCCACCTCTGCTTTTGTCGGTACATGATTGTACACCTCATATGCCCGCTTAATTGTGTCTTCATTTTGTTAATCAAGAAGCATCTGATTTTATGGCTGTGTGTTCATTTTGTTAATCCAGAAGCATATGATTTTATGGTTGGGTACGTTGAAAATATATATAACCTTTCTTCTTTTGGATAATCTGTTTTCCTTTAGCTAACCTCTGTTACTTGCCTACACATTTGTGCCAATCTCATGCTTGTTTGTTGAGATACTTGAATTGTGGAACATGGCTTTTATTCAATGGCTATTTTCCATTCTTTGTATGTGTTGCATTCTTTTTTTCCAAAAACAGAGATGTACTTCTGCAAGAAGAATGTCGATCTTGCACATTCAACTTTCAGCGCACTATCTCACTGTCATCTTGTATAGTTTATTTATAGCGGTTGAATACATAATTTTAGCCTTCTATTTTAGAGTATGAATCGGAATCTAAATCAGCAATTGTAAAAATGATAAGTAATTGTGCTCACTTTTGAGACTCTCCTCCTTTTCTCGCCGCTGAACCCCTGTCACCATCATGTCCGGACTCGCCCTCTCCATGGTTGTGGCGCTAAGACCACATCTTGTATCCGGATGCATGTAAGATAATATGATTAAGGTCCCTGTATTGTTCTTGTGTATATATTCATTTCTATTTTGTGCTCATGGGGGCCTTGATGTATTGCGTACAAGAGGTGTTAGGTTGAAGCATGAGCCTGGAAGGGTTCTTGTGTGAGGACTAGCCAGTTGCTTCAGTCAAACCAAAATACTTCTAAAATTACAGTTGCATTTGTTGGTCTGATGTACATGAGAAGCGCCAAGTTTGTTGGCAATAGATGCATGGTTTCTCAATAATTAAAAATAACTTAATGTTGTATATGATGTATGGTAGTCACGTGCCCGATTCCCATGTTTGATGCTTTTTTACTTTCGCAAAATTGGTGGATGCTGATGAGAATGGCACCAGTGGTCTTCAACACTTATATTTTTAATATATGCAATGTCCCCAATTTATTATCAGTGAGCAGGAAATGTCTTCTTGGTACTTGCGTGATGAAGGGAAAACATTTGGTTATCTAACTTTTTGTTGTAGGTGCTACGGAAAGTACAAGTATGCGACATAATAATGCCTGGAAATGGACCTATGGCTGTATCATTTTACCTATTTTGAAGTCTCTGTCATCCGATGGTTGTTCAGTTTTCTCTTTTGAAATGAGGCTATCTAGCGGATTTGAAGTTGTGGTTTAGGAAGGCAATTTTTGGTTATAGTGAATGACTTGGTCTGACTATTTGCAGTCCCATGTGAATATTTTTTGCAGGCATCAGTGAAGATTTGGGAGGCATGGAGGGATTGCTAAAGTGGAAACAGAGCAAAAACCAGAAGGAGCTCAAGATTTTGCTACTACCTTGCTAATAGCGTTGTCAGGTAATTAAGCTAGCTACACACGTTTGTTTTCTGCTATACCGAGATCACTATTCTAATTTAGGAAATAGATACATGAAGTGTGATTTAAGAGTCTAATAGCAAATGTTGTTAGCATGAATAGACTTTGTATTGTACGTACTAACTAGAAACAGAGTCTAATTCTTCCCACGTAGCGGTTGTCAATGGAGACTTGACCAACCTGGACTTTATGTACTTCCTTCCTTATTTCTTCTTTCATTTAGGGAACATACAAATGCATGAGATAAGTGTCAAAATTAGTACTCGGCAAAACTTATTTTGGGACAAAAATACTATTCATAACTTATAAATAGGTGTACAATTAGAATTTATCTGACTTTGGGTTTTCACATCTGGTTCGAGGTCTTGAGGCCTCATCATTCATTTGAACATGTTGTGATTTATTTTTATTTGAACGGTAATTTGAGCGAAGTAGAAATTCTATAAATGTGTTTTTCTTGATAAATTAAAGCTTATGCCCATGTGTATTGGATTTTATTTCTTTTCTTTCATTATAATCAGTTAAGTATTATCCAGGGCCAGGTACCCATCCTTGACGATGGCTTCCATTAGCTAAGGCCGCCCTTGGCGATGGCTTAAGTTTGCAGGGTTGAACTAAGTTGGGATTTTGCAGCATCGAGGGTCATAACTATCGGTGGAGATTTGAGCTAACGAGCTCACAAAAAATTATACAAAGTCATCAAACACCGAAGGAGGTTAGTTTGTACCTGAGCAGCAATGGCGGCCGTCGTGGTCTTGACGGAGCCTCCCTTGCCCTGGAAACTCACCAACTTCAGGCACAGCCGGCACATACGCCGCCGACGGCGGGTAGCGACAGTGGCAACTTAAGGATATGGCTTGCTGATACAAGCAACGGCGGCGCCATCTGCTGATTCCGCAACTTCGAGTTGCAGCAGGAGCTGTCAGGCCACCGAGATGTAGATGGAGGTGATGTGCCTTCGAGCTGCCGGGCCGCCAAGATGTAGATGGAGCCGTTGCACCTCTGAGCTGCAGCGGGAGCCGCTCCGCCGCCAAGCAGCAACATGAGCTGCCGTGAAGATGGAGTCCTCGTCGGCCTCCTGCGGGTGCATTCTCACTTTACTTCAGTACGAGTAAGTGGGAGAGGAATGAGACGAAGAACTGGTTGATGGAACCAAGACCAGCAAGCATGTCAGACACGTGGTTGGTGTTGTGCTTCGTGGTGGCAGCCCGTGAAGCAAAACTATTGACGTGTGTTGTTGTTTCTCGGGTCTCGGCACATGTATCTTGATGGCATGATTGTAATTTTCTTTATCCTTGAGGTCTATGATGTTACTTGAAGTGTAACCTGGTGGATCCTTTTGGCTTATCTAGTTTTAATGAAAGAAGGGAGGCCCTCCTTGAGAGGGATCGAGTTTGCCAAAGAAAAGGACTACCAGTCAACCACAGTGAAGGAGATTAAAACAGAATTGCATATTTGTGGGGCAGTAGAGTCGTTTTGCATGGTAAAGATAGAGATACAAATTGAAAATGATTGCAGAAATTAAAAAAGGGCATATTATCAATAGAAAAAGGAAAAGCAGGGCAAATCATCTAACCCGATGTAAAGAGGGGCAAACCACAACTGTAGAATACACCGAACCTGGACCATGGTTTGCTGTTTCACCAGTGTTACCTGAGCCAAAAATTCAATAAACATTGTCACCTCTTTTTCTGAATCAGAAGATGGCCGACTGTCCGGCACTACTAAAAAAGCATAGCCCAAAAAGCAGAATGATGGAGCTGAATCTGTACTTCGTTGCTGATGTACATAGCACAAAATCATTTTCACCTCTTTTCTGAATCAGAAGATGGTCGACTGTCCGATACTACTAAAAATGCATAGCCCAAAAAGCATGAATGAATGATGGATCTGAAAATGTACTTCATTGTTGATGTACGTAGCACAAAATCGTAAATGCTTAGGCTATCAAGATTTGGCACACAATACATAACTGACGCAGATAGTAACTTAAAAAATTACATGGTAATCAAAATTTTACACAAGTATATGCATGAAAGAACATCATTGAATGCTTTTCCTATAATTAATTTTGAAACATAGCTTTGCTCTTGCAGCAGTCTTGCTTCTTCGACGCTTCAACAACAGTTCACCAATTAGTTTACTAGCCGGCGGCAGCATCAGCGATCCGCTGCACGGTAGCATGCAGCACAAGCGGAGAAGGCAGTGAGAGAAGGAGAAGCGCCAGCAGCCAGCAACCAACACTCGGCACCTGGCCAGCTAAAAAAAAGCACTCAGCACCTGGTGTGGAGGCCTGGAGGGCCCTCATTGCAGAGGGCAGCGAGAGTTGGCAAGACCGGCGACCAACGGTTGGCCGCAGTGAGAAACAAGTGAATGACTGGTGGTCTGGTCGATTTGGGGGAAAGGAGGAGAACATACGAGGTTTGGTTTGAGAAAGGAGGGATTTTTTTTAGAACTGGGAAAGGAGGAGGTGAGACGAGCGTGCGTGGGAGTTAGTGGATGTATATGGGTCGGATGTATTTGGGTTGGGCCAAATGCTTATAGTACACTAGGGTCGTGGCACCCTTTTGGTCGCAATAAGGCTACACCAGTGCTATCTGGTGCATGTTCTGTTCTGTTAGGTTGCCTTTTGTATGACAGTTAATCTAGCTGTACGTTTATAATTCAGTTAAAATTGAGGGAGATTTGGTAGGAGTGTATATTCCAACTTTATCCAAGAACAACTGCAGCAGGATCTGGTGGAGTATCTATGGAGGATCAAGGGCGACGCCTAGCTCGACGTGTGATGAAATATGAGTTTTTATTTGTTAAACTACATAATTTGTATTGAACTATTTGATTTTTATTGATTTTCTGTGATGAACTATGTGATAAAAATTTTATTTATGTTGAGAATTCATGCCGAACCACGTCAACATCTCTCGCCAATATCAGCCCATTTTCCGCCGAAAGTGGGCCGACATCGGCGCCTGGGGGCGACAGCTGGGTGCCCAACCGGCCCTAGAGCCAATTATACTGTCGGCTCTCCATTAGGCGGCGATTTTATGCCTCCTGTTGGGGGGGGGGCAACGGCTGGAGATGCTCTTACAGCTACTCGAAGTTCCTAATTGTAGACTCAACTATCTTGACCTACCGATGATCTAATTTGTGGCATTATTACCTTCAGAAAATATTTGCATTTAATTCCCTTTATATATAAGGATATAAGTTCTTACCAAATGTACTTTAATATACGGTTATTGAAAAAATGCAAATATTTTCCACACGAACATGGTTTTAAACGGGTCTTTGCGCCATTTGGCGCAACTGGTCATCTAGTATCTAAGAGAGGGGGATAACATCTATATACCCTTCACGACCCGTTCTGATCAAGCATCAAACGTATGGCACCTCCGTGTTTAGCACACGTTCAGCTCGATGACGTCCTCGCCTTCTTGATCCGACAAGAGGGGCGAAGTAGTAGATGAGTTCTGGCAGCACGACGGTATGGTGACGATGGTGGTGAAAACTATTTCCGTAGGGCTTCGCCAAGCACAATGGATTTTGATGGAGGAGGAACTAGAGGGGGAGGGGCGCCGCACACGACTTGTGGATTCGTGGTGTGTGGCGCCCCTCCCCTCCTCTCATATATATATATATATATATATATATATATATATATATATATATATATATATATATATATATATATATATATATATATATAGGTGGAGGGGAAGGGAAGGCAGCGCTAGGGGCGTCCCAAGGGGGCCATCAGCTTCCCTAGGGCACTTGCCCTAGGTATGCCCCATTTCCTTCCTATGGTGCATGGGAGAAGGCAGGAGGGGAGGCACCCCCTTTCCTTTTTCTCATGTGGAAGAAAAGGTAAGAGGGAGCGGGCCCTCTTCCTTTCCGTTTCTAGGGCTGGCGGCGAGGAGCTGGGCGCGTCAGCCCCCTATGGGTTGGTGTGCTCCCCTCTCCTTGGCCCAATAAGCCCAATAACTCCTCGTGGCCTCCCGGAACCCTTTCCAGCACTCCGGTGGTAATCCGGTACATTCCGAAACCTTTATGAAACCCGAATACCTTCATCCTATATATCAATCTTTACCTTCGGACCATACCGGAGCTCCTCGTCAAGTATGTGATCTCATCCGGGACTCTGAGCAACATTCGGTCACCAACTCACATAACTCATATAATACTATATCGTCAACGAATTTTAAGCGTGCAGACCCTACGGGTTCGAGAATGATGTAGACATGACCGAGTCGCTCTCCAGTCAATAACCAATAGCGGGACCTAGATTCTCATATTGGTTCCTACATATCCTACATGAATTTAAGTTTCTGATCAATAAAATTCTAGCATGAATAATAAACCTTTATCATCAACAAGGAAATATGATAATAACCAATTTATTATTGCCTCTAGGGCATATTTCCAACATTTTTCATCCTACTTTCTTCGATAGAAAGTTTGGGGTAACCTTTGAAGTTCTTTGTGTTGGATTGAATATTAGGAACCTAAAATTATTTGATGCATATCGAATCATTAACTAACAGATACTTGTGGTGACATTGAAGTATCTAGGTGCATCACCCCTGTAATTAAGCTACAATGAATCTGACTAATGATGCCATGTCACCTCTTTTGCTAAGCTTAATTGACACTTGATTCAAATCCAAATCAAATTCAAATGCTAGTCAAATTATTATTTCTTCAAACCGTAAAACAAAAATGATGGTGTTGTTGCAAATATTCACTAACTAATTATCATGAATAAACCAACATTATTTGAATTATTAAAATTCACTTAACCTAATTAACATTGGACGAGCATAATTTTTTTGAGACATTTCTATTTAACCAAATAATTAAATTGTTCAAAATAAATTGAAACTATGTGTGCTAGCTCTAAGCATTGCCTACTATTTATGCGAAAAGTTTCATCTGCAACAAAAATTGTTTGCTATTAAAAGAAAATGCAGAACACAGAAGAATAAAAGAAACTGAAAAGAATAAAGAAAAGGAGCTACACTTACCTGTCCTTCTGGGCCGCTAGTGCATAGTGTCCCGCAGCCCAGCCAGCTTCTCCTTCAACCTCCAACTATCGGTTGCGACCGACCAGTGCACCGTCCTATCAAGCTCTGGACAACACCACCGCGGACCTCGGGGACACGTGCAAGATCTTTTCCCCCGTCCTCCCCACGCGGCTTCGTCCTCTCTCGCCATGGCCGCCTCTGCCATCGCCATTTGTACGCCGCTCGCGTAGCCACGGAGCTCCCCACGCCTAGCCACCGCGTCCACGAGCTCCGCCATTGTCTGCTATCTCCTCTCCGACCACGAGCTCGAGCTCGGGACCCCTGCATTGCGCGGACCGAGCCATCTTCAACCTCGGTATCCAAAGCAGTTTGTCGCCGATTTCGTTGCCCCTGCTGCTCCTAAGCCCTCAACGTGCCACTTTGTGCTCCTCGGTGATCACCGCTTGTTTCCCCTCTGTTTCCCTTCATTTTGCTGCATGTAGCTCGCCTCGCCGCCATTGTCCTAGCTCACTACCGCCGTTTGTGTCACCGCCTCGACCACCATGAGCGCAACTCGCGTTAGTGCCCCGCACCAAGCTCCTGGCATCCCCAGGGAGCTAACACACTCGCTAGTTCTGCCTCCCGTGCACCATAGTGTCGATCCTGATGAGCCCCCATCACCACCGCCGCTGCACATCGTCGTCGCCGTAGTTCTAGGCCTCCCCAGCACCAGCCCGTGGCACCGTTAAACGCGCGCCTCTTCGCCTGCGTTCGGATGCACTTCATCGCGCTTGTTTTGGTCCACGGTAGAGTATTTCCGACGAACACTATGTCCTTCCGCCGTTGTTAAGGTTGCCGGAGTTGTGCCACAGGCATGCCACTGCCTCTGGGTCGCCGACAGGTGCACTACCGGGAAAGGGCTTATAGGTGAACCCTAAGGAGTGGTGGACGCACTGTGAGACCCGCCACGACTACTATCGAGAAGTAGCACTAGCGTGTAATAGAAAGCACCCGCCACTTCTCTTACCACAAAAGTGGCGAGCTCTGTGGCACACCCACCACGGGTGAATTGGCTACAAGGACCCCGCTGGTTGAAGACCTTCGATGGCAGGTCAGACCTGCCCACCACTGCTCCGTTAGATAGCTGTGGCAGTTACATACTGCGGCTCGCCACAACTATCTTTTGGCAACCCGCACTAAGTGTGTTCAAAAATTACGAATACTTGCAGCAGCGGGTTCCTAACCGTTGTGTGGCGGGTAGTATTCTGCGCCAGCCACCTTGACTTTGTTGTGACGGGTGCACCGCCTTGTCCGTCACTATTCGTAAGTGATAGTTTATGGTTTTTGAGCCGCACGCATGCAACCGTTCACATCTCTAACTTATCCACGTATTTTCACCCCATCTCTCTCGTCCGCCGCTGTCATTGCCATTGTCGTGCTGGCCTTGGACGTCTCCATCACTGTTCTTGCCCTCCAGCGCATACCAGGTCGGCGCCGCCCCCTCGTCCTCGTCGTACCCATCGCCTTCACCGTCCGCCGCCGCTGCATTCATTGTCATTGCCGTCCGCTGCAGCCTTGAATGTCCCCACCGTCATCGTCGCCCTTGCTTTCCGCCGCCCTCGCCGCCCGCCGACTCCAACGTCCGCCACATCCCCTCCGTCCTCAATGTCCGCTGGCATCGTCCTCAACCCGTCCCATCTTCTCCGTCCGCCCCGGTAAACCACATCTTTCTCTTTTATTGTATACATAGATTGTTGTTGCTTTGTACTAAAAAATGTTAGTACTAGATGTACATTTTTTGGCCGTAGATATAGTTTGTTGTAGATGTAAATTCAAGATGTACAAATTTAGGGCATAGCATATTATTTACACTAGAAAAACTTAATACTAATTATTAGATAGCGTACATGTAGAACTAAAAGTATGTACTAGTTATTCATGATGTAGGTGTAGATAAGGAGTGCCAATGTTTTGGGAAACGTTGATTAAGTTCCATTTCGCCAAATTTGTAGCACTCAATATGTTGAATTACTAGCAAAGGTCGTCGATTTTTTATTACAACACATCGACCGATGATATATCTTGTTATATAATTTATTTCAATGGATTTGCTATGATCGTTGCTTCTGTACGTAATTTTTATTTTCGTGATTTATATTGTCTTGAATTTATAGATAGTGGGTGCCTGCTGAATTAAAGCCCAACATGGTCAAGATACAATGGCAAGACCTCGTTGAGGCGGCAAACGCAGTGTTGGTAATGTGTGATCGCACGTACGTTATTATTATTATTTTGTTGATTTTTAATCATCCATTTATGAGCACAGGAAATGAGTGAGGATGAGCTCGATGGGATCCACGAGTGCCCCTACTATTGCGACAATGGGGGTATGTGCGATCAGTTTCCTCATATACATGACGATAGGTACTTCTCGGGTACGCTTAAAGAAGACTACAAATATTATACGGTAATTCCCCGAGTGCCCCTACTGCAGATATTTCCTTTTTAAGTAAACATGTGTCAAGATTTTGTTTTAACGTGTAATTTGTGTTTCTTTCTAAACCCGACTAGTGCATCCCCTGCTATGCAAGGCCTTATGTCCTAGACAAGCTACATGTAAAAGACAGAGAGGACATTAATCAAAGGACTTCTTATCTGAAGACGAAACATGGTTTCATTTTTGAAGCTAAGATCTACAATCACATAGATCACACATATTTTGGTTGCTCTAATTGGAAAAAATTATGCAAGGCTTACGGATTTGAGGAGGGTATGATTATAACCTTTGATATTGGCATCCCTCAAGACACATTTCCTCATTTTGATCAAGACATTTGGGTGGAAATAGACATGATTCCTAATTTTTCTCCGTGTGAGTTTCTTTAAGACATTTGTTAAGTAATCTATCTTCACATATTTGTTATTCACTCCTAACTTAACATTTTTTTAAATATAGCTTACTTTCTATCCCGACGTCAAATAGGGAATACAGTAGACGAGACCTATTACACTACTGGATCCGAGCTTACTTGGGAGGAGAAGAATTATCTTGTGTCCTTTCTTAATGATGTTGACTCCTTTAAGGGCACTGACGGAGCTGGTACAAATACTTCACCTTACGGGCCACTGTTGGGGAACGTAGTATTTCAAAAACTTTCCTACGATCACGCAAGATCTATCTACTAGAAGCTTAGCAACGAGCAGGGAGAGTGTATCTACGTACCCTCGTAGACCGGAAGCGGAAGCGTCTAGTGACGCGGTTGATGTAGTCGAACTTCTTTGCGATCCAACCGATCAAGCACCGAACGTACGGAGCCTCCGCGTTCAGCACACGTTCAGCTTGATGACGTCCCACGAGCTCTTGATCCAGTAGAACCTCGCGGAAGAGTTTCGTCAGCACGACGGCGTGGTGACGGAGATGATGAAGTTACCGTCGCAGGGCTTCGCCTAAGTGTTGCAACGATATGACCGAGGTGTGTTTCTGTGGAGGGGGAACCGCACACGGTTGGGAGAGATCAACTGATCAACTTGTGTGTATTTGGGTGCCCCTGCCCCCGTATATAAAGGAGCAAGGGGGGAGGTGCATCCAGCCCCTATGGCGCGCCCTAGAGGGCCACTCCTACTAGGACTAGGATTCCAATCCTATTCCTAGTAGGAGTCCACCAAGAGGGAGAGAGGGGGAAGGAAAGAGAGGGAGAGGGAGAGGGAAAGAGGGGGCCGCGCCCTCCCTTCCCTAGTCCAATTCGGACTCCCCTTGGGTCGGATTCCCCTTGGGAGGGGGCGCACCACCTCCTGGGCTGCTGCCCTATCTCTCCCCTAAAGCCCACTAGGGCCCAATACTTCCCCGGGGGGTTCCGGTAACCCCCCAGCACTCCGGTTTAATCCGAAACTTTTCCGGAACACTTCCTGTGTCCGAATATAGTCGTCCAATATATCAATCTTTATGTCTTGGACATTCCGAGACTCCTCGTCATGTCCGTGATCTCATCCGGGACTCCGAACTACCTTCGGTACATCAAAACTCATAAACTCATAATACCGATCGTCATCAAACGTTAAGCGTGCGGACCCTACGGGTTCGAGAACTATGTAGACATGACCGAGACTCATCTCCGGTAAATAACCAATAGCAGAACCTAGATGCTCATATTGTTTCCTACATATTCTACAAAGATCTTTATCGGTCAAACCGCATAACAACATACATTGTTCCCTTTGTCATCTGTATGTTACTTGCCCGATATTCGATCGTCGGTATCCAAATACCTAGTCCAATCTTGTTACCGGCAAGTCTCTTTACTCGTTCCGTAATACATCATCTCGTGACTAACTCTTTAGTCATTTGCTTGCAAGGCTTATTATGATGTGCATTACCGATAGGGCCCAGAGATACCTCTCCGACACTCGGAGTGACAAATCCTATTCTTGATCTATGCCAACACCACGAACACTTTCGGAGACACCTGTAGAGCATCTTTATGATCACCCAGTTATGTTGTGACATTTGATAGCACACAATGTGTTCCTCCGGTATTTCGGGAGTTGCATAATCTCATAGTCATAGGAACATGTATAAGTCATGAAGAAAGCAATAACACTAAAACTAAACGATCATAGTGCTAAGCTAACGGATGGGTCTTGTCCATCACATCATTCTCCTAATGATGTGATCTCGTTGATCAAATGACAACTCATGTCTATGGCTAGGAAACATACCCATCTTTGATCAATGAGCTAGTCTAGTAGAGGCATCCTAGGGAAAAACTGTTTTGTCTATGTATTCACACATGTACTAGGTTTCCGGTTAATGCAATTCTAGCATGAATAAAAGACATTTATCATGATATAAGGAAATACAAATAACATCTTTATTATTGCCTCTAGGGCATATTTCCTTCAGCCACTAGTCTACAAGCTGAGCAATACCAACATTCATAAAAAAGGCATGGTATGATTTTGTATTATTATTGTGCCAGTCCATCTTAAATAAACTAGAATGCTTACGATGTTACTATGTAACATCCCAAAATTCTAAATTTTGGAATGTTATATTAAATAGATAGTTATGATTGCTTGTTTGATGTGCTGTGTGAAATTGAGTGAAATTTGAAACTTTTGAAAGTTAAATGAGAGGGAATAAAATGACTTTCCCAAACTTTCACTTTGCATTTTGTGACCTCCGAGAATTCAAATTCTTTTCATCACAAAACCCTGGAGTGAAGATAATATGACTTCTTCCATTTATTAAATGAAAAAGGGTTTTTAAAGGATTTTGAATTTCATCCTCGAAGTATTTTAAATTCAGAAACTTTATGCAACTCAATGATTTTCCTGAGAGAAGATAAAATGACTTCTTCAAATTATAGGAAATATGAGTTGGAAGTTCCTTTGAAGTATTTTAAAATTTATTTTCAAATTTGAGATTTTTTGTTTTTATTCAAATTATTTTTCTCCAAAAATAAAATATATGGAAAATAGGGTAACATGATTCCCTAGAGTGGAAAATTGGAGAGAAATAAATTTGAAATCATTTTGGTATTTTTAAAATGATTTTGATTGGATTTTATTGCTTCAGTAGCACTATTTGATTTGTTAGAATTTGTGAGGATTTTATTTGACTGTAGAAAAATGTTCATGTTGTAGGGTTTGTTTTTCTGAAATTTTTGGTATATAATATGCCTATATTACATATTGATTTTATTTATTTTCTTTTTATTCTCTGTCTATTAAAAAAAAGGTTTCCCTTCCGCCGACTGGGCCGGCCCAGCACCCGAGCCAGGCCCAGCCCAGCGCGCCGCTTGTCCCCGTCGTCCCCGAGCGGGACTCCGCTCGGGAGACCGCCTCCGCCACGGCCGGCGCCGTGCTGCACCCGGCCACCTTTGTGCCCCCTTCCCCACGTCAGCTCCGCCCCACCGCCTATATAAAGCTGTCGCCCCCCTCTCTCTCCCTCTCTTCCCCGCCGCCGCCGCACCGCGCAGCAATCGCCGCCGCCGTCGGAGCGCCGCCACCGTCTTTGCTCCGCTCCGCCGCCGCTTGCTGCCACGACAGCCGCCGTCGCTCAGCGTTGTGCCCCGCCCCTCGCCTCTCGCGCCGCACTCCTCGCCGTCCCGCACCGCCCACCACTGCAGCCCCGCCGCGCCGGTGCTCACCGCCGGCTGGATTTTCCGGACCTGGTCCGCACCCGATCCGCCTGGTTCGATCCACCGAACCCGCAGTTTTCAAAGAAAAACCGCTAGGTATAACCCCCCCGGTTTTCTGTTAGTTTGGTTTTTTATTAGGTTTAGATCTATCTAGTGAACGTTCACTAGTTAGGGTTAGAAAACAAATGTTCGTTCGTTAAGTTTTTCCTTTTCTGTTTAGTTTCCGGCCAGGGACCTATCTATAAATATTTATTTTACAGTTTAGCCCCTGATCTTCTTTCAGCCACAACTTTTTACTCGTTGGTCCAAATCCAACGAAACCAAAGCCCACGTCTTCGTTGCGATCACCTCTTTCCAGTAAAACAACTTAAACATGTTTTTGAAAGTTTTAAAATTTGAATTCAACTAGATTTGTTTCGAACTTGTTTTGATCATAACTTGAGTTTCGTAACTCCGATTTAGTTGATTCTTTTTGCAAATCGAAGCTCTTGACCTAAATTTTCCGATAAGGCCAAATTCACATAATTTTGGTACTGTTAGAAATTGGTTTCTGTTTAAAGAGTAATTCATTTGTTTTCGCAGTTTTCCAAAGAGTTTTATTCGATCTTTCTGATCTTCTGAGTGATTGCTTATGTGTGGTTACTATTGTTTGCTTACGATAGATTGAACGGAGTGTGACGAGTAGATCTATCACAAGTTCTGAGTGTGAATCTTCTACATCGTTAGTACAAGGCAAATTCACACTTTGCTCATACTTTCCAATACCCAGTTTTCATTGCATTAGTTATATCCTCAAACAATTGCATGAGTAGGATCATCTTAACTTGTGGGTCTGGGAAGTAGATTGAGGTAGAACCTATTACCTGCATCATTTTCAAACCCTGGGAGTTACTTGTTCGTTATGCTTAGGTTGACATGCTATGCTCGTAGACGTGGTTTGGGTTTGAGGTAAATCCACGACAGATGTGAGTTGTTAATTAATGGTTCAACTTAAGGTGGCTACTTGAATACACATCTGGGTGGATTGGTTGCAGGGCACCTGGAGAATCCAGTGCTGTCCTAGGAAATCCCGGGGGTACCGTGTGATTATCCTATGGAATGCCACCCAGGCTCAAAGGGATCATAAAACTATTCATTCATGCTAGAAACTTCCGTGTGCAGCCATAATGCCATTATGGGCTCTGGCATAGTATGAGTAAGTTGTGTGAGCTCTTTCAGTGGTGGACTAGCAGATGTAGGGGAAAGTAGGTGTACCGGTCCACCCGGGGTAAAGAGTAAATGCTTCTGAAAGACCGTGTCTCGGTCATCCGTTTCTCAAACACCATGCAGTGCGAGAAATCCAACGGAGGAGATCGAGGCTTGTGGGGAAAAGTGCGCAAACCTCTGCAGAGTGTACAAACTAATCATGATTAGCCGTGTCCTCGGTTATGGACAATCTTGAGTATCTGGTACTTGAATTATTGGATGATCTCATCACTCTAAAATAAATTTGTTGGGTTAATGATGACTACTTTAATTGGGATTGAGTTGGAGGTACCTTCTCAATGATGTTTCAACCACCATGATAGTTAAAATAAAATTTATTCCTTTGTGGTAGGGAAAAATCAGCTTTATGCAAAAACAGCCTTACAGGCTCCACCAGCCAAAAATGCATGTAGTTGTAGGCATTGTTCATCATTACTTCAAAAGTGTGAAATTGCCAGTACATTCAATGTACTGACCTACACGGCTGCAACGACTCATGTTGCAGGAATTATTCGACGAGTAAGTGTTACATTATGGTTGCGTTGTCTACACTCAACTTTGTCGTTGTTGATGGAACTCCACAACCTTTGTTGCTTCCGCTATGATTGATTGAGGTAAGAGTATTTACGTTACTTTATACATGTGATTTACCTCTGTTATAAATCCTCGAGTACTGTGTGTGTCAGCATACTGATCCAGGGATGACACATAAGCATAGAGACTTGATCCATTCGGGTCGGGTCGCTACATACTATGTTGTTCTTCAACAAAAGCTCCCAAGAATTGTTGTGCCTGCACCGATGAATGCAACATGTGAGATGACAATTATTTGCCATCTGAAGATCAATTTCAAAGGCACCTACACCATTACAAACCCATGAGATGGATGCCTTGAATGGCGGCAAATATTGAATGAGTGCAAACCAAAATTGGAGACCGATGGATCTCTGTGATCCACCTTGGAGATGCAAGGGCATTCTTATTTTGTACAATTTGTCCTAAAAGAGAGGAGTAGGTCCTAGTCCATTCCTTTGTCATTATCAAGACTAATTAACTGGTGGTTAATGTATGAATAATTAGTTGACCCATTTCCAGTCATGATTTATAACAATTAGAGCTAGTGGTTAATGTATGCAGCAACATTTTGTCATCTTTCATTCTTGTCAATGTATTATGACATGTGTTGTATGAATAACTGAACCATGGCAGCATAAATGGCACGGTCGACGAGAAATATGTAATTTGTTTGACTAATAACCAGTGGCAGGCACTGAAATACGCCCACCACTGCTTCGAAGTGGAGCACCGGCGGGCATGTCTCCGTGCCTGCCACTGCAGACTATCTACCAGTGGCGGGAGAGCGCCTGCCACTCACGGGGTTATAGCAATTGCAAGAGGTCGGTGGCGGGCGGCCCTGGGAGTTTGGACCGCCACTCCTGGACATTTCGCATCAGCCACTACTAGCCATTCCTGTAGTAGTGGTGGGACCAGGTCGTATTAGCCACTAACCCTAGCCTAAACCTCCACTGATGAGTGGGCCCATACTTTAATTAATTGGGTTTAGTTTAAATTAATTATGTTAATTAACTCAGCTTGACCCTATGTACTAATTAGGTTAATTAAACTAATTAGAACACTAGTTAAAACCCCTGTCACTCACGAGTGCGTCCTACTGGTCAGTTTGACCACTCAATGAGTATTGGCTGCTGACTCAGCAGTCAATAGGCCCCATTGTTAGCATCTGTAGCCCATTTCTGCGTACACTTAGCAATTACATTTAATATAATTCGAACTAATATTAATCCAGAAAATCCTTTAAACTTTGGAAACATAGAAACTAAATCGTAACTTAGATGGAAATAATTTATATATATGAAAAATGATAAGAAAAATGTAAAGAATCTGACTATGCCACCCCATACCTGCCACACCCTCTAAGATAGTGAACATTGACATTTTGCACCTGGTTCAATATACCGGTAAACACCTGGAGCTGGGAAAACATTGACATATGTTTTCCATCTTCTTTTAAATTTCCTAAGGATGCGTTAGAGCATATCATCACCGCATTTTGCCTTGACATGCATCGTGCTGCATTTGATTGCTCTGTTATTTATCTGTTTTCCCCCTCTCATCTATTCTTTCGGTACACCCCGAGTGTTGGGGATACACATAACAGGTAGGCCCATGAAGGGTGAAAATATATTAAAGCATGAGGTTCACACATCAAGTGGGTTCAGATAAATTTCATAGAGACATACTAACCACTCGGACAAGCAACGTTCTATCCACTCGGACAAGCATCGTACCGTCCACTCAGAAGGTAGTCAACCACTCGGCCGTATGATTCACTCGGATATGCGAAGACCAACATGCAGCAAGGCAGTCAAACCTTCATTCTCATAGTGGAGGTTTCGTAGTGAGCTGACATTATGGCATTCATGCCCCCACTTTGTAACATGGGAGGTGAGGGGGTGGCGCACTCTATATAAGCCACCCTCCACCACTAGACTAGGGGGCTTATGATTCTTCTCTCTAAACTCTCTCGCCATTAGTCTCAGGACTTAGCTTTGGCATGAGGATCCGTTCCTCTCTCTCATTGTAATCTCCGGATACATACTCAGATAAAACAAAGTCTCTCGAGAGCACGAGACGTAGGGCTGTTATCTCCACCGCGAGAGGCCTGAACTCGCTAAAACCATCGTGTCACCCATATGCATCTCGATAGATCATGCTCCTTTATCATATCCCTTATTATTGTCGAAATCGTTCTCACGACAGTTGGCGCCCACCGTGGGGCATGGTGTCTATCGAGCCATGGTGCAAATGGTTTTTCCATCTATTTTGAGCAGTTTTTAACGATTGGCTTGCTGGAATTTTGACCATCGCGCCATTAGTACAAACACAAGGATCAGGGAAGTATCCATTTGATCTACTCCCTTCGTTTCAGTTTACAAGTCCTGCGCGTATACCTAGGTTGCCAATTTTATCACCATAATATAAAATATATAACGCAAAAATTATACCGTTTGAAAACAGAACTTTTTTTGACTATAAACAGTAGGGTAAAAAACCCCACTGCAACTTTTATTGATGAGAAAGGGAAAACAGAAGTCTGTTGGGCTTGAGCTAAGCCCAACTAAAAGAACAAGTAAAGGAGAGAAACTACCAAAAAAAGCTATACAACAACTAACAAAAACTAAAAAAATAAAATACAAAACAGGAAAGCAAGGAGAACTTGAGAAATTACAACAAAGAATCCAGCCATGCAGAGAATTGCACTTCATATTTCTTCTTAATCCTGAGTTTCAAAAGCTTGAGTTCCTCAGTGAAAATGTGTTTCCAGCCTTGAAAAGAAGGAGTTATACCATCAAAGATTCTGTTGTTTCTAGATATCCAGATGGCGCATGATCCCAAGATGATTATCTCCATAAAGAAAGGGTATCTGAGTTTGTCTTTGAGGTCTTGAAAAGCCTCCAGAACTGATAAATTGGAGTTCTTGAAGGACAAATAAAGTCCCAGCATCTGGTGGCAAATGGACATCCCCAAAAGAGATGGTGAAGAGTTTCCTCTTGAGGACAGTCCCTCACTGCACAGTTGTAAACTTCCAATTCAAAGTTTTTCCTCCTTAGGAAATTCCTTGTGTTTACTCTGTCATGTAGGAGCATCCAGAAAAAAACTTTATGCTTGGGTTGACAGGAGCTTTTCCAAATCCATGAAAAATGTGGCGGGGTTTGTTTGTGCCCAGTTAGCACATTATAGGCTTTAATTGAAGAGTAGAATTCATTGCCCCATATGTAACTCCAAGTATCCAAAGCATCCAAATATTCTGATTGTCTCATGGAAATGCACATGTCCTCCATTTGAAGGAACTCCTCATATGCCCGTGTAGTTAGTGGCAGATGGAATAAGTCTTGGAGATATTCAGTATTGATCACTTGTTGGAAACTTGTCTGTGGATTTCTAACAAAGGAATATAGATGATCAAACTTGTGCTTGAGAATGAGTTGATCCACATATCATCGTAGAACAAAGCAGTTTTACCATCTCCCACATTGCATCTTGCTATAGCTTTGAACTGATCAATGAGTGCAAGATTGGATTTCCACCAAAAGGAGCCCACTTTTTGGTCTCTTGGAAGTTGCCCATTGCTGTAGTATGTTTCCCAAATTAGATTGACCCAAGGGATGTCATGTCTATTGTAAAACTTGTGAAGGTTTCTTATGAGCAGAGTTTTATTTTGTGTGAAACAGAACATTTGAACTTTATAATGGCATGTTTTTGGTAATATATGACTTCTATTAGGTTGGTCAACTTGACGACCTAGGGATACGCGTATGCCTTGTAAACTGAGAGAGAGGGAGTATTCTTTCTTTGAATTAATTATCTAACAATGGGTTGATTTTTTTCTCCTGTACGATCAGACATCACCAAAGTGTGATCGATCATTAAACCAAAAAGAAGGGGAGACAATTCATCCTTATTTAGCACCGCAAGGCTCCTCCGCCCGTTCGCTCACCTGACGACGGCTTCCATTCCGTGGAGGCGCCCGCCTCGCCAGTAGCGCAAGGCTCCTCTGCCCGGTTGACTGCCCGCCGGCGGCCTCCACGTCATGGGGCATCCCCAGTCGATCACTAGCTTGACGGCGGCGTCCGCGCTGTGCAGGCATAGGCCCGACCGACGATGCGAGACTCCTCCCTTTACGCTCCGTAGAGGCACGAACCTGTCCAGCAGCACGGAGCTCCTCTGCCTGGTCAACTGCCCGCCAACGAACTCCATGCCACGGGGCTTCCCCAGCCGATCTCCTGCTCGACGACTGTGTCCGCACCGTGGAGGCGTAGGACCGGCCGGGAACGGGAGACTCCTCCCTTTCCGCTTGGCAGAGAGACACGAACCTGCCCGACAGCACGGAGCTTCTTTAACTGGTCGCCTGCCCGCTGTGGCCTCCACGACAAGGGGATCCTACCCCCGGGCTGCGTGCAGGAAAAGGAAACTCCCATCGCATGCGGTGTTTTAATTCTGGCTTAATTAGTACTGACGTCTCTTGCATGCAGGTTCTGAATGTAAGGGAACTCCTTCAATGCGTTGGACGTGGAAACTCCTTCAATGCGTCGGTTAGCCAAAGAATTTTTTTGAGCATCAGTATAGACGTAAGCGCTCATATACACGTGCATACACTCATCCCTATGAACGCACACACGCACACCCTACCCCTATGAATGCCTTCGAGAGACTGAGCCGGCATATCATCTTGAGATTTACGAAGTCACCGTAGGCGCCTCATCGTCGATGGGAACGTCTCCTCCCACTGAAAAGCGCATCGCCGGAAATCCTGAAATAAATCCAGGAATAATGCGAGCACCAGGATTTGAACCCTGGTGGGTTGGGGATACCACTGTCCACCTAACCATCTCAACCACAGGTTGGTTCGCGATTAGCCAAAGAATTACATCTTACTAGTAGTGATTTATTGCTAATTTTGACAAGAGCATAATCCATGGAGCAATTAACGATTCGGCTCCCGAACGGTGAAGCCCTGTAATCAACTGCACAACACGTAATCATTGTCTTGCCTGACTTGCCGCCCCATGCTTCGGCAATCTGGAGGATGCGTCTACGGTCTTCATCACTTGGTAGCTCCGCGTTGTCACTTCGCTGGACGCGCCTTCGTCACTCGGACGCTCCGTGCGTCATCATTATACTGGACGCGCCTTCGTCACTTGGATGCCCCGCGCGTCGCCACATCATGGAATGTCTCTGCAACATTCAGATGCCCCGTGCATCTCCACTTTGCGGGATGCGTCATAACACGGACGCCTCGCGCGCCTCCACTCCGCGGGATGCGTCTACACCACTAGAACTCCCCACGCGTCGTCACTTCGCGGTATGCGTCTCCATCACTCGGATGCCCCGCGCGTCGCCACTCTACGGGATGCGTGTACATTACTAAGACGACCCTGCGCGTCTTCACTCCGTGGGATGCGTCTACATCACTCGGACTCCCCGCGTGTCCCCACTCCACGTGATGTGTCTACATCACTCGGACGCCCCACGCGTCTCCACTCCGCGGCCGCGGGATGCATCTACATCACTCGGACTCCCCGCCTGTCGCCACTCCGCGGGATGCGTCTGCATCACTCGGCCGCCCCGCGCATCGCCACTCCGCATGATGCGTCTACATCACTCGGACGCCCCGCGCGTCTTCGCTCCGTGGGATGCATCTACATCACTCAGACTCCCCGCGCGTTAGCACTCTGCGAGATGCATCTCCATCATTCGGATGCCCCACGTATGTCCACTCCGCGAGATGCGTCTACATCACTCGGACGCCTCGCGCATCTCCACTCCGCGAGATGCGTCTACATCACTTGGACACCCCGTGCGTCGCCAGTATGCGGGATGCGTCTACATCACTCGGACGCCCCGCGCGTCTCCACTCCACGTGACCCGTCTAATCCACTAGGACGCCCCGCGGGTCGCCACTTGATTCATCACCTCAGCACCACTCGGCCGCCCCGCACGTCACCATTTGGTGGGTCACCTCATAACCACTCGACCTCCCTGCAAGTCGCCACTTGGTTGGTCACCATATCACCACTCGCCGCCCCGTGCGTCGCCACTTGGTTGGTCATGTCATCACCACTCGGCTGCCCCGCGCGTCGCGACTTGATTGGTCACGTCATCACCATTCAGCCGTCCCGCGCGTAGCCGTTCGGTTGTTCACCTCATCACCACTCAGACACCCCGGGCGTCGCCACTTGGTTGGTCACCACATCACCACTCAGCCGCCCATCACGTCACCACTTGGTTGGTCACCTCATCACCACTCGGCCGCCCCGCGTGTCGCCACTTGGTTTGTCACGTCATAACCACTCGGCCGCCCCGCGCGTCGCCATTCGGTTGGTGACCTCATCACCACTCGGCCGCTCCACGCACCGCCACTCGGTTGGTCACCTCATCACCACTCGATCGTCCCGCACGTCGCCACTCGGTTGGTCATCTCATTGATACGTCTCCATCGTATCTATAATTTTTGATTATTCCATGCCAATATTATACACCTTTCATACACTTTTGGCAATTTTGTATACTATTTTTGGGACTAACATATTGATCCAGTGCCCAGTGCCAGTTCCTGTTTGTTGCATGTTTTTTGTTTCACAGAATATCCATATCAAACGGAGTCCAAACGGGATAAAAACGGACGGAGATTTTTATTGGAATACATGTGAATTTTGGGAAGTGGAATCAACATGAGACGATGCCCAAGTGGCCCACGAGGGTGAGGGACGCGCCCGAGGCCCTCGTGGCCACCCGTAAAGCGGCTGGTGCCCTTCTTTCGCCGCAAGAAAGCTAATATCCGGATAAAAATCTTGTCCAAAACCTAGCCCAATCGGAGTTACGGATCTCCGGGAATATAAGAAACGATGAAGGGCCAGAATCTGGAACGCAGAAATAGAGAGAGACAGAGAGACAGATCCAATCTCGGAGGGGCTCTCGCCCCTCCACTGCCATGGAGGCCATGGACCAGAGGGGAAACCCTTCTCCCATCTAGGGATAAGGTCAAGGAAGAAGAAGAAGGAGGGGGGCTCTCTCCCCCTCGCTTCCTGTGGCGCCGGAACGCCGCCGGAGCCATTATCGTGTGACGGCGATCTACACCAACACCTCCATCATCTTCACTAACATCCTCATCACCTTCCCCCATCTATCTACAGCGGTCCACCCTCCCGCAACCCGCTGTACCCCCTACTTGACAATGGTGCTTTATGCTTTATATTATTATCCAATGATGTGTTGCCAACCTATGATGTATGAGTAGATTATTGTTGTCCTATCGGTGATTGGTGAATTGCTATGATTGATTTAATTTTATTGTGGTTATGTTGCTGTCCTTTGGTGCCCATCATATGAGCGTGCGCGTGGATCACACCATAGGGTTAGTTGTATGTTGATAGGACTACGTATTGGATGGCAAGAGTGACAGAAGCTTCAACCTAGCGTAGAAATTGATGCATACGGGATTGAAGGGGGACCAATATATCTTAATGCTATGGTTGGGTTTTACCTTAATGAACGTTACTAGTTGCAGATGCTTGCTAATAGTTCCAATCATAAGTGCATATAATTCCAAGTCAGGGATGACATGCTAGCAGTTGCCTCTCCCACATAAAACTTGCTATCGGTCTAGTAACGTAGTCAATAGCTTAGGGGCAATTTCGCAACTCCTACCACCACTTTTCCACACTCGCTATATTAACTTTATTGCTTCTTTACCTAAATAGCCCCTATATTATATTTACGTGCTCTTTTTATTCTTGCAAACCCATCCCACAAAAACAACAAAGTACTTCTAGTTTCATACTTGTTCTAGGTAAAGTAAACATTAAGCATGCGTAGTGTTGTATCGGTGGTCGATAGAACTTGAGGGAATATTTGTTCTACCTTTAGCTCCTTGTTGGGTGCGACACTCTTACTTATCGAAAGAGGCTACAACTAACCCCCTACGCTTGTGGGTTATCAAGACCTTTTTTGGCGCCGTTGCCGGGGAGCAATAGCGTGGGGTGAATATTCTCGTGTGTGCTTGTTTGCTTTATCATTAAGTATATTTTATTTGTTGTTCTAAGTTCTTCTCTATGTTCAGTTATGGGTAGGAAACACAAAATACCAAAAAAAATAGTGGTACCCGCTGAACCAATGGTTGAAGAACCACTCAAAATCTATCACACTCCTGAAGCTTTTTACTTGGATCATCTTCGATCCCTATGTGCTCGGGATGCAACCCCAACTAGCTTAGTTGAGGACAAATCTTTAGATGAGCATGCTTGTTATGTGCGACACCACTTAACTCAAGAAGGGAAAATTTTACTGGATCATTCATCGTTTTCAATGCTATGCTTGGAATTTATGTGAAATATATGATTTTACTTGTTGTTCTGAAGACCCTAAAGAACAACTTCCCTACCAATGTGAGTTTAGTGACAATGGAATCTTATCTTCGTATGCTAAGGGTGTTTATAGTTACTATGATGTTCAACAAATTGAAGAATTTGTTGCTTTTAAGGGTGCTTATGAAATTGCTTCTTTGATTGAAAAGTATGATGCTACTCTTTACAAATCTATTTTTTTGCCATATTTAAATATTGTTATGATAATTATGCTTCTAATGGCTATGTTAAACCATATATTGAGGACTCCTCCGCTGTTCAAGAAGAGACTAATATTTTGCAGGAGTCTATGGAAGAATAAATTGATGACATTGTGAGCTCATTGGATGAAAAAGATGAGGAGGAGAGCGAAGAACAAAAGGAGAAAGAGCGGATTGATCATCCGTGCCCACCTTCTAATGAGAGTAACACTTTATCTCATACATTATTTAATTTCCCTTCGTGCTTACCGAAGGATGAATGCTATGATGCTTGCTATGATCATTTGGATTCGTTTGAAATATCCCTTTTTGATGAAACTGATGCTTGTTATGCTTGTGGCGAAGATGCCAATATGAATTATGCTTATGGAGATGAACTTGCTATAGTTCCTTATGATAAACATGAGATAGTTGCTATTGCACCCACACATGATAGTCCTGTTATCTTTTTGAATTCTCTAAACTACACTATATTGGAGAAGTTTGCACTTATTAAGGATTATATTGATGTGTTGCCTTTTTCCATTACACATGATGATTTTGATGAGTATAATATGCATGTGCGTGCTGCTCCTACTTGCAATTATTATGAGAGAGGAACTATATCCCCGCCTCTCTATGTTTCCAACACGATAAATGCAAGAAACTGCTTATATGCATTGGCCTTTACTTGATGTGCATGAATTGTTCTTGTATGACATGCCTATGCATAGGAAGAGAGTTAGACTTCGTTTTTGCATGACACATATCACTTTGTGCTCACTACTAAATGCCAAATCATTGTTAATTAAAATTGGCTTTGATATACCTTGGGATCCGGGTGGATCCATTACTTGAGCACTATATGCCTAGCTTAATGGCAGAAAGCGCTGCTAGGGAGACAACCCAGAAGTTTTAGAGAGTCATTTATTTCTGTTGTGTGCTTTTATAAAGTTTAAAAACAAAAAAAATAAAGAGGGGAACCTAAAACTTTTTCAAAAAAGAAAAGTGAAAGTAAGAAGGACGAGCATCGTTGAAATGGGGGAGCTCCTTGAACTTTGTTCATGCCCATGGAAACTTTGCAAATCTTGAATTACGGAAACTTTTCAACAAAAATAATTATCCGCTTGTACAATTCCATTGTATTATAAAAATAATGTGCCAAGAGTTTCCTTTAGGATGATTAAACTGCTTGTTGGTTTGTGCGGTGCAAAAACAGAAACTTTGGCTGCGGTGCACGATTTTACATTTTTTACTGGAACGTCGAAAGGATCTGAAACATTTTGCAAAGTCTTTCTATACAAATTGTTGATTTTTCCTAATTTTTCTAGCATTTTTAGAGTTACAGAAGTATGCTTAATGTTCAGATTACTACAGACTGTCCTGTTTTCATAGATTGCTGTTATAGCTTCATTATTTGCATATGTTTGAATTTTTGTTGAAGCCTCCTTGACTTGGGGCCATAGAATTGTGATAGCATACATCGGGTAATGTTTGTTCATAATTATACAATAATGTTAGAGCAGTACATGATGGGATTGCATTGATCATATGCACTAATCCTGCCACTAAAAGTTAGGTTAAGTTTTGTGTGGATGAAGTGTTCGAAGATCGAGGAGGTCTCGATATGAGGAGAATGAGGAGAGGCAAGAGCTCAAGCTTGGGATGCCCAAGGCACCCCAAGTAAATATTCAAGGAGACTCAAGCGTCTAATCTTGGGGATGCCCCGGAAGGCATCCCATCTTTCTTCAACAAGTATCGGTATGTTTTCGGATTCGTTTCGTTCACATGATATGCGTAAATTCTTGGAACATCGTGTGCTTTTCCTTTTATTTTTCTTTTAATAAATTCACCATGCTGGTATGAGATAGTCCTTGGTTGATTTATAGAATGCTCTTTGCACTTCACTTATATTTTTTGAGTATGGCTTTATAGAATGCTTCATGTGCTTCACTTATATCATTTCAAGTTTGGATTGCCTGTTTCTCCCCACATAGAAAACCGCCATTTGTAGAATTCTCTTTTGCTTCACTTATAATTGTTAGAGCGTGGGCATATATTTTGTAGAAAGAATAAAACTCTCTTGCTTCACTTATATCTATTTAGAGAGTTGATAGGAACTGGTCACTCACATGGTTAGTCATAAAATCCTACATAAACTTGTAGATCGCTGAATATGATATGTTTGATTCCTTGTAATAGTTTTGCGATATAGAGATGCTAATATGTGGGAGGTACTAGTGAATGATTGTAGTTTAGTAAAAATATTGGTGTCAAGGTTTGTGATTCCCGAAGCATGCACGTATGGTCTCCTAACTATGTAACCAAATTGGCGGGCATTGTATTTTGATTGTTTATCTTTGCGTGAAGGTCGGGGGAGCGCGATGGTTAACTCCTACCAACCTCCCCCCTAGGAGCATGCGTCGTAGCTAATAGATTTTTCACAATAAGTATGTGAGTTCTTTATGACTAATGTTGAGTCCATGGATTATACGCACTCTCACCCTTCCACCTTGCTAGCACTCTAGCACCGCGCAACTTTCGTCGGTGCATCAAACACCATATATCCTTCCTCAAAACAGCCACCATACCTACCTATTATGGCATTTCCATAGCCATTCCGAGATATATTGCCATGTAACTTCACAGTTCCGTTTGTTATGACACACACCATCATTGTCATATTGCTTTGCATGATCGTAAGACAGCTAGCATGATGTTTTCATGGCTTGTCCGTTTTTTTGATGTCATTGCTATGCTAGATCATTGCACATCCCGGTACACCGCCAGAGGCATTCATGTAGTCATATTTTTGTTCTAGCATTGAGTTGTAAGTAAATAAAAGTGTGATGATCATCATTATTAGAGCATTGTCCTGAAAAAAAGGAAAAAAAAAGAAAGGCCAAATAAAAAAAGGAGAAATGCCAAAAAAAGAAGAGAAAGGCCAAGTAAAAAGAGGAAGGCCCAAAAAAAGGAAAAAAAGGAAAAATATATATAAAAAAGGGACAATGCTACTATCTTTTTTCCACACTTGTGCTTCATCATAGCACCATGTTCTTCATGATAGAGAGTCTTCTATGTTGTCAATTCCATATACTAGTGGGAATTTTCATTATAGAACTTGGCTGGTATATTCCAATGACGGGCTTCCTCAAATGCCCTAATAGTTTTCCTTTGAGCTTTCATACACTTATAGCTCTAGTGCACCCGTTACATGGCAATCCCTACTCACTCACATTGATATCAATTGATGGACATCTCCATAGTCCATTGATTTGCCTAGTCAATGTGAGACTTTCTCCCTACTTTTGTCTACTACCACCTTCTATTCCACCCATAGTGCTATGGCCATGGCTCACGCTCATGTATTGCGTAAAGAGTTGAAAAGGTTCAAAAAGTATAGTATGAAAACAATTGCTTGGCTGACACCGGGATGGGCATGAGGGGTACCTTGTGTTAAGAAAACGGAGCATAAAAGACTATATGTTTTGTAGGGATAATGTTCTTTAGCATCGATATTTTGGAAGACTTGATTGTTTGTTGGGATGCCCGTGTATTAAATTCTTTTATGTCAAATGATAGACTATTGCTTTGAATCACTTGTGTCTTAATATTAATGACATGATTAGATTACATGATCAAGATTATGCTAGGTAGCATTCCACATCAAAAATTATCTTTTTTATCATTTACCTACTCAAGGACGAGCAGGAATTAAGATTAGGGATGCTGATACGTCTCCGTCGTATCTATAATTTTTGATTGTTCCATGCCAATATTATCAAACTTTCATATACTTTTGGCAACTTTATATACTATTTTTGGGACTAACATATTGATCCAGTGCCCAGTGCCAGTTCCTGTTTTTTTTGCATGTTTTTTGTTTCGAAGAATATCCATATCAAATGGAGTCCAAACGGGATAAAAATGGACAGAGATTTTTTTGAATATATGTGAATTTTGGGAAGTGGAATCAACATGAGACGATGCCCGAGTGGCCCACGAGGGTGAGGGGCATGCCCTGGGCCCTCGTGGCCATCCCATAATGCGGTTGGTGCCCTCCTTTCGCCGCAAGAAAGCTAATATCCGGATAAAAATCGTGTCCAAAATTCAGCCCAATCGGAGTTACGGATCTCCAGGATTATAAGAAACGGTGAAGGGCCAGAATCTGGAACGTAGAAATAGAGAGAGACAGAGAGACAGATCCAATCTCGGACGGGCTCTCGCCCCTACGCCGCCATGGAGGCCATTGACCAGAGGGGAAACCCTTCTCCCATCTAAGGAGAAGGTCAAGGAAGAAGAAGAAGGAGGGGGGCTCTCTCCCCCTCGCTTCCGGTGGCGTCGGAACGCCGCCGGGGCCATTATCGTGTGATGGCGATCTACACCAACACCTCCGTTATCTTCACCAACATCCTCATCACCTTCTCCCATCTTTCTACAGCGGTCCACTCTCCCGCAACCCACTGTACCCTCTACTTGAACATGGTGCTTTATGCTTCATATTATTATCCAATGATGTGTCGCCATCCTATGATGTCTTAGTAGATTATCGTTGTCCTGTTGGTGATTGGTGAATTGCTATGATTGATTTAATTTGATTGTGGTTATGTTGCTGACCTTTGGTGCCCATCATATGAGCACGCGCGTGGATCACACCATAGGGTTAGTTCTATGTTGATAGGACTATGTATTGGAGGGCAAGAGTGACAGAAGCTTCAACCTAGCGTAGAAATTGATGCAAACGGTATTGAAGGGGAACCAATATATTTTAATGCTATGGTTGGGTTTTACCTTAATGAACGTTAGTAGTTGCGGATGCTTGCTAACAGTTCCAATCATAAGTGCATGGAATTCCAAGTTAGGGATGACATGCTAGCAGTGGCCTCTCCCACATAAAACTTTCTATAGGTCTAGTAACGTAGTCAGTTGCTTAGGGGCAATTTCCCAACTCCTACCACCAGTTTTCCACACTCGCTATATTAACTTTATTGCTTATTTACCTAAATAGCCCCTAGATTAACTTTACTTGCTCTTTTTATTCTTGCTATCCTATCCCACAAAAACAACAAAGTACTTCTAGTTTCATACTTGTTCTAAGTAAAGTAAATGTTAAGCGTAGGTAGAGTTGTATCGGTGGTCGATAGAACTTGAGGGAATATTTGTTCTACCTTTAGCTCCTCGTTGGGTTCAACACTCTTACTTATCAAAAGAGGCTACAACTTATCCCCTACACTTGTGGGTTATCACTGATCACCACTCGGCCGCCCCGCGCGTCGTCACTCGGTTGGTCACCTCATCACCACTAGGCCTCCCCGCGCGTCACCACTCGGTTGGTCATGTCATCACCACTCAGCCGCCCCGCACGTCGCCACTCGGTTGGTCACCTCATCACCACTCGGCCGCCCCACACGTCGCCACTCGGTTGGTCACCT